>JAVJIX010000091.1:447500-815000 GCA_036785185.1 Paratrypauchen microcephalus | reverse complement strand
CATGGCTCTCGCTCACATGCGCTCACACTGCATGTGGTCCCCTCCTCCCTGCGGTCTCCTCCTCGCTGCTCGCCTCAGCTGTGACTCGAAACAAAACCAGGAAATAGACCCACGCGCGGCGCTTTAATCCACCTGGTCTAGTCCAGGTCTAGTCCAGGTTTAGTCCAGGTTTAGTCCAGGTTTAGTCCAGGTTTAATCCTGATTTAGTCCAGGTCTAGACCTGCTGGCAGTGCCGGGTCAGCTGTCACACATGCCGCTATCACACACGTGTCAGAGCGCAGTCTTCTCCCCCCTCCTCCTTCCCCCCACGCTTCACTATTAATAATTTTGTTGAAAATCTATGAAAGTTTGAGTGTTTAAACGAGAGACAAATGTGAGAAAAGTTTAAATCCAGGCTGAGAAAAGCGTATAATGTGTGTGGCTGAGCGCGCATTATTTGAATTTTTGAGATTTCGCGTTTCGTAACTTGAATTTCCTTTTGTATCTAGAGACCAAAATTTACCGTGAAGGCGTTTTGTAACTTGAAATTTTCGTTTGTTGGGTCATTTGTAAGGTGAGGTACCACTGTATATATATGTGTGTGTGTGTGTGTGTGTGTGTGTGTGTATACAATCAGCACTTCTACTTTTGTTCTAGACGCATTTTGCTTGTAGACCGGTGTAACAAGTCATCCTCATTCATAGCTCCAACAGATTTTAAAAAGCAACAAAAGTGCATGTTAAAGTAATACACTGTAGGCACCTCATGAATGTCAATTAGCAGTAAAAATAGATCTGCTAATATGAGCTGTGAATCAATCTTTAATAATGGCAGCCCTGAACTGGGGAAAATGAGTCTCAAACCCCAGTCTCCCACATTCTAACCCAACCAAATGACCTATCCCTCCACATAATCACCCAGCTTTGGTATTGAAATAATATACCAGGAAATATACTTCCCTGGAGTGTTTTGATTGTAGTTTCACTAATTTATTTTATTTATTTATTTATTTATTTATTTATTTATTTTTCATCAGCCACATCAACAGTAAAATAAATTTTATTTATTTTATTTTATTTTATTTTATTTTATTTTATTGTGCAAAAAAAGGCAAGAAACCACCTTATTATTATTATTTTTATTTATTTATTTATTTTTTGAGTTGCTGGTGCAAAAAAAAAAAACGTTTTTTTTTTTTTGCTGTTGGTGGACAAAAGTGGTGGAGAGTGGAATATGGAGCCCAAATGACTTTTTTTTGTTTGTTGCTCAGGGCTTCCGTAGACATAATTCTCATCATATGTATTAATAGCTCTACTGTATACTTGTTTATAATGTTTATATCCCCTACACAGAGTAACAACAAAGTACCGAAACTCTCATTCATGCATTCATCACCTCTCGAATCGACTACTGCAATAGCCTTTTCTATGGTCTACCCTCCAAAACTCTCAACAAACTCCAATACATCCAAAACTCTGCTGCCCGCCTCCTCACCCACACCCGCTCCCAAGACCACATCACTCCTGTCCTCCAAAATCTCCACTGGCTCCCCATCCCTCAGCGTATCCAATTCAAAGTCCTTCTCCTGACCCACAAAGCCCTCCATAACCTGGCCCCATCATACCTCTCTGACCTCCTGCACCGCCACACCCTATCCCGCTCCCTCCGTTCCTCCGACACCAACCTCCTGTCCCTCCCCTACAGGACCAAGCTCCGAGCCTGGGGTGACAGAGCCTTCTCCATTGCTGCCCCCACCCTCTGGAACTCACTCCCACAACCTATCTGTGACTGCTCTGACCTCCCCACCTTCAAAAAACTGCTCAAGACTCACCTTTTTAAAACTGCTTTTAATGTTTCTTAATGTTTAATGTTTTTCTGATTGTTTGTTGTTTTATTACTTGTTTTATTACTGATTTTACCTCTTGTACAGTGTCTTTGAGTGTCTTGAAAAGTGCTTTATAAATAAAATGTATTATTAGGGGGCCAAGCACTGAAGGTGCTAGGCACCCACCCGTGTTTGCTTTGCGTTGCCTAGCGAAGTTGCCTAGCGAAGTTGCCTAGCAACCCTTTGATCTTTCCTTTGATGTTCTGGTCTCCTGATTGTTATTATTCTTTATTCCTTTCACCATGGGAGTCTATGGCAACCCCTAGAACCGTCTGGTAAAAAGTTGTGAAATTTTGCATGCACATTCCAGCCAGTCTCCTCATTACCCACAGCGATTTATAGGCCCCCAGCCCCAACCGTCTAGCGGCACCAGCAGGTCAAAGTTGCAGAAATTTGTCAATTGCCTAGCAACGCACCTAGCAACCTTTGATCTGTCTTTGATGTGTCTGTTCTGACAGGGTTAGACCCCTGACCCTGTCAGACCCTGTCAGACTCTGTTAGATCCTGTCAGACCTTGTTAGACCCTGTCAAATGGTGCTTGGCCCCCACATTGCTGCTTGCAGCTATATTTAGGCCCGAGCGCTGAAGAGCGCATAGGGCCTATTGTAACTGTTCTGCGGTGCGAAGCACTGCAGAACCAGCGTGGAACGTGTGCAACGCGCTGGTAGGTGTCAATGGACCCCACGGGTGGGTTACTGGACGCGCGCCCTTTCCATTGATATATATAGTGCCACCATTCGTGGCACTATATTGTTACTGTTCTGGTTTTTCTTATTCTTATTATTATTTTCCCGACCACTTTTTCAGGTTTCGGGTACTTCCCACTGACGAAAACTCACGAAATTTTGCACACAATTCAAGAACGCCAAAAAAGGAATTTACAAATAATCTGTATTAAAAAATCTTTAAAAATGGCTCCACAGCGCCACCTCAAAAATCAAAATACATTGCGCCTATGGCTATACCCGATAAATGAACTTTGTCGTAGATAAACGAAATTCGGGTGGTGGATAGGTCATGTCGTTACGAACCAAAAAATATATTACGGCGTTGCTAGGCGACCAACAGGAAGTCAGCTATATTGGGCCGAGCACGCGACCCGGCACCGAGGGTGCATTTTCCTGTCTTCGTATTTTAACGAACTCCTCCTAGGGTTTTTGACCCAGACTCACCAGAATCGTGCTGTATCATCTAGACAAGTGGGACATTAAAAGTTGTTAAAAGCGTTCTAAAAGAGTGAACGGTGTTTCCGTGACAACGCCACAAATTTCGGGTTCGTTTTTGCGACTCGCCATCAAATTTCAATGAGCGATAATTCGCGCATACTTTGGCCGATATCACTCAAACTTTAATCGTTGGTGGACACCCCGGCCCTGAACAGATTGATATAAGAAAATCTGAAATAGGTGCTGTAGCGCCACCTAGGGAGATTGCATGGAAGCGCAAAATTTTACTTTGTCGTAGACATACCAAATTTGGTACACATATTCGTGACGGGGTATCGATCAAAAAACTTAATGACGTCAACACGCCATGTCCCATCGTGTTGCCATGGCAACAGGCCAAACATCTGTCGTCGCCAATGGGACGCCCGGCATAAACTTTGTCGTAGCCAAACCAAATTTGGTACACAGATGCATCATGGGAATAGGAACAAAAAAGTATATTATGCGGTTGCTAAGCGACCAACAGGAAGTCGGCCATTTTGGACCGAGCACGTGACCTGGCACCGAGGGCGCATTTTCCTGTCCTCGTATTTTAACGAACTCCTCCTAGGGTTTTTGACCCAGACTCACCAGAATCGTGCTGTATCATCTAGACAAGTGGGACATTAAAAGTTGTTAAAAGCGTTCTAAAAGAGTGAACAGTGTTTCCGTGACAACGCCACAAATTTCAGGTTCGTTTTTGTGGCTCGCCATCAAATTCGACGAGTGATAATTCGCACATACTTTGGCCGATTTCACTCAAACTTCAATCGTTGGTGGACACCCCGGCCCTGACCAGATTTCTATAAGAAAATCTGAAATGGACGCTATAGCGCCCCCTAGGGAAGTGCAAATTTTATTTTGTCGTAGACATACCAAATTTGGTACACAGATGCATCATGGGAAGATAAACAAAAAGTATATTATACCGTTGCTAGGCAACCAAACAGCCATTTTGGATAGACCATGTGACCTGGTGGCGAAGGCGCCATTTCCTGTCAAACTTCGACGAGTGATAATTCGCACATACTTTGGCCGATTTTACTCAAACTTTAATCGTTGGTGAACACCCCAGCCCTACACAGATTGATATAAGAAAGTCTTAATTGGCCGTAATAGCGCTCCCTAGGGAGATTGCATGGAACAGAAAAATTTTACTTTGCCGTAGACACACCAAATTTGGACCACACATTCGTGACATGGTCTCGATCAAAAAACACAGTGACACCCCCACTCCATCTCACATCATGTTGCCATGGTAACAGGTCAAACATCGGTCCCTGCCATTAGGATGCCCGGCAAAAACTTTGGTGTAGCCACACCTAATTTGGTACATAGATGGTTCATGGGATAATGAAAATGGCGCGTTAGCAGGGGGCTGCGAGTGCAAGCGAGGGCCGATCATCGCCGCTTGCGGCTATATTTATTGTTATTATTACTCCTACATATTCATATTGCCCTATTTATCTGCACATAATTCTATAACCACACTGTATATATTGTGTATACTGTATATATTGTCTACACTGTATATTGTACTGTATATTGTATATACTGTGTATATCGCATTTGCTGCTCCTTGCACTTCTGATTAGATGCTAAACCTCATTACGTTACCTGTATTTATACATGTGTAATGACAATAAAGTTGAATCTAATCTAATTTAATTCACATATGGAGGTCTATCTGCCCACCCACTCCAGAAGTCATGGTATCTAACCTTTGCTGTGGGTGTTATTTGTGGTAATTGCACATATGTACACACATGCAGGCTTACAAAAGGACTCCCCATATGGCAAAGTTTGGACAATGTTAGCTGTTTTTGGAATTATAGGATTGTCAAAAGTATTCATACCAAAAGTTAGTTGCGATTTAGAAAAATAAATAAATAAAATAAATAAAATAAACACATAAACAGACAAAGACCACATGATATAATAAAAAAAAAAAATCACATTGCAGTTTATTGTCTGAAATGTTTTTCATCATTATTGCAGATTTGAAATCAGTTTTGAGTATTTTCTTTAGTGTCAAAATTGAGATTGAAATGATAGTATAGTGACAATACTATTTGGAAAACTATATTAACAAAAAAGCTGTTTATTTCTACATAATTTGGTCTGGGAACCAAACAGAGGTCCTTCTTGATGTTCAAGTGCTGTTTGTTTGAATCGTTTGAATTATGAACTTCTATGACTCATTATAGATACAAATTTACAGTAGTTTTTTGTGGATGATTCTGCTTCATGGTTTAGTTTCATTATTATCGTCTATATTTACTTCAGCAATATATCGCACTTCAAAATGTGCTACTGTGACAGACCTAGCCCATTCAAATTTAGATTTTACTGTGATTAATCGTGCAGCTATTATATTTGGAATATAACATTTGTAGCAAACTAAGGCCTTGAATAAAACATATCAGTCGCACTTAACTTTCAACACAATATCACACAAATGGGACGGAAATAGGGTCCACCACCTGCTTGTTTCCACTGTGGTGTTATATTCTTCTCCAGTTACTTTTTTAACTTAAGTGTGACTAACGAATCCCTCTTTTTCATCCCTTTCCCAGCAAGGTCATGTGTTTCCATCCATGGTCCGACGTCACTCTCCCGCTCATGAAAAAGGAAGAGGTCGTCAAGGTGATCGATAAGTGGGCGGAGCTAATACAAGAACTGGGAGCCACCTACCCTTGGGTCCAGGTAAGCTCGTTTGTCATAATTGTCTCGATAGATTTTTGCAACAAAACAATCTTCAAATCCGAGTTCACTGTGGTAATTATGGGATAGAGTGAAGTTTTAACTATGTCTGCGGGCAGATTCAGCACTACAGCAGAATGAACAGAGTATTGATAACGCAGCAAGTCGACAAAGCTATTCATTTTTTCCAATTGATACTTTGCAGTGACTTCACACTGGGGGTGTTCTACATGCATATTCTACATAATGGTGTAATGTTTAAGAGTTACCATAATGACACAATGCACACATTAGCAAACACTGCTAAAAAAAGAAAAAAAGGCTTGTGATTGTCTGAAAAATGGATACGAAATGGATTTTTATGGTCCTGTTCAGGCGTTTTCTTAACAGCACAAATCAGCTGCAAAGTATCAACATCGTAAAAGTTCCAGTATTTATTTTTTATTTGTTAGGACTACTTATGCCATTAGCTTTGGAGAACAGCCAAAGTGAATAAAACGCATTCATTTCAGTGAAAAGTGTTGAAACATATTTTTACTGTCTTAAAATGTGAAAAACAGAACTAATTAATTTTAAATGGTTTGCAGTGGTCCAAAGTTATTCCTTACAGCTTTCAGAGGCCGGAGTGGACAACTAGCATGCCAACCACACACTTCCTGATTCTCTCACAAAAAGGTTTATATTTACGTGCAGACAGGAGGACACAGCAAACTTACTTAAGGTGCGTCCCATTTCTCTGTCTTACCCCTTTGTCTTACCCCTACCCCTTGGTTTTGCGCGTTCATGTGAGGGCAAGGGGTGTCCCGATTCTAATTATGATCAAGGGCTACGACCGAGGGCTACATACCCCTCGAAACGAAGTAAGCTCTCGACCAGACTTGGAACGAAGGGGTACGCCTACAAGCTCAGGCAGGTTTTGGGATCAGGATGGCAGCGTCACATCGACCAGCCAAGGAGTCTCATAAATGTATTTTCAGCAGTTGTAATTATTGATTAACAGTTTAGCATGGTTTATAATTATGACACTTATGTTCTACGTTACTTTCAGTGAACTGTTGTTGCGGTTTTAACTGTAGTGATGTCTGTTTAGCCGACGTTATCGTTTTCATCGAACTTTCATGTATAAACAAGCTATTTTTTTGTCGAGCTGAGGTACCTGATAATCCTTGACATTTGTTTATGTGTGTTTGTGTCAATTGTTGTCGCCTCTGTAGACGTAGCAGCCAGGTAGAGGCAAGGGATGATGACGCAAACGGTAATCGAGTGGTGTCCCATTTCTTAGGGGAACATTCGTACCCTGAGCCCTCTCAGCTCAGTGTCAAGGGGCAAGACAAAGATGTAGATAAAGGGGTAGCAGAAGGGGAAGGGGTAAGACAGAGTAATGGGACACAGCCTTAATATATCTATAATGAGGCAAGAAAAATTTTGCTCAAGTACATGGAAAACTAAATCTGGTGCAGGACCTTTAATGGAAAATGAATAAAAATGGTACCTGATGATACTAGCATATAAAGAGGAAATATGATGCTGTCTTTAATTTGCTATGTGAAAGTAAAAAAGTCTTCAGCACCAAAGACAGCTCCACTTGTAACCCCGCTAACAATACCCACTTTAGAAACCTTGTTCAATTTGACCATTTTAATTAATCTTTTTGTGTGCCGCGCTGTGCCTAACTGTGAACAGGCACTTTGGCAGTCATTAAGTGACCTTTGCTGGAAATACTTACTGATTTTCAAAGTAGAAGTGCCAACGCCACTCTCTGAAAGGATTGTGCTACTAAGAGGTGTTATAAAAAGCTGAAGAAAGACTGCTTATAATGAACACTCGATTCAGTTTGTAATGTTCTTCAACAAAAACGCGGTTCAAGTATAGGAAAATGTCAGGCCGTGCAAACCTGACCTCAATCTCTGAGAAGTAATTCTTGGAACAATTACTGAGCAGATTTGACAAACATTTGTGCACCAGATGTATGCCTCACAGCACCTTATTTATTTTTTATGTATTCATTTTTTTTGTTTTTTGTTCTGAATACAGTTTGGTTGGCTGCTCTTATGGCTGACTGGCTGGCACACTGAGCAGTTTTGTTTATGTCACATTCTCAAAACAGATCTTTATTATGCAAAATCGACTTTTCAGAGCTTTTATTGTTGTTTCCCTTAATCATTTACCCTCTTGAAGTTGTATTTGGAGTGACTTGTGCATGTTTGAGCAATCTTTAAACTTTTTATTTATAAGATGCCATATCAATCAATCAATCCCTTTTTTCACTACCACTGACCATTGCTCTCTACTTACTGCAATCTCGTAGGATTTGGCAGTGCTGCGTAGTCATTTTGATATCTGTTTATTCATTGGAGTAGCCCACTCTTTGTTATGATGTTTGGGCGACGTCTTCTCCCATTGTACCCACAGTATTTTAAAGCAGATGTCAGCTGATTTATTTTTTGAATAAGCCATTTCAGATGAGTAATGTGTTTTAAAATGTGAACCTTATAACATAATGATCCACAGGTGTCGTTGATTATAACTATACTGGCTTGAGAAGCCATCAGATCTCAAAAAATATGCTGGATATGTATAAAAATATTGACAGGACAATGTCTTAAGAACAAAAGGATGCTACCTCTTTTAATGGAAAGAAAATTTCCCACATACAGAGGGCTTAATTTTATAAACTCCCTGAAAATCAGAGTGAAATAATGATGTGGCAGGCTGGTCCATTTTGCCAACATTTAATTTCTGTAACTCAAAATGGCCCTCACGTGCTTGACTGCATGTTTGACAATGTCTTGGCCTGATCATAATGAGATGACGGATGGTGTCTTGTAGGATGTCCTCCAGATCTGTGCAAGGGCATCACTGAGTTCCTGTAGAGTCTGAGGAGGAATCTGGCGGCGTCTGAGGCACACAAACATAATGTCCCAGAGGTGTTCTATTGGGTTTATATCCGGTGATCGTGAGGGCAGTTCAGTTGCATCAATATCTTCATCCCGTCATACTGCCTGCAGACTCTTGCAACACGAGGCCGGGCATTGTCGTGCATCAGGAGGAACCCAGGACCTACTGCACCAGTGTAGGATCTGACAGTGGGTTCAAGGATTTCATCCCGATACCTAATGGGGTCGTTTAGCAAATGTCAATCAAGCGCCACGGTGCTTGGCGGTGAGCACTGGGCCCAGCGAAGGACGTGGCACCTTCAAACCAAACCGCCCTCATGAAATCTGTTTCTGATTGTTTAGGCAGAGACATTTACACCAGTGGCCTGCTGGAGGTCATTCTGTAGGGCACGGGCAGCTCATAAGTTCTTCAGCACCAAAGACAGCTCCTCTTGTAAACCTGCTCTCACAATACCCACTTTAGAGACCTTGTTCAATTTGACCCATTTAATAAATCTTTTTGTGTGCCGTGCTGGCACTTTGGCAGTCATTAAGTGAACAGCCAACCCTCATGAAATCTCTTTCTGATTGTTAAGGCAGAGACATTCACACCACACTGGAGGTCATTCTGTAGGGCACGGGGAACTCAACCTGTTCCTCCTGCACAAAGGAGGCGCTATGGGTTCTGCTGATGGGTTGAGGACCTTCTACGGCCCTGTCCAGCTCTTTTAGAGTAACTGCCTGGCTCCTGAAATCTACTCCATGTTTTGTGTTGGGAGACATATTAAATTTCCTTGCAACAGCATGTCCAGATGTGTCGTCCTGGAGAAGTTGGACAATCTGTGTAAGTTCTGTATGGTTAAGAAATGGCCTCATACTCCTAGTAGTGATAACTACTGTAGCCAAAGCCAGAGCTAGTGGAAAACCAGCTAAAAAAGACTAAGAGGGAGAAACTTGAAATGACCCCCCCCCCCCCCCGCCCCCCACATGCAAAACGAGTCCCTTTTTAGAAGATGTCTCATTGTTGCCACTCTAACACTCCTGTTGTTCATTTCCATTATCAGAGATGGCACCCTTTTGTTCATGGCCCTGTCTATATTTGTATATATAGAATCTGGCATTTTTTTTTTTCACACTGAGATCTGATGTATTTTCATAGTGTTCCTTTAATTGTTCTCAGTAGTGTATAAATAGACTCAAGCACAGTATGTGTTCTTTAAAAACACAGTATGTAAAATGAAAATATACTTCAGAACACACCATCTCTGTGGAGAATGTTCTGTAAGTAAGTTAGTGAGTTACATATTGTCCCTTTACCATAACAGAACTGTTTAGATTAGATTTGAGGTTTGTCTTTTCTCTGTATCCATGGCGATCCTACATGGAGCTAGTTATGCTAACCAGCTATCCAACAGGCTTTTTACACCAAATGAGGCAGAAGTCGTTCCAAAGGAGACACTTTGAGAGAATGGATCAACAATATTCTTGCCCCATTACTGATCATACTGGCAAAATTATTCATTTTACTTTGATTTTTTATTTTATTTAATTTTGTGTTAACAAAACACTAACAAAAGTTCAAGAATAACCATTTTGGCAGATAAAAATACATTCATGCCTGTTGTTGTTCATGACTTTGTTCTCAGAATAAATTTCTTACAGTAATGACTTAAGAATTAGAATGTCGTAACATTTTTTTTCTGTTGTTGTATGCAACACTAGACTAAAATTAAATAGTCAATATTTTGACTCATAATTCTCAATAATTTTTCTGCTTTTCTTTCAGATCTTTGAGAACAAGGGTGCCATGATGGGCTGCTCCAACCCACATCCTCACTGTCAGGTACACACACATTTTCCATACTTTTTGAGGACATTACTTTGACTCACTTTCACTTCCTAGAGAACCTTAAGCATAGTCACTACTCTCCAAACCTTATTCTAAATGTCTAAACATTGCCTATTTTTTATTAACTTTAAAGGAACTGTATGTGGTCTGTGCTCTTATAGTTTTAAAAAACTACAATCACAAATGAACCTGGGTTTCCAGTGCCTGAACCTGCAGATAGACTCTAGAGAACACATACAGTTTCTCATTCACAGTAAATGGTCAGCATAAATGGTCAGCATATGGCAGCAGAGGCACTGATTAATGATTGGCACATGCTGGGGAGAATTCAGATCAGAGAGGGTCTTTTTAGTTTTCAACCAACTGGATTTCAGCATTGAAACTGGCAACCCATATAAGAGCCTCATTCAGTTTTCTGAAAATAAAAATAAAATAATTGTTTTTTTTTAAGCGTTAACCACATGTCAGTTTAAATCAAATGTGTAGGACTTGATAACTTCAGCCTTCTCCTTTTGAGCACAATTGTACCAACATATGTACATGTGCATATACTGTATCTGTGTATTGTAATGTACCATATACAGGCATGTTGCTCAAACAAATAAAAATAAAATAAAATGAAATTTTGAATAATCCAAATAAAACAATCCAAATCCAAATAAACAAATTATAACATAACAACATAACAACTTTTCTATCATCTCCAATGTTTTTGCAATCAAGAATAAATCAGCATTACATTAGTTACCAGTAAAACCCACGTTGAACATGTCTAAAATATATTGACATATACAGTATGTTACATTTCTGGAAATTAAAATCAAAATCTTGCATACAGTTCCTTTAAACCTTCCTGACCTAATAATAAAGAGTTTATATTATGTGGAGCTGATTTTTAGTTCCCACAATGTAATAAATACCCACCCAAACACATACTGCACTAGATATATGCAATTTGGTAACGTTTTTTACAACTCTGCAAAAGCAGAAAATCATTTATACCCCTTCCCGCCCTTTCCCACCTTCTTATTCTTCTCCACACAATAGCTCCTGTTTGTACGCGAAATCCAATAAAGAAATCAAAACGTGTGAGGAAGGACTTACTTATAATTTTCCAGCTCGGCAAGCCAGAACACAGAGACGGGAGGGCATCCAGGCTTCTTTGTGAACTAGCGGAGCATCAGTGTCACTTTCACACTGGGGGTGCGAATGGCTGTATCGTATTATTATTCTTTGTTGTTTTTTTAGGATATGCAGAATCACACCTCTTAAAGTGCTTTGGCGGTTACTGTCTTTGCTTTGTGCCAGTGCCCAGATTTGCATAATGCATTAATCATCTGTGCAGTAGAGTCAGGAGGACGGGCTGCTTTAGTCCAGCAGGGGGCAGTATGTGATCAGGAAATGCACTGTGGAGGTTCTAGCGCATTGTCTTTGAGGAGCAATGTTGAGTTAAAAGTGGTGTATGAATGGATTAATAAAATATATATAATAAATATAATATTTTCCTAATTTCAAACCTAAATTGAAAAAATATGCCTTGATTTATTGTTTATTACTGTATATTATTTATTAGTTAGCAGGTTGTAAGAGTAGACCTGCTAGTAATACTAGTAATATTGGTTTCATTAAATATTGTTTTTATTATCATTAAATAAATCCCAACTAGGTATTATGGGTGTAAACATAATGTTACAGTATTTTATAGTATAGATTAGAGATTGACCGATATGTTTTTTTCTTTTTTTTTATACAACACTGGTTATTTAAGAATACAGAGAAACCGATAGCCGATTAGCTCTGCCACTATTTTGGGCCGATATGTAGAACCGATTTGGATGATTTTGATCAGATGATGTAATTTAAATTTACTACAAACTCCCCTTTGTATTACAAACCTTTAAGAGAGTTGTGAAGTCACTTTTTGTGCAGTTATCTCTTCGCATTAATGTTAATACAAAGCTTTGTGTGTATTTTTTAGGCAGTAGATTGGCTAACAGATACATGTATATCAATCTATCTCTTGTACAGATGAATGCTGTTGTTGTGTCCTTGGGCAAAACACTTAACCCACCTCGCCCACAGTGTCTGCGGCTGATGTTTATGTATGTGTGTGAATGGGTGAGTGGTTCCTTGATGTAAAGTGCCTAGAGGGTAGAAACACACTACATCAATGTGACAGTTTTTTATTTTTTACCCATTTTTACCCTTTTACCGTCTCCAGATCTTTAGCTTGGTTTCCTCCACTTTAGCTGGAGGATTGTGTGTATAGTGCCACCTATTTAATATTGTGTAATCTATTATTTTGTTGACCAGATTACATTTTATTTACGATTCTATGTCCAAACTGTTAACCCTAACCCTAACATACTACGTACTTGAGTATTATGCTCTCTAAATATATAGTTTTACTCTTACTTGAGTGATTCATTTAATATTTAACAATATGTATTGCATTATTATGACTAATGTAAACAGCACTACAATTGTACTACTTTTTGGATAGCTTTTTCAGTTCTGATACTGATTCTGGTACTATAGCGTTAAGGATCTGCCAATACCCAAGACTGAAAACAGCATTTATTTCTTTACAAAAGTAAAATAAGGCCAAACTGATCCAATATGATGATATGTACAGTAGTTGTTATTTATCTCTCAAGTAACTGCAGAACAGATTTGTATAGATAAAAGGTCAAAGTAAACAGTCTTATTACATTCCTTTTTATGTCCAACTAGGATATCGGCTAACTTATTATTTGGGAGCTGATATCCATTCCAGCAAATTTTTAAGTGTTGGTGCTGATATCTGATACCAGTGTCGTATCTATTTACCTGTTGACAATATTATCAAGGACAGCTTCCACCCTGGCTCTCAGTTCTTTGACTTATTGCCCTCAGGAAGGCGCTGCAGGTGCATTAAAACAAGGACCAACAGACTCAAAAACAGCTTCTTCCCAAGGACCATAACCACTTTGAACACTCACATGCACTGACTCACCCCGTATTCTTATCCCCCATTCTCCTTCAGTCCACCTGTTGTGCAATTACTTAACACAGTGCAATATTGTGGACAATATTTATTACAGTGTAATAATAGTTTTTGTAGCATATCCACCTGGACAATATTTATTGCTTTTTAAAATACCTAATTTACATTGCAATACCCTGTTGCGCAATACCTTGCAACATTTAATACAGTAAAATTTGCTAAGCTGAGTTCTGTGAAACATCTCCCTCTACAATGTGGAGACTCAAGTGTGTGTATATATGGTTGTATGTTGTTGCAATATCTGAGCAAGACTTGCAATAACCTGGTAACTAATGTGTAGTACCAGCTCGTACAGGACTTGTTTGCACTATTTTTTTTGCACTATTTTATTTTAAAAAAAAATTGCACATTTTTCCCCCTATACTGTGTTGTAAATATCCTGCTGCGTTGTATATATCCTACTTAAATGTCTGCACTGAAGTGAGATTAAGATTAAGATTAAGTCTTTATTTGGTCTCACACACAATAACACACAGTGACACACGGGAGAAATTTGACTTCTGCATTTGACCCAACCTTTTCAGGAGCAGTGAGCAGCCATCTTTTGGCGCCCGGGGGGGGCAGTACCGTGAAGGGTCTTGCCCAAGGACCCACACTGGCTAGTTCATTGCTGGGGGGGATGGGGGAGATGCTTTCAATCTCATTGTGAGTGTGTATAATGTAAACTGTATATGTGAACAGTGACAATAAAAGGCATTCTATTCTATTCTATTCTATTCTATTCTACCTACAATATTCCTTTAGTTCAACATTAAAGTGGACTCCCCTGTTAGTTGTAAGTATAAGCAGATCCTTATCCCTGCCTAAAACTCTCATAGACTTTTGTTTTATGTGGTGACACCCTTTAAACAGCTTGTCAGGCTCTCTTTTCACTTTTGTCCTGGCTGTTCACATTCCCTTTACTCAAGATATCAAAGTCAGTCCCAGACCCAAAATACCTTACTTATATGTTTATACCACCACCAACCCCAAAGCTCCTCCAGGCCAGAATATTACGCACATACATCTGAAGCGCTGAAGAATAATGAACAGATAATGTTAATCACGGTTTGGAGGCCTCTTTGAGCTTCAGATAACTCAGAGGAACAAAGCCGTATGTAGTTGGAATAATAATATGTTCTTTGATATGACTGGCTCTGGCTGTGTTCTGCAGAGCGATCATTCTGTTTGTAATCAGAGGACTCTGGGGGAGAGATGTTTACTCTGTATGATCAGTGTGGAGAAGCAAAGGTTACATCAGATGGGACATTTAAAGGTGGTTTAATGGGCCCGTATTACTCTGTTTTCTGATCTGTCATAATGTTGGTTCCTCATCACAAACATACCCAGAGTTGTCTTTTGTTTCAATCACACATTTAGCACACAAACCTTGCGTATTTAGGATGAGTTCTTCTTTGAAACAGATAACACATTTTGAAACTCCATACACCTTCACTAGAATTATTCGGATAGTTTCAGCTGAACTCTACTGAACTAAAGGTAAAATGAGCTGTTAACTTGAAAACTGCAGCTTTACAAGTTGAAAGAGAGCATTTGGAGCATTTGGAGATGTAAACGATTAGTTATAAAGGATTAAACAAATTTCTGTGAATGGAACAAAACATAATTCCAGGTTTTTGAGAAGGTAACAGCATTATTAGTATAGAGAAAAGAAAGAGCCTACTTGGACCCTGGCAGAACATTCCAACTCCATGTACTACCAGTCAAACCTTCTGGACACTGTTTTTCATTTTTTCTTCTTTATTTCCATGAATATTTACATTATAGTTTCACACCAAAGACAGCAAAACTATGAACGTACACATACGGAATGCTGTAAACAAAAATCACCTCAAAATACAAAACGGGTAACTCTTAACTTGTTTCAGGTTTTAGATTTAGAAAAGTAGACACCCTTTGCTTTGATCACTGCTTTTGACAATTGGAATTCCTTGAACCTGACATGGCACACCTTCAATTAAAAACATTTATGGAGACTTTATTGTGAAGCTCACTGGGAGGACTGAGAGGCATTGTAATACTGTCAACAAGTACAGCTCTGGAAAAAATAAGAGACCACTGCAAAATGATCAGTTTTTCTGATTTTACTACTTATAGGTATGTGTTTAGGCAAAAGGAACATTTTTGTTTGAGTCTATAAACTACTGACAATATTTCCCCCAAATTCCAAATAAAAATATTATTGTTTAGAGCATTTATTTGCAGAAAATGACAAATGGTCAAAATAACAAAAAGGATACATGTTTTCAGACCTCAAACAATGCAAAGAATCAAGATCAAATTCATTTTAAAACAACATAATACTAATGTTTACACTTAAGAAGAGTTCAGAAATCAATATTTGGTGCAATAACCCTTATTTTTAATCACAGCTTTCATGTGTCTTGGCATGCTCTCCACAAGTCTTTCACATTGTTCTTGGGTGACTTTATTCCACTCCTGGTGCAAGAACTGAAGTAGCTCAGCTTTGTGTTTGTGTTGGAATTCAACAGACGCTGGAATGGAATGGCTGTAATACATGTAGAGATGCTGATTTCAGAAAAAAATGCAGTGGTCTCTTATTATTATTATTTTTTTCCAGATCTGTAAATTAATTGTTTCAATTCATTGCTCTGGTGCAGCAACAGCTAAAAATTGATTTAATTCTATTTTTTATATTGTTTATACATTCATTTATTTATTTATGTCATGACTAATCACTGCCCTAAGTCTGAACTCTCCAAACCACATGATTTCACAGACAGAGGATTGGCTATAGACTTCTTGAGAATTGACGATTGGAAATTCTGAGTCTTGATTTGATTAAAAGTAATGACCCAGCTGTAATTTAGACCCTTGTGTGATGCATTAACAACTGTTTCGACTTTCTAGTTAGATAAACAAAACATGGTTCAAGAAACATGAACAACAGGTTATCTCCTTACTCTACCTTTCATGTATTCTGGAACAAAAGGCCTGGATACTCAGACCTCAGATGAACCATAAATTTGGCCATATTTCCACTGGATTATTTTGACTGTTCTTTTTATCTATACTTACCTGGAACGAATGCAAGCCTCTGGTCACTAAGAAGATTTGATTGAAGTAGTAACATAAGAAGTTCTTCCTTGGGCGCTTGGAATGAGTAGAACAATCTTAAGTGTTGTTTTGTCTATGGATAGTCCTGCCCTGTGGTGGAGTTTCAAAGACTGCTTTTCTGTGCCAATGGCCTCTCCAACCACTACGAAAACTCTAATTTAAGCCACTTCTTTTTCTTTTCGATACCTGCTGCAGATTTGACCTTCCAGACACAGCTCTCTCATTTGTCTGAGCCTGAAACAAGATTGTAGCTGCCGCTGGGAATTGTACCCCTGCCATTCCACGCCATAAGCACTTGGGCAGAGTTTTAATGTATGCTATAAATGTGAGGGCATGGATAGCACTCTCACCTCACAGCAAGATCAGCTACTGCTCTACGTAGTTGAAGAATGGGTCAAATATAGGAATAACATATTTTTTAAATACTTAATTTGCTAAGAGGTATTAAAAAGTAATTTTCTGCAAAAAAGAAAAGAAATCTTTCCAAATTTGAGTCCATTTTCTGATGCATTGTTTTAATTCTGCATATCTTTTTAATTTTTAGATTAGTTCAAACTGGAGTGGAGAAAAGAGAATGATGCCAAGGTGAAGCTTTTTTATACTAGAGTTTGAATGCATTTTAATTTAAAAAAGACAAAAAAAACATCAATAGGAAGATCAATATTATCTTAAAATGTTACCGGGTATCGGATCAAAACAAAAATGACAGGTTTTGCCCATTACTACCACTAGGACTGGACACTTTGGGAAAAATATCTGATTGTGATTTTGGTGACAAGTATTGCAAGTGGAATTAGATTTGCAATTTATGTTTTAATAATAAGATTCTGTTCAAAGTTCAATTTTTTAAAACACCCAAAAGGATTGACAAAAAGAGTGAAATATGAACTGACAAATTAATACAAGAATCACAATTCAGAACATCTTTGTCCAGATCTAAACTACAGAGTTAACAGTTTTTAGGCTTTTGTTTGTGGTAGAAATGACAGTACTTCAAAAATTGCAGCCTTTGGGATTTGCTAATTCAAGTCAAATAATTTAATTCGATTCAAATTACAATTTTTATTGCAATTATATAATAATCTTGCAGTCCTAACTACCACCCAACAACACATACTAATAATAATACATTTTATTTAAAAGCGCCTTTCAAGACACCCAAGGACACTGTACAAAACAAAGTTAAAACATAAAAATACTTAAAATACAAAGATAAAAACAGAGATACAAAACTGGAAGATGGTGAAAGTGACTGTTATGTGGTGTAGGATTGTCTGAACAGGTGTGTTTTGAGTCTGGATTTGAAAATAGGAAGAGAGTCAATATTGCGGAGGTCAGGAAGGAGTGAGTTCCAGAGCAGGGGAGCAGAGCGACTGAAGGCTCTGCCCCCCCCCCATGGTGACGAGACGAGCAGAGGGGACAGAGAGCTGGAGAGAGGAGGAGGAGCGGAGGGAGCGAGAAGGAATGGAGATGTGGAGGAGGTCAGTGATGTAAGGTGGGGCCAGGTTATGGATTGCTTTGAAGGTGGTTAGGAGAATTTTAAAGTTAATTCTTTGTTTTATGGGAAGCCAGTGTAGTTGTTGGAGGATGGGGGTGATGTGGTGGGAGGAGGGGGGTCCTGGTGATGACATACTGATTATTATAAGTTTCATTCTTAATCCTCTATCTCCCCCAACTTCACCTGTCAGCTTCAGTGTGCTGTCGATATTGCAGAAGAGTTGTCGAATCTGCCCACACATTAAACAGGTGAACAAACAGGGGCTGAGAGCTGCAGTCTGCTGGCTCCTCTCTGTGCCATGAAAATCCTCTGTATTTACTCTCCTCGCACACACGGCCTCCTCATGCCTGCCGGCAGTCTGAGCTTCCAGCACACCCAACGCCACTATGGAACGATCACTGTTAGTAAGAGATTTTTTTAATTTTAATTTTAATGAACAATCAAAATTCATTCAAAAATGTGCATGTACTAGATTTATTGCATATATTCATACAAATTATAATTAAGATACACTCAAGAAAACAGGCAAACAATATACACAAAGATTACATGAAATGTTTAGTTTAGTTTACGAGTAGTTTAGTTTTAGTTTAGTTTATTTGATTTATTTGACAGGGACAATGTACAGGAGCATTAATCACAAAAAAAATGAAAAGATGCTTTGTACCAGACTTTAGCTCAGTCTTGGAGCTAATTTCCATCCACTGTCCCTGAGACATTACAAACAACATTACAAACAACATTACAAACAATGAACATAAAGCATAAAAACAGTGCAATTCATAATATTTACAGTGGCGGTGATACATTTCATCAATTAGTAAAAAATAATTAACTCGTTTCCCAATACCTGTACCTCCTTCTCATGTCTAGTCTTTAATGCTGACACGTCTGCACTCTTAGAAACTGTTGTTTAATTTCCAGGCTAATTTTTTTTAAGCATTTGCATAATTTTAGCTCATTTGGAAGTTTGTTCCATTCTGAGATTGTTTTAAATGAAAATGCAGATTGTCCTAATGATGTTTTCCATTTTGGTATTGCACATTGGCCACTGACCGTTGACGTGGTTGTTCTGACCATCTGATCAGATGTGAAATAGATAAACTTTTTCAGTGGTGGTGGTGCCACATTATTGATAATCTTGAATAATAACCTTAGATTGGCCAGTGTAATTGTATTATCAAAGTATTTTTATTTATTTAGAGCATTTTATATTTATTTAATATCCAACAGTGATGGTATTTCCGTGGTTTCTGATTTAGAATCTTAAGTGCTTGCTCATAAAGGGATTCTAAAGGTTTTATTGTGGTTTTTGGCTTGTGACCAGCATGAAACACCAAAAATTAAATGAGGTAGTATCATTGCATTTTGCTCCTTGTTTTGTCAGGGAATTTCATATGGATCTAAAAGTAGACAGATTATATTTTATTTTATGGCAAACCCTTTTTAATGTTTTTTTTTTTAATGGTTTTAAATAATTTAATTATTCAGATTTTTATAAATTGATAACATGTAATAGGCTTGTTCATTTGGAACGTTTTCTGTTGATTTAAAATAATGTTTTAGATCAGGGGTGTCAAACATGCGGCTTGGGGGCCAGATCCGGCCCTCCAAGACCTTTAATCTGGCCCTCGGCTTATTTTCTATTAAAATATTTTAATTGTATTTTAATTTTCTATGAAAATATTGGTAATTTTCTGCGCCTCTTTTCTGTGTAGCTTAGCATAGCAGAGCAGAGCAGCACAAATGAGTAAAGCATGTCTAAATTATGTGAAATGCAAACAAGTTGATGTTAAAACATTTTGTTGAAATGACATTTTTCTTAAAGTTTCAGGTTCATAATATTAGAATATTTTGTGAAAGAAAGAGTTCATCAAATAAAAAATACTTCTGTAATAGATTTGCATTTCTCAGGACAAATATTTGGACTTATTGCTATTTTTGGGGTATATCTGCCATGAGTTTTCTGATCCGGCCCCTTTAGGATCAAAGTAGGTTGGATACGGCCCCCAGACCAAAATGAGTTTGACGCCCTTGGTTTAGATTTTCAGCAAAAAGGTGAGAGTGACTAACTGAAAAACTGTTGCTAGTCATCTTGTGATTAATTTTACACAAGAGAAACTTGCAACAGCACAAATCAGCTCATCTGTAGTTCCAACTCAGGTCAGTTCTTTATGGTCAGATTGTGCTAAAATAAAGCTCAGATTAAAGTATAACTTGAGCAGCAGAGCTTCAGACACAGCAGTGACTCCAGTTGGGTGGGTATGTGTACATACCCAACGTGTACATACTCAACGCTGAAATCCAGTTGGTTTAAATTTAAAAGAACTCTCTCTCATTTGAATGGTCACTGCTTTAAACTCCAGTGTCCGCAGCCAATCATGAAATCAGTGCTAGTGTAGCCTCTGTGTTAGTGTTGTTTTGCCGATTGAAAGCAATAAAATTAATACGTTTGTAAGGTCAGTCCCAACCAAATAGGTTCAACATCATAATGGCTATTTTTTGCAAAAAACAATTAATCTTTCAGAGTTATATAGGCCCCTACCTCTCATCTGAAATTCACTCTAGAACGTGAACAATTTGATCATTTCCGTAAATTAGAATCAGTTACATTTTTAATCTGTAGGAGAACTTTTAAAATATAAGTATGTGTATAAAAATGTACTGACTGGTTAATTTAGTCAGAAAACAAGTTGTAATTGCGTATGCAGGAGATGTAATATGAAAGCAAGAGAATATGGAAATAAGCAGAAATGCATTGCGGCTATGGCTAATCAATATTCAAGCTAAGGTCCCACACTCAGCCGAGCATGAATATATGCTGCTTGTTTTGACAGTGTGGAGTCCAACGTTTCTATCAACACAAGTGGTGACAATGAAATATTACCACTCAGCTTCTGTCAACGGGCTGATAATGTGCAATGGACAAAATCTGAACAGCAAAGATTGGTTTGTATAACTGCATATTGTACTGTGTGGAGGGCTGATTGTGAACTGACAGTGATGTATAACTGGAATAGTTTGGCTATTTTTCTGAACATTAAGATTGATACATTTACAGACTTTTTCTCAAAAATAATGCATTTTTGGAAAGTGCATTAAAGGGTCTGTACTCATTTTGTTTTCATGTGTTTAAATTAAATTGGTTTTGTTCCTGTAGATCAGGGCTCTCAAGTTTTGAGCATCACCGCACTTTGTCAGTGCGCGCTGAGAGGAGCGGGGAGGAGGGACCGGGGCGGGGGGGAGCGGGACATTTTCAACAGATTCATGTAAGAGTCTGGTTAAAGGGATATGCCACCCCCAGGTCAAATTTGGGCATCTCCCCACAGTCCAGAGACTAAAATAAGTGGTGGAAAGCGTTTTCCTGCTCACCCAGCCATTGGAAGAATACAGCCGAATCACGCACCACGTTGTGCAACAGGGGAACTCCCTTCCCGGTGCGTAACTGGGATTCCCCTGGCAGCGTGCTGCGTGATTCGGCTGTATTCTTCCACACTGGAAAATAGTTCCCACCCAAAATGACCAAGGCAAGCTCTCCGTGTTGATTTGCACATTTATTTGCACTCGATATGAATGCGCACTACACAGAAAGTAATTGGGAAACGCATCGAGCAAATTAATTCCTTTTGGCCGAAATCTTTCTCTGGCGACGTTAGACTCCAGTCTAAGGCGGAGGAGCTGCAGATACCGCGGCGGTCAGTGGCGACAGACTCGGACAATGGCTGGGTGAGCAGGAAAACGCTTTCCACCACTTATTTTAGTCTCTGGACTGTGGGGAGATGCCCAAATTTGACCTGGGGGTGGCATATCCCTTTAATGCACCGCATCTCACCGCGGCTCACCATGGGCAGTTCGGCTCTGGGCCGCGCATATTCGGCGCGTAAGCCGTCGGGGGGGACATGTTACGCACAGACGGAGACACCGGGACCGGAGTTGGTGCGTCTCAGAGGAGACGTGGCACCGGGACTGAGGCTCAGGACGTGCCCGGGTGACGGCGCGTTTCCTCCGGCCTCCACTCGGACCGTGCGCCCGGAGCAGGGGGAGTTTTTTTCGCTGAAAACGCGCGGAGCCTGCATAAACTAAGCCACACAGACCGATTTTCTGGGCACAAAAAAAAGAAAGAAAAAGAAATCAGCGTGAGAAATGCCATGTGTGAGCGTGTAAACACCTCGAATTGCGTGTGTCACACTCTCAATGCGTGAGACTTGAGAGCCCTGCTGTAGATATATTAGCCGTGTCCCAATTCCCAGAGTGCACGATTCGGAGCGTGGTTTGAAGGGGGCTCAGACCGCAGTCAAGACTGTGCATACTTGCTCAGCCCTGAGTGCAGTCCGTGGACCGCATGGGCGAAGAAGTAGCGCGCGGTGCATGCTGGGATATATGAGTGCGCGAAGTGTGCTTTTTCACGCGCTTGGTCCACGCCCCGATTTCCATGGAAACGACTGCGGTCTTCAGCTCCCGTGTTAACTGTGCATGCACATGCCCTTCAAACCATGCTCCGAACCGTGCACTCTGGGAATTGGAACACGGCTATTGTAAAGGCAGCTGCTAAGATAAAAAGAGGCTGTTGTGTGTTTTCTGCATCTAAATAAAAAAATGTTTTTGTCACTTGCGAACTAGGAAGTAGCCTAATGCTTGTGCTGTGTGTGTTAGCCTGCTAGTTGTTATTAGGAGTTACAGTGCCGTGAAAAAGTATTTGCCCCCTTCCTGATTTCTGTGTTTTTTGCATATTTATCACTCAAAACATTGTCAGATCATCAAACCAATTTTAATATCACACAGAAACAACCCAAGGAAAGACAAAATTCAGTTTTTGAATGATGATTCCATTTATTAGTGCACAAAAAAAATCTAAACCTATCTGGCCCTATGTGAAAAAGTAATTGCCCCCTTAATCTAATAGCCAGTTGAGCCTCCTTTGACAGCAATAACTGTAACCAAACGTTTGCGATAATTGGTGATGAGTCTTTCACACCGCTGGGGAGGGATTTTGGCCCACTCTTCTATGCAGAATTGTTTCAATTCTGCCATATTGGAGGGTTTTCTTGTATGAACTGCCCGTTTAAGGTCACACCACAGCATCTCAATCGGATTTAAATCCGGACTTTGACTTGGCCACTCCAAAACCTTAATTTTGTTTTCTTTGAGCCATTCAGAGGTGGACTTGCTGGTGTGTTTTGGATCATTGTCCTGTTGCATGATCCAAGAGCGCTTGAGTTTGAGGGCACGAACTGATGGCCGGACATTCTCCTTCAGGATCTTCTGGTAAACAGCAGAATTCATTTTTCCGTCAATCACAGCAAGTTGTCCTGGTCCTGAGGCAGCAAAGCAGGCCCAGACCATCACACTGCCACCACCATGCTTTACTGTGGGCACCATGTTCTTTTTATCAAATGCTGTGCCATTTTTACGCCAGATGAAACGGGCTGCAGACCTTCCAAAAAGTTCAATTTTAGACTCATCGGTCCACAAAATGTTTCTCCAAAAGTCTTGAGGGTCATCAAGGTGCTTTTTGGCAAAGGTGAGACGAGCCTTTGTGTTCTTTTGTGAAAGCAGTGGTTTTCTCCTGGGAACTCTTCCATGGATGCCATTTTTGGCCAGTGTTTTTCTAATGGTGGAGTCATGAACACTGACCTTAACTGAGGCCAACGAGGCCTGTAGTTCTTTCGATGTGCGTCTAGGTTCTTTTGTGACTTCCTGAATGAGCCGTCGTCGCACTCTTGGAGTAATCTTAGTTGGTCGACCACTCCTGGGAAGGGTTGCAACTGTTCCCAGTTTCCTCCATTTTTGAATAATGGCTCTGACAGTGGTTCGCTGGAGCCCCAGAGCTTTGGGAATGGCTTTGTAACCTTTTCCTGAATTATAGACTTCTATCACTTTTTTTCTCATTTGTTCTTGAATTTCTTTGGATCGTGGCATGATGTGTTTGTTCTTGAGATGTTGTAGCCAACTTCACTTTGTTTGACAGGAACTATTTAAGTGATTTCTTGATTCAACACAGGTGGTGACAATCAGGTGTGGGTGTGGCATGTAGAACTGAACTAAGTTTTCTCAAAACTGTGGTTAGTCACAGTTAGTTTGTGATTTAACAAGGGGGGGCAATTACTTTTTCACATAGGGCCAGATAGGTTTAGATTTTTTTTGTGCACTAATAAATGGAATCATCATTCAAAAACTGAATTTTGTCTTTCCTTGGGTTGTTTCTGTGTGATATTAAAATTGGTTTGATGATCTGACAATGTTTTGAGTGATAAATATGCAAAAAACACAGAAATCAGGAAGGGGGCAAATACTTTTTCACGGCACTGTATTATTAGTTATTAGCTCTGGCCTCGGAAAGTCGTGAAAAGCATTGAAGTGGATAATTAAGATATTAGGAATGCGTTAAGAAAGTGAAGACTAAGTTTGAGTTTAGTTAAAATGTTTTTAAGACAGAAAAATTTGATATTTTAATGATTTTGCATTTGACTTTACAGCTAATACAATTCTATATTTGAATTAATAAACCACGCATAATATCATACAACATGCTGTCTAATATTTGTTCATTTTTGCTAGTCATTTTATTTAATGCCATAGTTGCTTTCTCAAATAAGTCCCCATTTAACAAAAAAACGTATGTGTATGTATATATATATATATATATATATATATATATATATATATATATATATATATATTACTGTATATTGTCCAAACATCCTGTGGGCTACTGTTTGAAAGTTATTTTAGGAACTTTTACTGGAACTGAAGCATGTCCCAGACTGCATGACCTGTTGGGCCTGTCACTGCAGCTTTAAGGGCTGGCTTAGCAGAGTTTAGTCTAGGTCATTTGGCATTTCCAAGAACCACCAGATCTAAACCCAGACTGTATCAGGCATACATTGGGGATAAAATGACTAAACCAGGCCTAATATGGCTTTAAACCCGTGGTGTTGTGTCCAAACGTTTTCCATAAAGGGCTGCATGTCAAAACACAAGCGAAGCACAGGGCCGAATGAGGGACATACTGGTGGTTTACAGTGAATAATTTAAATTATTCATGTGCATTTATAACAGAATGAGCCAGCAGACCTTTATTCATTGATGCTTAGATTCTCAGCAGGACACAAAGTTTTTAATATTGCCTTTATCAAGGTAGACTTTTTAAAGTCTAAGTGCAGTAAAAAAAAGTACTGCTCAAGGTAGTGTGTGTGCCAAAAAAAAAATCCAAACAAACCTGCTTTAAACCTTGAATAAAATAGTTATAAAAGATGATTAACCCAAAGAAGGCCAAAACATGAATATATTTTCTGTTCTCTGGTCTGTTCTCTGGTCTGGTCTCTGGTCTGGTTTCTGTTCTGGTTTCTGGTCTGGTTTCTGGTCTGGTCTCTGGTCTGGTCTCTGGTCTGGTTTCTGGTCTGGTCTCTGGTCTGGTCTCTGGTCTGGTCTCTTGATTGGGTATTTTAATAATTATATGGAGGAAAATGATCAGTGGATCTGAGATTTGCATAATATCGGTTCTTGAATACCTTCATGTTCAACTCTTTTCTCTCTTTTCTTTCTTTTTTTGAAGTAGAGAGCCTAACACTTTTGAATTAACAAAATAACAAAAGATCTTAACACCAATGTACTTTTTGATTGAAGAACTGCCAAGCGGCACACAGATTCAAGCATTGCTATAGAAATCCCTGCAGGCTGAGAGCACTTGACCTTTCAAATGCTCCTCTTGTACTCATTGGAGACCACTCATATCACTGCGAGTGACCTGTCTGCACATTTTAACAGCGTCTTAAAGAAAAACTGAATTGAGATCGAGCTACTTGTAGGCAACAGTGCTCTTCTGTGTACCTCCTGAGAAATAGTGCATTATAACTGTTATGAGGAAGCTTTTGAAATCATAGCTGGATCATAATATGTTCTTGGTCGATTTTCACAGTGAATAAAATACTTTAAGTGAACTGCAAATGAATGACACAAATGCCCCGATGCGCATTACGTGCTGTCAGCAGCTTTGGAAAGTAGAGTGAAGTTAATACATTGGTTTATCTTTCAGTTTTTGCACCCTTTTGAAAATCGAAATCACGCTAATTGGTTAATATTAAATAAATAGTGACCTGCCTGAACTGTGGCCTTTAAAAACTAGCTCAACACAGCTTAGCTTAGGTGAGTGGCTGTACATTTTTTCACCCCAAAGAACCAAAGAATCCACATTTCAGGGTATGACGAGATCTGAACCCAGACTCCAGTATAAGGATACTTTATTGATCCCGAGGGAAATTTAAGTTTTGCTGCTGCAACATTTCTACTGCTCTTTCCAGTCACCTTTGTGTCTCAGTGAAATGTCTCAGTGCAGTTTAAAAGGAGGACTGGTCAGGTAGGGTTACCAGATTTGTGTCAGGGCGATTTGAGGAGAGGAAGAGCCAAAAGTGTCCCTCCTCTGTGTCCTGCAGCATCACAGCACATAGGGTGAGCCAGGTAAACTGAACAGGGAATGCCTCACTCTTACTCTGCTCTGTTTAGTTCTTTCAGTTGGTTCATTCTCTAAATGTGTTTCCTCTGGAAGGTCTTCTGGCACATTTGTTGCCACATATGGTGTAAAAAGCCTGTGGTGTTCCAGATGTCCAGAGGTCCTTAGCTAGCCTCTTGCACAGTCTCCATGGATAAGGGATTTTGAGTACCTTAAAAATTAACTCAATTAACTCAAGTAGAAGTACAAAATGACAACATCTGATTTATAATTTGAGGTTGGTGTATTTGAAAGGACAACACATTAAATATTGGACAAAAGGAGACAAAGCTTTTATCACTTGTAGACTTCAGAGAACTGTTATTATGTAAAATACTACTAAATATTACTAGTATTACCGAAGTTGGAGTAAAAATATGGTACTGGACAAATTTCATTAAAAAGTGACTTAACTAAATGTAAGTACTACCCACCTCTGCATTCAATCTGAACTGAGTTGGCAGTCTGAACTCTCAATATGAATTGTGAATGTATGAAATGTATTCTGTAAATTATTAAACATAACTTTCAAAACATAGATCGATTCTTTATTGATGGAAATTCAGGTTTAGCTGCAGGAACATACTGCACTTCTCAGTCTCACTCAAAGGTCTCCATGCAGCATAACATATATTCTTTCTGTATGGGGTAGCCTTAAATTTACTGCTATTCCATAATGTAACTTATTCTTTCCAATTACCTACACCTAGAAACAGACCTGTTTTTTTTTTTTTTTCTCTTTGTCTTATTAGGTTTGGGCCAGTAACTTTCTGCCCAATGAGCCGGCTGTGTCTGATCGCTGCCAGAGGGAGTACTATCAAAAACATGGAGAACCTCTGCTGCTACACTATGCCACACAGGAAGCTCAGAGGAAGGTAAGGTACGCCCGCACGCACGCACGCACGCACGCACACACACACACACTTCTTAGACTTAAACTTGGACTAAGGCAAACTTTTATTGATCCACAAGGGAATTTTTTTTGGACAGAGTAGCTCACTCATCACAATATAATATCATAACACAAAGTATAAATGGTAATAATAAATTCTAAATAAGTAGCAAAAGATGGCAAGAGACAGTTGTCAAATAAGGCATAATTAAATCTAAATGTATATGTAAGTCAAAATAAAATAGAAAAATAACTAATAAAAAATCTCAGCTATTTACAAGAGTTAATGAGGAAGACAGTGCAAAAATGATGACTGACAGGACATAGGGTTATCTGTTACAAACTTGTGAGTTGTTGTACAGTTGTAGGGAGTATTATAGTATGTAGTAGTATAGTAGTATCTTTCACTGTTTGAGTGGAGCTGTAGGAGCCTGTTGGAGAATGAGCTCTGTCCCTCTATGGTCTGGTGCAGTGCGTGAGTTGTTGTAGGGAGTATTATCTGTCCCTCTATAGTCTGGTGTGGTGGGTGAGCAGAAGTGTCCATGATGGAGAGCCGTTTGTCCAGTGTCCTCCTAAACAATGGGTGTCCAAGTTGTTGTTATGGTGTTTTGGTTCTCTAAACCAAAATTATTTAATAAATCTAGTATCTCGTATCTAACAGAAAATCTGTGCTAAGGCAACCTGTGCAGCTCAGTGAGTGAATTTTGGAGGTTTTGGGCTTTCACATGAGGCATAGACTGTCCATATCAGTTCCGCCTTTTAGCGGATCTCCGCTTTTTTTTCAGCCGCGGGGTCTTTTTTTTTCTGTGCAAATTCGTTGAGAAAGATTTTGGGTTTATATATATATATATATATATATTATGGGTGTGAATCTTTCACTCACAAAACGGTTCGATTCGAATCTCGATTCACAGGCTACGATTCGATTCAGGGACGATTCATAAAATTAGTAAACGATCTGGTTCGATTCGATCCGATCCGATCCGGTTCGGTTAATTTTGATTCAATACAAATTGACAACTTTACTCCCAAGTGCTTTAAAGTTATTGAGAAGAAAAAGAGAGAAACAGAAATTAAATTTCAAAATAGTATCCTTTTGTTTATTTAGTGTCCAACAGACAATACACCAGGCCTACTGAAAAACTGGCAATCTGGTTTGCAAAACTCTGCTCATACTTAAAATACAACACATTCCTTCCCTCAAGCAACACAAAACAATAAGGTTAGATATCAAAAATAAAAAAAGACCTTATAAAACAAGCAAGTTGCCTATTAAAGTCAAAAATCAGAATGAATCAGAATTAGTTAGTAATTAGTGCTTCAGTCACTCATGAGTTTCAGTAACTAAAAGTGTAACATATCACTGACAAGAAGATAGATATTACTAGGCAGTTATAGAAAACGCTAGCATGTTAAATCCACTGAATAACTAATACTTTCTCTCCCTCTTATAACATTTCCTTAGTCTCCTTTGAGACAAAAATCATCTGTGTGTGTGTGAAGTACAGTGGTACCTCACCTTACGAATGACCCAACAAACGAAAATTTCAAGTTACGAAACGCCTTCACGGTAAATTTTGGTCTCTAGATACGAAAGAAAATTCAAGTTACGAAACGCTTTCGCGCGAATTTTCTTTCTCAAAAATTCAAATAATGCGCGCTCAGCCACAGACATTATATGCTTTTCTCAGACTGGATTTAAACTTTTCTCACATTTGTCTCTCGTTTAAACACTCAAACTTTCATAGATTTTCAACAAAATTATTAATAGTGAAGCGTGGGGGGTAGGGGGAGGGGGGAGAAAACTGCGCTCTGACACGTGTGTGATAGCGCAGCATGACCCGGCGCGGGGCTGCCAGCAGGTCTAGACCTGGACTAAACCAGGACTAAACCTGGACTAAACCAGGACTAAACCAGGACTAAACCTGGACTAAACCAGGACTAGACCAGGACTAGACCAGGACTAGACCAGGACTAGACCAGGACTAGACCAGGACTAGACCAGGACTAGACCAGGTGGATTAAAGCGCCGCGCGCGGGTCTATTTCCTGGTTTCGTTTCGAGTCACAGCTGAGGCGAGCAGCGAGGACTCCCCTCAGGACGGCACGCAGTCTGAGCGCATGAGCGCATGAACAAGACCCACGAACACATGCAAGAGCCGCGGTGGTCTAGACCTGCTCTAGACCTGGTCTAGACCTGGTCTAGACCAGCACGGGTCTCGTTCATGCGCTCAGACTGCGTGCGGTCCTCCTCGCTGCTCCCCTCAGCTGTGACTCGAAATGAAACCAGGAAATAGACCCGTGCGCGTCGCTTGCTATGCAAAGATATAGCATCTAGAATTCCAAATTTCAGAAATTCTAAAATTTTCTGTGACTTTCCGCTTTTTTCATGACTGGGCACTTTCATCCCTGCCTTATACTGAGAATGAGAAAAAGCTCTAGGTGTCCTCCACAGGTTAAGCCATTAAACTGTGATTATTTATAGTACTTTTTTAACTGTAAGAGTGCATGGGCTTTGTTTACTACTACATTTTAGACATATATAGAAAGCATATCAAATATATGATGTCAGATAATATAGAATTATGTAAAAAACAAAGAAAAAAAAAGTTAGATAAGGCAATACATTTAAAATATATATACAGTATTTTAGATTCAACGTAGCCACCCTTTGCACCCATTGCAACCCCTTGGCCTGCTATCACAGATCTTTATAATGAAGTCTCCTGAAATGGTTTTCATTTCACAGCTGTGCCTTGTTATGGTCAAGAAATGCCCAAAGTGCAAATCAGTGATCAAAGCAAAGGGATATTTTTTATTTAAAGTTGAGTTTTTAAACTCCATTCGATATGTGTTCTTTCATGTTTTCAATGGAATTCTACAATTTAAATAGTCATGAATATAAAGACATAACAAAAATGAAAAAGTGTGTCTAAACTTTTGACTGCACAATTGAGACATGACAATTAAAAGTACGGCTAAGCAACAGAATTTTACAGGCAATCATATGACAGTAAAATCAAGTTCTTAGGAGCACAGTTAGGACTTTTGAAACTTTGTTTTTGAAACGCATTATTAAAGGTCCTCTGTTGTGCAAAATTAAGCTTTAAGCCATCTTCATCCAAATGATTCTGGTGAAGGTGTATGGATTTTAAAAACACAATGGAGCACTTCCTGTATTACCACATGACAACACAAGGTGGAACAGTGTGTTTTCTATATGCAGGGTTTGTGTTAAACTTGTGTGAATGAAACAAAACTCCAGGTATTTTTTTGATGAGAAAACAATATAGATCAGAAAATGGCGTAACATGGGAATTTTATGGAATTTTATTTGCTAGGGACAGACGTGTTGCTATAATTTTTCATTTCATATCCCTTCACTTCACTTCACCCTGGACAAGAGTGAATACGTGTTATTTAGAAAATCCACTACAAAGTATATTGTGCCCCCTTTAAACAAGTTTAAATGACTTAACGTCCCTGCTGTTTATTCCCCCCAAGTCTCTCTCTCTTCATCCCACCCACATCCCAAGTCTGTCGTTCCGTTAGCCAAGCGTGTGATTGGACAGGCTAGGTGCATTAGCATTAGCATAAAGCTCCTGCATCCGTCTCCCGCATGAACATTAGCCAAAGTAACCGCGTGTGACATGAGAAAATCAACTTCTCCGTCACTTGAAAGAACGTCGCTTCTGACGTCCTTCCGGCGGAAAACCTAATTTATGTGACAGTTGAGCTAATGCACGTAGCTCCCACTGACAAGTTCGGAACAGAGTAGGACCTTCTATATATTAAACGCACAACACCACTCGCACAGGCAGCGTGTTTGTGTGTGTTGTGTGTGTTTGTGTGTTACTTCCCCGGTGGCTGCTGTAACCGTGGGCGACAGAGGCTAATACAGCGTTCAGCATATTAAGTGTGTTGGTACATGTCTGATTAGTAAGCAGACCTAGGGAGGGAGCCGTGAAGAAACTTAGAAAGGGAGAATTAAAGTTGACAGAAGCAGGAGTGTTTTATTTTGCCTTACTTCCACTCGCGGTGACATGACTATCTTATGACGGTTTATACTTAATATGCATAATCTAATCCCTTATTCATATCTTGAGTTTGAATCAGTCCAGTGACTTTACAAATTGTGTTCTTGCCTCGTGAAATATGAAATCATTTGCTCTTTTCTTCTTGAATATGATTAATTTCTTTTAATTAGTGTATTTTTGTTCTTGCCACGTTTTTACATATCGATCAAAATACGTTTCAAGTTCAGTGATTTCTTAAAGGTGCAATGTGTAACTTTTCTTGTTCCTTTTCCATGGAGATGTTATTGTTCTAACATCAAAGTGTATATCTTGTATTTATGTCATTAAGAGTGTTTTGAATCTTTTTTTAATTTACCTTTTTATGCAAAGGTTTAAGTTAAAGGCAAGTGAAAGTGAAGAGTATATTTTATTTAATATTTTATTTACTATTTTATTTTGATTTGTACATTTATTATATATACACTTATTATTTTTATTTTTATAACTATGTCTCATTTAACACCGGTCTCTTGCTATCTTTTTTGCTATTACATCTATTTTTGTTAGCCTCTGTTATATATTATATTTGATGAGTGAGCTACTCTACCCAAATAATTTCCCTTGTGAATCAATAAAATTTTTCGAAGTCTAAGTATATTTTGTACTGAAATTAACATTAACATGTCTTGCTTATTCTACATAAAAACACTGTAGTTTAGATCTGTACAAAATACAAATGGGATGGGACGAAATGGTATTATTCTATTGTTTGTCAGTTCAGATTTCTGTCTTTTTTGTCAATTCTTCTGGTGGAATTTAAAGTTTAAACTTTGAACAGGTCCTATATTACACAAAATGGACTCTTGTGAGCTTTAAAGGAAAAGTAACATTTTTTTTTACAATCTGAGCCTTCTTTTGGCAATAAAACAAGTAGTTTTACTCACCCATAGCACTTTGGTGTCAATTGGAGCAGGTTTGTAGAAGTTATGTTGTAGCCGTTCTGTTCTACTAATGATCCCGTATCCGTTAGCATGAGTGCTCGGGGCACTGATTTGCGGTCTCCAAATAACACAAACTTTAGCACTTTTCAAATTACAGAAGATCGCTGTGTCAGCGTAGACTTTTAGTAGATTCCAAAACGGCCTGAAACCCGATATCGCAACAGAAAAGTACAGTTCAGAGCGGTGTTAGCTTCTTTCGGACTAGCGGTGTTTACAAAACAGCTGAGTTCACGCATGCGCACTGTCCTCTCTGATGACGTCATCAAATGAAACTATAGCTGCATATCGGGTTTCAGGCCGTTTTGGAATCCACTAAAAGTCTACCCTGACACAGCGATCTTCTGTGATTTGAAAAGTGCTAAAGTTTGTGTTATTTGGAGACCGCAAAGTAATGCCCCGAGCACCATGTTAACGGATACGGGATCATTAGTAGAACAGAATGGCTACAACATAACTTCTGCGATACTGCTCCAATTGACACCAAACTGCTATGGGTGAGTAAAACTACTTGTTTTATTGCCGAAAGAAGGCTCAGATTGTAAAAAAAAAACGTTACTTTTCCTTTAAGCCAGTTTAGAATGTTGTTACCTCATCCAAAACATACCTGGTGTTGTGTTTTGTTTTAGCCAGAACTACCTTTTACCTTTTGTTCAGTCGAGATTAGCAAATTTCCAGCTGAAATTATACAAAACGGTTCTAGTGAAGGTGTGGAACAGAGTGTTTTCTGTTTGAGAGAAGAACTCGTGTGTTAACTTGTGTGTTAAACATGTGTGAATCAAAGAAAACACAACTCCAGGTGTGTTTCTGACAAGGAAACAATATTATAACTTAGGAAAAAAATACTGGAATACCAATCAGCTACGTGCAATAAATAATGTAGAAAGAAGTAGGGAAATGAGCTTGTTTGAATGTGTTCTTTGCGGATGTTTCTGAATGACCTTATGGTGTGATTAATTGGAATCAGTTTGGACACGGCATTTAAACTCAACAAGTAGCAATTCATCATAGCGTTAACTCTTAGAACTGTGCACAAATGGACCGCTTTAAGACATTTTCATTATTCACTATTTAAATTCACAAACACTTTCTTGTCTAATAATGAAGAGTAGTAGTCCTGATATAAAACCCTAATTTGTTCCACATTTTGAATCCAATCCATCCAATCACTGCTATAATAATCTGATTGGAAATGGCCAGAAAAAGAAATCCGTTCCTTTGAGTACCAAAATTCACTTATCCCTCTTCAGGAATTTTCAGAGAGGCAGAGTGGACTTGATTTGCCCCCCTTGATTCATTCAGGGACATAACAGATACCCCCTCTGATGGAAGCCAACTCCTGTGAGGATAGCATTTTAGCTTTAGCGCGGTACGAAGCCTCTCCAATCTCCTCTACTTTGACCTATGGGACCTGACCTTTATGAAATCACAGAAGAGACATTTTACCTCAAAGAGTATCCCATTCTGTGCCAATGTTTCTTATTTTGGGTCTGCCTCTGTGACCTGAGGTTAGAGCTGCAAATTGGCACTGCATACTTTAAATTAGGGCTTTAACTCCCAGGTGACACTCTTGACTTTGGAGCAAAAACTTTCCAAAGCTAATTGATACTGTCTTTGCACATACATTAGCAAACACAGCCCGATTAGTTTTTAGATTAGTTTTAACTCTCAAGGAAAAAATTCTAAAAGGGACAAAATAAATATATACTGTATATATACTGTTTTCTGATCTACAGCTCTGGAAAGAAATAAGAGACCACTGCAAAATGATCAGTTTTTCTGATTTTACTACTTATGGGTATGTGTTTGGGCAAAAGGAACATTTTTGTTTGAGTCTATAAACTACTGACAACATTTCCCCCAAATTACAAATAAAAATATTATCGTTTAGAGCATTTATTTTACAGAAAATGACAAATGGTCAAAATAACAAAAAAGATAAGTTTTCAGAGCTCAAACAATGCAAAGAAACAAGATCAAATTCATTGTAAAACAACATAATACTAATGCTTACACTTAAGAAGAGTTCAGAAATCAATATTTGGTGCAATAACCCTTATTTTTAATCAAAGTTTTCGTGCGTCTTGGCATGCTCTCCACAAGTCTTTCACATTGTTCTTGGGTGACTTTATTCCACTCCTGGTGCAAGAAGTGAAGTACCTCAGCTTTGTGTTTGTGTTGGAATTCAACAGACGCTGGAATGGAATGGCTGTAATACATGTAGAGATGCTGATTTCAGAAAAAAATACAGTGGTCTCTTATTTTTTCCAGAGCTGTATATTGGAATGTTGTATTACCCTTTTTAACAACAGTAGCTCAGTTGGCGTCTGTCCTCTGATCTGAAGGTTGGCGGTTCGAATCAGTCAGTCAGTCATTGTAGGGAGGTCAGATCCACTGGCCCACAGGTTGGCAGTGCGATTCCAGCTCGCACAGATGAATGCTGTCGTTGGGTCTTTAGGTAAGACACCCCCAGTGTCTGCGTACACAGGTGTGTGAATGTGTGTGAATAGGCCCAAAACGGTTCTGTTTTACTGTGCATGTGTGTGAAAGGGTTTTATTTTGCACTCTTCTCTTTTAATGTTAATTTGATGATGTTTTGATTTGTTTGTATTTTATTTACATTTTTAATGACATGACATGGTACTTCTTGATGCTTTTATATGGCGCCTTAGTGGTTCCCTAATACTGTATATGAATCCTTCTCCAAAATCAAGCCTCAGTGCATGAGAAAGCCTCATGAAGACAGTCAGAGTCAGAAATATGTCTCTGAAACGCTTTATTATGGGCGTTATTGCTTGAATGCAAATGAGGAGGACAGACACAGGCCAGTGCAGCGGGTTGGGTATGGCCAAATATGCCACTGTTTCCTCGATTAACGGTGCGCTGTGCGCTGTCACCCAATTCCGTGTTTTAAGCGCTTAGGAAGATATGAGACGCTTTCCATTAAAAAAAACAAATTTCCACAGAAAATAAAATTAAACCACTGCTGTTTCAGAGGTTCGGAGGCTCGGATAAAGGACATCCGAGCCTGGAGAGACTCTCACGTGTCTCCAGGCAAAAAAACAAAAAACAAAAAAAAAAAACGCATCTCGCATTTCGTAGCTCATTTGCGGTCCAAACTCTTTGGGCGTGTTTTCCAGAGATGGGGTGGACATCCAGACGGGGGGTGGAAACCTTTCCCCGAGTGTGACGTCAGAAAGTTTCCTTGTTCAGAATCGCCCGTTTGGGCTGTCTTTTTTTCAAACGTTCAAACGCGGAAAAGGATCGCAATTGCTCAGTTTACACATTTCGCAACTTTTAGCCATGGGGGGAAGGGGGCCCTAAACAGGGTAGGGGAGCTCACATTAACATTAAAGGTCCCATGACATGGTACTTCTTGATGCTTTTATATGGCTCATTAATGGTTCCCTAATACTGTAAATGAATCCTTCTTCAAAATCAACACTCACTGCATGAGATATGACTCTGACAGTCTTCATGAGGCTAGATATGTGTCTAAAATGCTTTATTCTGGGTGTTGCTGCTTCAATGCAAATGAGAAGGACAGAGAGATTGGCTAAGGAGCGGGGGGGGGCGGGTTTCCCCCGCTGGAAGCGCAGCTCTGCACCGCTGTCTGCTCGCTTCCGTGTTTAACACAGGAAGACAGATGGGAGACTTTGCAATGAAAAAAAGCATATTTACACAGAAAATAAAATTAAACCACTGGTATTTCAGAGGTCCAGAGGGTCGGGTAAGGGACTTGCGAGCCTAGAAACACTCGGACGTGCCTCCAGGCAAATAAAAAAAACGCATTTCGCATTGTAGTGCATTCACAGTCCAAACTCTATGGGCGGGATATACAGGGACGCTGAGCGGAGACAGAGGGAGGGGCTGGAGCTGCATTTGCCGATCTGACGTCAAAAAGGTGCCTTGTCCGAACTCGCCCGTTTCAACACTGGTTTTGTGTAATGCAGAAAAGGACCGCAAATGCTCAGTTTAGACATTTCGCAACTTTTAGCCATGGGGGGGCCTAAACAGGGTAGGGGAGCTCACATTAACGTTCAAAAACCTCAGAAAGTGAAAATTTCATGCCATGGGACCTTTAAATAATTAAAACCTCAGAAAATGAAAATTTCATGCCATGGGACCTTTAATGTCTTTCTTATTCTGTAAAGCACTTTGAATTACTTTGTGTACGTATTGTGGTGTACAAATAAACTTGCTTTAATGTAAAGAGCTCTGAGTGCCTTGAAGGTGGAAAAACGTTATATAAAAATGTGACAATGTACCATTTACCATAACAAAAAAGGTAAGAGTGAAAACACGTTGGCTAATGCTAGGTATCGTCTGACTGTAAATCTATTTGAGTGGGACGTTTAAATCAGATTGAGTAGAGCCTCAAGTTAGCTTCACCCCGCCCAGGGAAAATTGATGACATCAGCTGCAAAGTAATCAAAAGTTTCATTCATGCTCTAGAATTTGATGTAGTAATTATTTCAGATGGAGAGCGGGCGCCTATATAATTCTATGGGAGATTCACTGTTTTTGAAAGAAATATTCAAACTTATGACCTACAAATGTGGAACTTTATCATTATATGTTTGGAATTGGTTCAACAAACTTAATCTTATGGTTTAAAGTCTTTTCAGCTGACAGCAATCACATTTTTAGAGGTGAATAATGCCACCATTTTCTGAAGCTATTGTGAAAACATAATTTCACTTTTGTTTATTTATGCTGACAGAGAAGACATTAAAATTTGTACCAGTTTTTGTTTCATGAGAATAGGCCATAGACCGTACATAAAAATGGACATAGCTAACTCGTGTTTTCGTGTTTCTGGATACTTCCTCCAGCTCCTCCAGGGGTACCCCAAGGCGTTCCCAGGCCAGCCGGGAGACATAGTCCCTCCAGCGTGCCCGAGCCACCTCAGCTGGCTCCTCTCAACGTATCTCTAAGGGAGCACCCAGCCACTCTGCGGAGGAAACTCATTTCGGCCGCTTGTATCCGCGATCTTTTTCTTTCAGTCATTACCCAGAGCTCATGACCATAGGTGAGGGGAGGAACGTAGATTGGCCGGTAAATTGAGAGCTTTGACTTTTGGCTCAGCTCCCTCTTCACCACAATGCTCTCTCCTCTTCATCACTACCGATGCTGCACCGATCCGCCTCTCAATCTCACGCTCCATCCTCCCCTCACTCGTGAACAAGACCCCGAGATACTTGAATTCCTTCACTTGAGAAAAGGACTCTCCACCCACCCGGAGAGGGCAAGCCACCTTTATCCGGTTAAGAACCATGGCCTCGGATTTGGAGGAGCTGATCCTCATCCCAGCCGCTTCACACTCGGCTGCAAACTGCCCCTATAGGTGACATCACACTCCCTTAGTCCACTTCTTTGTATAGTCTGTGGTATTGGCCTAGTAATTACAGATATTAACCATAAACCAGGTCAACAAATCCGCAAATTCTACCAGAGTATTCTGACTTGACCTCACGCCCATTGTTAAACTAGAACGTTGTGATGTTAGTTGAACCCAAGCTATTACTGCTTTGACTCCCAGGTGACACTGACTTTAGAGCAAAAACTTTCCAAGGCTAATTGAATAGAACTCTTTGGGATTTGGGAGCGGACATTGTAGACTTCCTCTCTCTTCTCCTGTCTGCACCCCCTCCTTTTGTTTTCAATTTCCGTCTTAGCCCCGGCTTTCAATCTCTATTGTTGGGCTTCCTTAATCCAGTTAGACGGAGCAGAAAAGGAGCTGGAGAACAAGAGGATGAGAGAGGTTATAGGAAGACGAAAGCTGAAGAAAGTTGGAGCCCATTTAGAAAGAAGTTATCCAACAGAAATCGGTCTAATGAGAAAACTACTGCGGTCAGGGCACAAGTGATTAAGCGTATTAAATGTCCTTTTCTACTTATTAAAATTAATTGGCTATGCTAATTCAACCCAGCTCTACTTAACCATGCAAAATGTATATAGGAAGTTTGACTCGGCGCAGTCATTTGAAATTGCTACAGTTGCCGTTTTAATTGATAGTTAATATTTAAATTTCAGTTCTAATAATGTTTGCCTTTTTGCGGTAGCCACCAGTGTAAGACATTTAGGAGTAAAATTCTAATTAAAAATAGTAAATCAGTTCTGCACATGTACCTTTTGTATTATAACAGTACAAAATGGTGACCTCAGTGGTCTTTCTTTTGCCAAATAATAATAATACAATAATAATAATAAAAATTTGGAAAGCAATATGTTTTTAAGGTGCACTATGTCACTTTTCTGGCGAACATCTGTCCCTGTCTCCATGGAGTTATTAATCTGGCTCACGTCTGATGTTGTATTGATATTGTATCTGTGAATTCAGTGCTGCTCATTATCAATCCAGAACCACTCTTGCTGTTCAGAAAACACAGAGCGTCATGGCGACTGCTTAATTCTGATTGATTGAAGCTTCACAACAGCGGAACAAGCCGAAAAATCAAACCCAGTTGAAAGAAAAGCACAGATTCTGTATCTTCCATGTCGCCAAATGCACAAAGCGCTTACTTTCTGCACGTTTTTCATTAACTAAATGATCTGTATTCACGCTAAAATAGGTTGAAGAACGTCTGCTGGTGTCGCCATGTTTGTTTTGGTTCGTTTGGGTGCTTCGCTGCAACGTGATTGGTTGCCACCACCTCTCAGATCCTATCGCACCAACGGGGCATGCCAAGATGGATTCTCATGAGTTTGTCAATTCAGGTTATGGAGTTACAGCTTTATCTGGAATGTTCCACAGTATGGCATTAAATTTACCTAGTGTTAAATTACATACATTATTATATTGGTGCTTTTCAGAGTCTAGAATGTGATAACTTCCAGACGGGTAAATTCCCAAATACAAAACCTGAATTTCTTTTATTGACTAGACCCAAGATTACCAATAAAAATCTGCAGTGGAATATTAATTTTATCTGTATTAAATAATATTGGCCTATAGACTGCAGTGATGTCGTCTGATATACCCTGAAAAACTTGCTCACCACTTTACAGATCTGACCTGAGAGAAAGATATGTTTAATGCCAGACTGTAGAACATTCAAGGAGAAACTATAACATCTCTATGAAGACAAGCAGATGTAGTGCCCTCCACCAGAGACATTACCTTTTAATTGTATAATCCAGAAAACAAAAGAAAATTAAAAACTGAATACATGTGTGCTATCACTGAGAAAGGAGAAAGAATTAGATTTTTTTTAAATGTATTTTTATGTTTGTTTGTTTTTTGTTTTGTTTGTTTTTTTAACTGAACAGAAATACCAACTGACCAAAGCATCCATGTTCATGTATTTCAGTTTTTACAACACATTTTAGCATTAAAGGAGTAATAAAAACATGCTGTACCGGTCTTAAGTATGTGAAAAACAGAACTAGCTTATTTCCAAATGGTTTGCAGTGGCCCAAAGTAATTTTTCACTTTTCTATCACACTTGTATCTTGTATTAGTTTTTCTCAACTTTCAGAGGCCCCTTTAGGTATCTTTAAAGCTACCCCATGTGACTCGTGAGTTCATTATAGAAGTTTGTCGAAATTAGCTCATGAATCCGCTTGAATTAGCCCATATTCATTTGAATTGCTTGTTTACTTGACACATGGGGCTCAAGAGGCTCCTGACTAATGTGATATGAAGGTCAGGTCATGTTTTTACCCACGCATCAATTTGTTCAATCTCTGTCTATACATGTGCTGCATTTAAAACACCTCGTCATAATTAGCCTGTTACACTGCTCCGCTAACACACATACAAGACAGTCAGAACTAATTTAATCTAAATGATCTTTATTGTCATAGCAATTTTCAGTTTTTGTATTTTTTTACTGTAATCAACTTTTTTCATTATACCATACAAAAGTGAAATTCACTGTATAAACTCCATACATAGTCAGTTGGTATTTTGAATGACACAGGCACGGTATTGCAAGATAAGATAAGACTTTATTGATCTCACACAGGAGAAATTCACTTGCCACATTAGCTCCAGGCAGTTTAGTGCAAAAGAAAGTTTGAGCATACAGACAAGATAAGTAATAATAATAATAATAATAATAATAATAATAATAATAATAATAATAATAATAATAATAATAATAATAATAATAATAATAATAATAATAATAATAATAATAAGAAGAAGAAGAAGAAGAAGAAGAAGAAAAATTGCACGTTTAGACTATATAGTGGAGATATACAGTCTGATAGCGGTGGAGATGAAGGATCTGCGGTAGCGAAATTGTCATGTCATGTATTATATCTTGTTTATATCTAATTTATGACATGACATAAATTGGCATGTATTATATCTTATTTTGTAATGTAATTTCTGAGGATCTAAAGCTACTGTCAGTTATTAGAGTGGCCGACCCGCCCCTGTTGTAGAGCTGGGCATTATGACCAAAAGTTGAAATCACAGTATTTTAAAAAATTGTATCTGTGTCACAGTATTTGAGAGTTTTTTTTATGTTTTATTTTTATGCATGACTAGGTGTTAACCCCATTTCCTAATAATTTAGAGAATAATTACTGCAGTAAATTTGACTTGGTAAAACATATCTGGGTCCAGTGCTTTAATCATCTCCTTGAAGCACCTTTCTCAACAGGACTAAGTGGTACATGTCTTTGGCGAAGTGGATAGTAATAGCATTGGTAATATCGTTCCACCGTTTGCTTTTCTCGTCCTAGGCAGTCTTAGCAAATGCGTCTTTGAGTGACGTATGAGTGGCGTTTTGTGTCGCAGCGCCAACTTGAACGTTCCCTGCAGACGTGGAAGTTGTAGCCTCCTGAGGCTACAACTTTAGCCCAACAACATTTACAGAATACGGTTGTTTGATCAGCACCAGATTTTTAAAAGCCGAAGTACTTCCACACAACTGACACGGCTCCTCTTTTCGGTATAGGTTCCTCAGTGGCTGTAACATTTTCTCCGTCCATGTTGTTCACCGCTCAACACACACTGAGCTTTCACCACTCTCACGCCACTGCAAAACCGTCACCCTCTCAAACAATGTCCCGCGGCTCCACGTTCCGCCGCTCTGTGTTCCCGACGTTTTGTACGCACACACTCACCGGTATTGGGATATATGAAAAATTCATATTATATTTATATAAAAAAAAAACAAAACAAAAAAAAAACGGTATTTGGTACTTCTCTATTTTACTTTTGTCTGACAATGTGCCTTTAGCCTGACAGAAAAAGACCAGAGAACACAGGTGAGTCTGAATAAAGGCCATGTGTGGGGAGAAGGGAGGTGGAACAGGTTTCACATCTGCCATCTTCAGGACAAAAACCCCAATACAGTGGTCCCTTGCTATATCGCGGTCCACTTTTTGCGGCCTTGCTGTTTCGCGGATTTTTTTTTTTTAATTTCAATTTTTTTTTAATAGTGTATCAACATTGTGTTCTGCGTCCTGATTGGCTAAGGGACTGTAGACCTTTGACCGGGACTAGACCGGGACTAAGACATGAGGACCAGACCGGGACCAGACCGGGACTAGACAGGACTAAAACATGAGGACCAGACCGGGACCAGAGCGGGACCAGACCGAGACTAGACCAGGATTAGACCAGGACTAACCCATGAGGACCAGACCGGGACCAGACCGGGACTAGACCGGGACTAGACCAGGACTAGACCAGGACTAAACGTGGACTAAACCAGGTCTAAACTAGGGGTGTGCAAAATAATCGTTGTGACAATGCATTGCGATACTAACTTTCACAATATACTGCATCGATTCTTGATGCCAAAAATCGATTTTTATTAATAAATAATTAATTAATTAATTATTAATAAATAAATAAATACATGATTTGTTTATTTTTTAAAATAAATCCTATGCACTTTTTTCTTTGTGAAAGGGTATTGTTTGTTATGATGGTACCTCCAAAATGGCAAATTTTGAACATCATTTTTTGTTTTAGAAAAAATCCTATGCACTTTTTTTGTTATTGGTTTGGTTTATTTGTTTTTGTTATTGAATAAATTCAGTTATGAATTGAGTTGCTCAGAGTTATGTGTCAATTGAAGACACGACCCAGATACACAGCCACTGATATTTAAGTTATCCTCTTTTTTTTTTTTTTTGGTACATTTTCACTGAAGTATGTCGAATATATTGCAATGCATCGCAATAATTCAAGTATCGTGATGCATCGTGATAGTATCGCATCGTGGCATATGAATCGTGATTCGAATTGAATTGTGACTTCTTTGCCAATACCCACCCCTAGTCTAAACCAGGTCTAAACCAGGTCTAAGCCAGGTCTAAACCAGGTCTAAACCAGGTCTAAACCAGGTCTAAACCAGGTCTGAACCTGGACTAGACCAGGACTAAACCTGGACTAAACCAGGACTAGACCTGGACTAAACCAGGACTAGACCAGGTCTAAACCAGGATTAAACCACTGCACTCTTTGCCTGGTTTCGTGCGGCGTTCATGATGAGGTTTGATGTGCGTGTTCACTTTGTGGCTTGGACTGCGTCGTTGGCCGTGGACGCAGTCCCGACAGGGAGGCACGGTCTGGGCGCTACCGGCCTCAGTCTCGTGCTCGCAGCCCTGTGTGGGACGCGCGGCCTTGCGCTGGTCATGCTGCTGGTCATGCTGCTGGTCATGCTGCTCTATCACGGATTTGACCACGATAAGAGGGTGCACGTGTCCGCGCGCACTCCCCCCCCACGTCACTATTAATACATTTTGTTGAAAATCTACGAAAGTTTGAGTGTTTAAACGAGAGAGAAATGTGAGAAAACGTTAATTCCAGTCTGAGAAAAGTGTAGAATCTGTGTGATGAGGCGTTTACAGCCTTAAAGGGATATGCCACCCCCAGGTCAAATTTGGGCATCTCCCCACAGTCCAGAGACTAAAACAAGTGATGAAAAGCGTTTTCCTGGTCACCCAGCCATTGTCCAAGTCTGTTAGCACTGACCGCCGCACGCAGCTGCTGCTCCTTCGCGTTAGACTGGAGGCAACGGCGCCAGAGAAAGATTTCGGCCAAAAGGAATTAATTTGCTCGATGCGTTTCCCAATTACTTTCTGTGTAGTGCGCATTCATATCGAGTGCAAATAAATGTGCAAATCAACACGGAGAGCTTGACTTGTTCATTTTGGGTGGGAACTATTTTTCAGTGCGGAAAAAGACAGACGAAGCACGCACCACGCGGACAGGGGAATCCCTGTTTACGCACCAGGAAGGGAGTTCCCCCGTTACGCTGCGTGCTGTGTGCTTCGGCTTACTTTTTCCGCACTGAAAAATAGTTCCCACCCAAAATGACCAAGTCAAGCTCTCCGTGTTGATTTGCACATTTATTTGCACTCGATATGAATGCGCACTACACAGAAAGTAATTGGGAAAAGCATCGAGCAAATTAATTCCTTTTGGCCGAAATCTTTCTCTGGCGCCGTTGCCTCCAGTCTAACGCGAAGGAGCAGCAGCTGCGTGCGGCGGTCAGTGCTAACAGACTCGGGACAATGGCTGGGTGACCAGGAAAACGGTTTCCATCACTTGTTTTAGTCTCTGGACTGTGGGGAGATGCCCAAATTTGACCTGGGGGTGGCATATCCCTTTAAAACATGTAGAATAATTGTAAAATATAGTTGTCCTACTTCGCAGATTTCGCTTATTGTGGGTTGTTTTTAGAAGGTAACCCCCACGATAAACAAGGGACCACTGTTCTCAGCAAGAACCCCAATAAACTTACAGATGGTAGCATAACGGTGCATTGAGTAAATTTCCCAGTAGGAAAATCTTATCGTATTAAGTATTATTATTAAGCTTCATTTATTTTGCCAGTGCTGCTTTTCAGTGTACTGTCATAAATAACTCATTTTAAATTAAATTCATTTTTGCTTTGGATAGCTCTCATCATGAGATTCATTTAAAATAACTGCATTTTTCACAAATGTTTTTATTACTTACACACAGCACTGAGTTATATCTCATAAATCATTTGCTATTTGCTTTTTAAAACTTAAAACATATACTCCAGCCAGTGTTGACTATTATTCACCTCTTGCCGTCTGTTGCAGGAGCGTGTGGTGGTGGAGAGCTCTGATTGGCTGGCAGTCGTCCCGTACTGGGCGACATGGCCATACCAAACCCTGCTGTTACCACGGCGACATGTCCTGAGGTTGACTGATCTGACTGCGGAGGAGAGACAGGGTGAGTGCCTGGTATAGCCCCGGGACAATTACGAGCAGTTTAGACTCAGTGGTGGACATTCAAGCACAAGTCTTATCTGTCTACTTCTTCAGACAGGGCACTTCTAAAGAGAAAAGAAGCAATTAGAAGTAAACTAACAAAGAAACTTTACAAAACTGCGTCTGGCAACACAGCCCATAAGATTTTTATAGTTTTTTATAGTAGCATAATACATATAACCTGACAATTTTTACTTTGTGGAATCTAAAACTGACCAAAAGTACAATTTAAAAGTGGTAAGAATGAGCTATATAAAATATTTATATCTTCACTAGTTTTGTTTTTTGCATACCAAAAGATACAATTTTAAATAAGGATTAAATAAAGCAATATGCAGTTTTAAGAAACAACATGGAGTCTGGTTCCTCCGCTCTGCTGTTTAATCAAATAGAGTGCAGGCATTTCATTGAAAAGAGACCTGGGGTATCATAAAATGGCAGTAAGACCTCACCCAGGCGTGTCCAAACTTTTTTTCAGAATATTGAAGCTTATGTAAAGCAGACGGCCACAAGTGTCTATGAAGTGAATCGACAACTAGCATGCTAACAGTGCACAAACCTACCTTAGTTTTGAGATTTGGTCTTCTTGATGAGCTGTAAATAAAACTGAGGTTAAAAGAGTTAACTTCAGTCCAGTCATAATCTTATGGCTGATTGTTATTATGTAAGTTTGTTTTAACTTTGCCCTGCTGTGTTTGTTAGATTTGGCGGACATCATGAAGCGACTCCTGACTAAATACGACAATCTGTTTGAGGTCTCTTTCCCCTACTCTATGGGCTGGCACGGTAAGACTGGCAAACAGGAGAAGTGTGGGGTTTAGAAAGTTACACAATAAAGCAGATGGGTGAGATTAAAGTCAAATTCTACAACGTACATTTGACAGTTTCCAAACTTAGAATAAGGGCAGAGTTGTAGTCCTAGTGCAAAAACATAGTTATAGGAGACATTAAAGGAGAAATCTTGCTTGTTCCTCAAAAATAAAATACCAATCAAAGGTTTGGGCCCTTTTTCATTCAGTGTTTTTTTTTTTCTTTCATTAATATTTACATTGTAGACTGATTGAACACATGTAATGTAGTACAAAAAAGTGCGAAATAACAAAAGTTTAGTTTATAGACCCCTTTACCGTTAGTAAACAGACGTAACGTCACCGGCATGTGCGCGCATTGTTGACCCAGAATCAACCATGGTGGACCATAGCGGAGTATCTGAACGATAGGGAGAGCTACATTCAAAAGCTCACGTTGAGCAACGGGGTTCGAATATCAGATCCTTATGCGATCACGGAGTGGCAGTACGATCGCAGAAAGTGGCCAGATTTACAGTGGCCAGATATCCACTGTTATTTAGTCGAGAAGCCCAGCGTGTATACAAGAGAGAAAGTGCGCGCATACAAATCCATGGATGCCTACCAGTTTGCCGTGTGTGGCCATGTACAGGAGGTAAAATACCACGATAATGATGGGGAGTTTTGCGTGTTGGTATCTGATGTTCTCCCCAGTCAAAGACAAGGCCACAAGACGACCATATACAATGCATGGGCTATCATCAACAAGTGCGATAACTACGTTCTGACCGCCAACTGCACTTGTGTTGCGGGGTAAGGAACATACTACGACTTAATACATACGACTTAATTCACGAGTCACAGATGTGATCTCAGTCATTTAAAATGCCATTTATGATGGTCATGCGAAAACTTATCATGCCTTTTAACAAAGTTGTTCGTTTACATGTGTCTGTTGTAGAGGTTACCCAGTTAATATGTCTGTGAGCTTTGGGGTGTCCTGTGCTTGCTAGTTAATCATGCTGCTTGTTTAGGGTAATTTGCACAGGTGTTCACTTGTGTGTATGTCAGTTGAATGATATGAACTATCATTTATTCCATCTGTTTCTCTTTATTTCACGTCAAGTTCTTCTCTTCTCTTCTATATCTTCGCTGGGGGTGTTATGGCGGCAGTGGCTTTGTTTTGAGTCAACAATGCGCGCGCATTCAGTGATGACTTAGCTTTGAAACAGGTCTATTTTGTTGAGACCACATACAAGAGCTTTAATCAAAGAAACATTTGCAGAGATGCTTTGTACCAGACTTTAGCTCTTGGAACTAAATCCAATCTGCAGTCCCTGAACAAAAACATGTTTCAGATTCTTCAAAATAGCCATTCTTTGCTTTCATCACACCTTTGCACAGAGCATCCTTTTGGCATTCCTCTAATGAACCCCGGCATGGCACACCTGTGAAGTGAAAACCATTTCAGGGGACTTCATCATGAAACTCATTGGGTGGAGGCCAAGTGTTTCCAGTGCTGTCAACAACAAACAACTGTGAGGAATCTGAGTCTAAAACCTATGTATGTATCTAATCTTTTTTTATTTAAAACACTGAATGAGAAGGTGTGTCCAAACTTTTGATTGATAGTGTGTATGCTGAGTGGGTAGATGAGAATTTGCTTAATTTATAAATTATTCAGTAAATGCCTTGCTTTCAATAATACTTGTTTCAACATGAAAGATAAGAAAGTGAAACCAGTTTGTCGTCTTGTGTGTTTTCACAGTTCATGCACCTTGACCAAACAAATTCTGATTATGACTTGACAGTAATAGCCGTGCTGCTAATTTGTAATTTCAAAGAGCTTCATTCCCAAATGTTGACAGCAGGGGGAGTTAGACATCTAATGGGGGGGGGGGACAAAATTATCTATACCTATATACAGTATATTGTCGTATTTAATATGAAACCCAAAACACAAATCTATTCATTAAAGAGATTCAAGATTCAAAGATTCAAGATTGTCATATGCACAGTAAAGAAACACGTTTCCCTGTACAATGAAATTCTTACTTTGCTGCCTGCAAAAAAAGTCAAAATAGTAAAAAGTCAAAATACAAAATTATACACGACCTTCAAAATAATTCCCATATTTTAAAGGGCACATTTTACACTATTTTCTGAACTGTGTTATAATTTTGTGTTTTGTTTCATGTTTAACACACAAATCCTGCATATTTAGGCTTAGTTCTTCTCTCAAACTGAAAACCGTTCATGTCATATGGTAATACCGGAAGTGCTCCACTGTGTTTTGAAAATTTATCTTCTCTAGTATTATTTGGAATTTCAGACCTGGATTTTCCAATCTCTATTGACCTAAAGATAAAACATAGCTTTTAATTTGAGTACCACTTAATGAAATCAGAAGATAACTTTTGTACAAACTTGGTACATCAGAAGCACATAGTTACCTGAAAAAGGGGGGATAAAACAGCAAAAAGAAACAGCAGTCGTTCAGATCTCAAGTCAGTGGTTTTAATGACCTGAGACTGAACAGGAGCTCCACCTCCTGTTCAGCTTCAACCATCCAAAATCTTTCCACAATGCCAGAAAATAGTATAATATAATGTAGTACAATCATGTAATACAAATAATAATCATAAACCAATAAAATAAATTGACTTTTTAACATAAATCCTATTATGAATTAGATATTTACCAATAGTAAATTTGTATCATAAATGTGTATACTTTTTAAATTGTCTTGTTTTACAACCATTACACATACAGATAACGCAGCCTTACTCAAACGAATGAAACAAAACACAACTCAAGGTACTGTATGTGTGTTAGGGGTGGGTATTGGCAAAGAAGTCATGATTCAATTCGAATCACGATTCATATGCCACGATGCAATACTATCACGATGCATCACGATACTTGAATTATTGCGATGCATTGCAATATATTCAACACACTTCAGTGAAAATGTACCCAAAAAAAAATATCAGTGGCTGTGTATCTGGGTAGTGTCTTCAAATGATACATAACTCTGAGCAACTCAATTCATAACTGAATTTATTGAATAACAAAAACGAATAAACCAAACCAATAACAAAAAAAGTGCATAGGATTTTTTCTAAAACAAAAAATTATGTTCAAACATTTGCCATTTTGGAGGTATACATAACAAACAATACCCTTTCACAAGGAAAAAAGTGCATAGGATTTTAAAAAAATATTTATTTATTTATTAATAATAGATTAATACATTATTAATTAATAATAATCGATTTTTGGCATCAAGAATCGATGCAGTATATTGTGAAAGTTAGTATCGCAATGCATTGTCATGAAGATTATTTTGCACACCCCTAATGTGTGTGTGGTTAAGTAACAACATTATAACACAAGAGTCCATTTTGTGTAATGTAGGACCTTTAGTTATATTTTTACTACATGCAAGTCACATGCCTCCACTCAGCAACATGTATTTTAATGTCCGCGGAGTACTCCAGGTTCGATGATGAAACGCACTTACAATACAGTTCCAGACATTCATTTTCATTTGGAGTGGCACAAGAGGCGGAAACGGTCTGCTCGGATTTACATGATGGAAGGGCCTTAAGTGCACACGGTAGAGCGACGTCTACTTTAATGAGACAGTGGCCAGGCTTTCTTAAAGAGCTACTGCAGAGAATTACAGTACTACATTTCATCCGTAACATTCTTAGTTTTAGCGTTTTGTCTTTTTTGGTTGTTTTAGTGTAATTTGTTTTAGTAGACTTGTTAAAAATGCATTACTTTTGGTCTCCAGCGGGAACGTTAGCTTGGATTTTAATAGCTTTCTTTCTTTAATGTATTCCTCAAATTTGTGAAGTCAAGTTGAAGATCTGAACATAAAATCTCCCATTATTTGTTCTGTTAGAAATTGTGAAATATTAAGACTTTAAAAGCTTGGTAGAAGCTAACCAGCTTTGTGGTGACTAATGTCCATGATGCGACCATTTTCTGTAAAAAAAAAATACACTAAAAGTAAAAATGTGGCTAATGTTTTGATAACGTTGCTGTTTATAACGTTTCAGTAATATATTATTTTGTGTATTAAATTGTGTATGCTCATTAATTACCAGTGGAGAAAAAATTACTTGTACTCCAATAAAACTACAGTTACATGGTTATATTTTATCTGAGCATTTTATCTTTAGCATCTCCTGGGCTTTTAAACTCTTAATGGCGCTATACCTGACTTCTTTCTGTCTTAAAATGGGAAAAATGTATTCCTCACTTACCTTATTAATTCAGAGCACCCTAATTATTCACCACAATGACTTTATAAGCACCTTTTAAGATTTTTAACACACACTCCCTGATTATTGGACAGTATTTTTACCCCCCCCCCCCCCCCAAGCAGGTCTGTTTGGCGTGACTCCAGCCTCGAAATCATAACGCCGATTTCAGCAATTCCCAAAAAGATGTTTAGTAATTCCACATTTGTGGTGCTGTGAGACATGGCTAAAACAAGTAAACCCTAAACTGCTTTAGGTTTATCATCAGCTTTTTCTGCATTTATTTCATTTCTTTGTGCCCCTATGTCACATTTAAACCTCTCTTTATGGTTTGCAAAGGGTTTGCTCATGTTAGATGCAGTATGCACTGGAAATATAATATTTTCATCTTTATACGCAAGTGATGTAAACAGGAAACTGCTGTTGCATTTGTGCCAGCTTTTTTTTGCTGTCCATGTCAGCTCAACATTAACTGTAACTAGAAATACGGCAGTTTATCACAAGATCAAGTCAGTGTTTGATGAGCAAATATTATTATATGTTTATATCTGGTTTTTGCCGTCTTGTTTTTGCCCGGCTCTGAGTTCTTTCCTGTCTAATCATCTGTTTAGTCGTTTTAACGGGCTGGAGCCACACTGTACTGGTCCCAGACCCCTCTTAGACCTAGTACTCTCCAGGGTTCACTTCAGACATTTCAAACAGGGTGGTATAGTTCACTTTAGACAGTGGAGACACTTTTCGGACCATATCTATCTGCTCCAAAGCTAACCAGTGAAAATGAGGCTATAGAGGCTGCAGACTGTACACAGTAGACTTATTTGACCTCAAGAGCTGCTGACACAGTGTATCTTTCCTGGGGTAGCACATTTTGCTCAAATGAAAGGAAAAAAATCAGGTTCAGGCCCTTTAAAGGGATAGTTCGGGTTTTTTGATGTGAATCTGTATCTGATGTGACAGTGTCCTCTGAGCCGAGTTTCTGCCCGGTTCTGGAGCTGACAAAAGTAGGTCCAGCAAGTTAGCGGGGACAGTTAAGATTAGATTAAGACTTTATTGATCTCACACACAGGAGAAATTCACTTCTGCATTTGACCCACGTGGGCTGCAGTGGGCAGCTCGTCTTTCTGGAGACCGGGGGGCTGTACTATGAAGGGTCTTGCCCAAGGACCCACACTGGGGGGGATTTGAACCCTAATAAATAAATAATTAATAAAGCTTGTTTTTCTTCTCAAAACAATCCAAAAAGTGATATATTTGGGTCACATTTTTTTTTTTTTTTTTGCTATTTTCTCTCGAGTCGTATCACTGTGCGCCTATTATTATTATTATAAGCCTGTTCACTTGTAAACATCGCCACTTACACATCAAAAACCCCAACCTATCCCTTTAATATACCATTTCACCATGAAGCAAAATGTACCTATTCTTCTCCCCAACAAAATATTACAGTATTATGAAAGTGCACAAATGACGTGTTTCCAGTTTTAGGAGCATTAAACATTCATGCTCTGAACTGTAGAGGAGTTTTTCAGTACTTTCCATCTCTTTTGCTTCAAACACAAAAGTTGGCGCCGCTTCTCTGTTTCTGTGACACAGTAAAAAGTGCATCTGAGCTGGGCCTGCTCCTCTTTTCTGATCCTGGCTCACTGTACCAGATTTCACAGATGTATTCGCTTTGCAAAACACCACCACACACAAAAGGAGATGTGCTGAGAGCAGAACTAAATGTTAGCCTGAGATTATTAACAGTCCTTATTATTGGCAGCATGAGAAGTAGACCACATTTATTTATCTTTTGTAATCATGTCAATTGTTGTGTAAGGGTTTGCCAAGACATTGTTAGCATTTAGGGCTGTAACAGTTATAATAGTTATAATAGACTAATCGTGACTAATTGGTTATAAAAAAAATAATTGTATTTTGAGTTTCATGGTCGTTACACGGACTAAATATACATACTAGGGTTGTCAAAAGTATTGAAAATCAGTTACTAATTGACACTAAAACTAGTACTGAAACTAGATTCTCATTTGAGCAGGTATTGATACTAAAAAAGTCACAATGACAGGAAATGAACCTTTCCTGAACAGGTTTAGGATGATCTTGAGCTATAAGAGCACATAGAACGTACCTTGATGACTGAGGGAGTACACAGATATAAACCCATGTGGTAATAAAAAGAAAGTACTATTATTTAGTTTAAAGAAATTTATTTAAAAATATAATTGTGGTATTTAAATCAGCATTGAGTATTAAGGCTGCGTCCCATTTCTCTGTCTTACCCCTTTGTCCTACCCCTACCCCTTGGTTTTGCGCGTTCATGTGAGGGCAAGGGGTGTTCTAATTTTGATCAAGGGCTAGAGCCACGACCGAGGGCTACATACCCCTTGAAACGAAGTAAGCTCCCGACCAGACTTGGAACGAAGGGTTACTCCTACAAGCTCAGGCAGGTTTTGGGATCAGGATGGCAGCGTCACATCGACCAGCCAAGGAGTCTCATAAATGTATTTTCAGCAGTTGTAATTATCGATTAACAGTTTAACATGGTTTACAATTATGACGCTTATGTTCTACGTTACTTTTAGTGAACTGTTGTTGTGGTTTTAATTGTAGTGATGTCTGTTTAGCCGACGTTATCGTTTTCATGGAACTTTCATGTATAAACAAGCTAGTTTTTTCATCGAGCTGAGGTCCCCGATAATCCTTGACATTTGTTTACGTTTGTTTGCGTCAGTTGTTGTCACCTCTGTAGACGTAGCAGCCAGGTAGAGGCAAGGGATGATGACGTAAACGGTAATCGAGTGGTGTCCCATTTCTTAAGGGAACATTCGTACCCCGAGCCCTCTCAGCTCGTTATCGAGGGGCAAGACAAAGACATAGATAAAGGGGTAGGGGGAAGGGGGAAGACAGAGTAATGGGACGTAACAAGCTCCCATCGTATGTCGAGCATTATGGGAAACTGAGGCTGACGAAACGAAACTTACGAGGCTTACTTACGTTTTGCGTGAAGAGCAAGAGTCACAACTTGATGCGAGCACATGAGCGCTGTCCTCCATAGCCGTCTTGCCCTGTATCTTCGTCGTTTGGAAATTGATTGTAAAATACAGTGGTACCTCACCTTACGAAAGACTCTACAAACGAAAAATCCAAGTTACGAAACGTCTTCACGTTAAATTTTGGTCTCTAGATACGAAAGAAAATTCAAGTTACGAAACGCGAAATCTCAAAAATTCAATTAATGCGCGCTCAGATGCACGCCCCGAAACGTAAATACACTTTATCAACACACACGGGGTTAGGTTCCAGAGGTGGCCCACGGTGGGAGAGGTCTGCGAGGTAGGACAACTTTGTATTTTGCAATTGTTCTACATGTTTTAGGGCTGTAAATGCCTCACCACACACATTCTACGCTTTTCTCAGACTGGAGTTGAGCTTTTCTCGCATTTCTCTCTTGTTTGAACACTCGAACTTTCATAGATTTTCAACGGAATGTGTTGATAGTGAAGCGATGGGGGGGGGGGGGGGGGGGGGCACGGCTCAATATAGCGCCGAACGCGCGAGGGGAGCGGAGACACAACAACACATCATCAGTAGGGTAAAACTGACCTGTCTCAGGACGGTCTAAACCCCGCTCACGTTCCCTTAGTGAGTGAACAATCCAACGCTTGGTGAATTCTGCTTCACAATGATAGGAAGAGCCGACATCGAAGGATCAAAAAGCGACGTCGACACGGCGCAAGATGGAGCCGCAGCGCCCGGGCTGTGCCTCCCCCTCGGGGCCGAGCACGTGTGGGCCGAGCACGCGCGGGCGAGCGCAGGAGCCGCGCGAAGCCAGCGGAAAGCCGCACGGGGTGATTTAATCCTGGTCTGGTCCCGGTTTGGTCCGGGTCTCGACCTGGTCCGGTCCTGGTTTAGTCCAGGTCCAGTCCAGGTCTAGACCTGGTTTAGTTCTGGTCTAGACCTGGTTTATTCCACGTTTAGTCCTGACTCTACAGTCTCTTAGCCAATCAGGACGCAGAACACAATGTTACTATAAAAAAAATGTTACACTATAAAAAACAACAACCTTGGAACGAATCAGGCCTTTTCCATTGAAATAGCTACTCAACTTACGAAAAATTCACATTACGAAACCACTTCTGGAACGAATTAATTTTGTAAGGTGAGGTACCACTGTAGTGCAAACCTCACGATGCTGCTCAAACATTTGTGCGAACTGTAAAAACTGAGCAAACCATATCGCTACGGCTAGATTGAAAACAGCACGTAACACCGTTATTCTCCTCCTTCCGTGTTTGGACACAGCACTTTGACACGGCTCATTTCTGTCCAGTGGCTGAGCGACCTCAGCACATGTGGTTTTGTTTATAGATGTTGGTTCACTTGGGAAAAAGTGCAGCGTGAAAGCGAATCACACCAAAAAAAATAAAAAAAATAAAAAAATTGGTCCGGATCAAAGCAAGAGAACTATCGGACTTTCCTGTTGTGAAAACGACCTCAGACAGTGTCCAGTCAGATTCTTTTCAGTTTTTTTCTTTCAGTTCATTTCAGTGACACACGTGACAGAGGAGGTCATTGGTCACCCATCATTTTGAATCAAGTCTAACATTATCTCACCTTAGATTAACAGTTTTTATTGCTTTGCTCATTGATTCTGCACAAATCTACAATGTTTTTCAGTTCTCTGTGATTGTTTTTTGTATCTTTGTAAGCAGCCATGTTTGTTTTGATGCGAATGGACCGTGTCTGTCCCTGACTGGCTAATCCACCTGTCAATCACGCCCATCTGAACTCGGGGAGATTGTGACCAGGCTTCTTTATAAAGTATTGAAGTATTTAGTGTATTCTGAATCCCAGACAAACACTCCACTGGTAGACGTACAACGCTTTATGAAAATCTGTATAAATAAGCAAAATAACTACCACTAACTTCTACTACTACTGTAACCTTCTATTACCACCAGAGCTATTGCGACTTCTTATCATCAGCTGTGATTTAGAACAGAGTTTGGACAGAGTAGCAATTTTTATTCTGTTTTGTAAAATTAAAAAAAAAAAAAACAAATAAAAAATGTGTCATTATGAGGGGGGGGGGGGGGTTATATACATTTTTGCCATATTGCTGTCATCATCCCATCTTTTTTAAGTAGTAACAAATGTACATTCAAATGTCATTCAAAACATTTTAATTTTTTAACAAAATTCTCAAGAGGAAAAGTTTGGACCTTAAGCTATGAGTTTGTTTTTAAACAGATAAACATCACAGTCACCTCCCCAAGGTTATTGTGCCTTTTGGACAGCTGTTTTCCACCAGACTGACTTGAGGCTGATATGTGTCCAGACGGTGAGGAAAATGGCAGTGCTGAGCCGTGTCTGGTGGGTGAGCCGAGGTGAGCGGGTGCACCCATGGTTGACTGATGGGTGACACACGTACAGGGGAGGGTGTCACGATGGCTGGGTGTTCCGAGATGTCCACAGATCAGAGAATGTCACTTGTCCAGAGGCGATGGATTTGTTCCGGGTGATTGCACTACCACTACTACTGCTTTACTACTTCTACAACTACCACTACTAGACTACTACTACTGCTATCGCTTACTACTCATAAACGTCTTTAGAGCAGATGCAAACAATTCACAATTCTTCACCTATTAAGATATTTGTAGTATTTACCAACAAAATCAGACATTCTAAAACAAAAACATTTTTTCTAGCCTAATAGTGTATGTAGATTTCTTGCATATTACAGTACAGTGGTACGAAACACCTTCACGTTAAATTTCTCTAGATACGAAAGAAAATTCAAGTTACGAAACGCGAAATCTCAAAAATTCAATTAATGCGCACTCAGATGCGCGCTCAGATGCACACCCCGAAACGTAAATACACTTTATCAACACACTCGGGGTTAGGTTCCAGAGGTGGCCCGCGGTGGGAGAGGATCGTGAGGTAGGACAACTTTGTATTTTGCAATTGTTCTACATGTTTTAGGGCTGTAAATGCCTCACCACACACATTCTGCGCTTTTCTCAGACTGGAGTTGGGCTTTTCTCGCATTTCTCTCTCGTTTGAGCACTCGAACTTTCATAGATTTTCAACGGAATGTGTTGATAGTGAAGCGTGGGGGGAGACACGGCTCAATATAGCGCTGAACGCGCGAGGGGAGCGGAGACACAGGATTACTATCGCAACAACACATCATCAGTAGGGTAAAACTAACCTGTCTCACGACGGTCTAAACCCAGCTCACGTTCCCTATGGGTGAACAACAACCTGTGGGTGAACTATCCCTGGAGAGTTATCCATAGTGCGAGGCCGCGCGTACACTGGGGCTGCGGGCGCGGGATGGAGCCGCGGCGCCTGGGCTGTGCCTCCCCCTCGGCGCCGAGCACGTGCGGGCAAGCGCAGGAGCCGCACGGGGTGATTTAATCCTGGTCCCGGTTTGGTCCGGGTCTGGACCTGGTCCGGTCCTGGTTTAGTCCAGGTCCAGTCCTGGTTTAGACCTGGTCTAGACCTGGTTTACTTCTGGTCTAGACCTGGTTTATTCCACTTTTAGTCCTGGTCTAGTCTCTTAGCCAATCAGGACGCAGAACACAATGTTACACTATAAAAAAAATGTTACACTATAAAAAAAAACAAAAAAACTTGGAACGGAGACTCGGAACGAATCAGGCCTTTTCCATTGAAATAGCTACTCAACTTACGAAAAATTCACGTTACGAAACCACGTCTGGAACGAATTAATTTCGTAAGGTGAGGTACCACTATACTTTAAAACTTTGGATGAGAAGATGTTAAATTTATGATGAAAGATGTATGGAATTTTATATTTTATATTAAAATCCTCAAAGTATCCCCTCTTTGCTTTGTTGATAGTGTTGCAAACCCTTGGCCTCTGTCAATGAGCTTCATGATGATTCACCTGAAATGGTTTTCACTTCACAGGTGTGCACAGGGTGAAGAAACATCAGAAACTATTTTTAAAAATCTAAAACAATCATTTTAATTTTGAGTTTGTTTTGCTTACTACATTTCATATGTGTTCATTCATAGTTTTGATCAACAATGTACAATGTAGATCATGGAAATAAAGAAGAATACATGAAAAAGTGTGAGTATTTCTCTGCAGGGTTGGTGTACCTGCACTCATGTTGTCTAATGGAGATAATTGCATCACCCGTCTGTCCCACACAATCACTGCCAACCTTATGAACCTCACTAACCTGATCAAGTCTGGAAAACAAACTATATAGGGCTTTTGATCCAGTAAATGTACATTAAAACCTCTCTGCAGAGGCCATGAGCAGACTCTATCTTGACCATCTTTATCTGATCAAATCTTGGATTTTGAAGCCTGATGGGAGGTTACCCCCAGGTGAGCATCTTGTACTGTACTTTCACTGTAATCTCAGGTTAGTTTGATTCTTTTAGAAGGGGCTTCCAAGTCTATAATTTGTACCATCAAGTTATCAGTTAACCTGAACACCTACAGCATGCATCTCATCAATGAAACTTCTGCATATTGGATCAGGTTTGTTGCTGTGTACTTTTGTATTATGGTTTTGTATATTTATGGAGAATTGTCATGTGGGAGCATGAGTGACTTAGGCTTTTGGGCTGAGCATTGCACACGAGAAATCGCTAAAATATTATATATGTATTATTATGTAATAAATGTTAGCATGGGAGAAAAAAAAGTTATTTTTTCTAAGTATGAACTAACATGAACAATAAATGCAACTTGATAATGTTTACTTATTCAAATACGTGTTTTGAGTCCAATTACAAGCTGCTCATCTGCTGTACAGCCTAATCACTTTGTGTGTGTTATTTAAAAATGAACATGTGTTCAGTTTAAGCTCCATTTTTCTGAAATGGAACCCTTATCCAACTGCTTGGATACTCTAGACTTCTCATACTCACAGTGATCTACCTGACTGACATCTAAAACAATAAAATCTATTTTGGTTTATTTTTTGCTTTTGTTAAATAAATATGAAACACTCAAAACACTCACCTTTCCTTTTTGTTTTGTTTTTCATTTGTTGAGGCTAAGGGCAGTGTTTGGAGGTGCTTTATTGTTTGTGGTGCCAAGACCCTCCACTGCTCCATGTTGAGTTCTGACACTATGAGGTGTACAGCTCACTGGATAATGGATCTCCTTGTAAGCACTGATATGATGTTGCAGCTTGCCTTCTGTATTTTAAAGAGTCCTCAAAGTCGGTCTCTCCTGGGTTTTCAGCCTCATTTCTTGGGACTTTTTAACCCACACCTGCTCACCCAGTTGAGCTTTCATTGTGACCAACTATTTTCAGAGCTCCTGAACCTCTAGACTCTCTTTGTGTTGAATCCCGTGGTTACTGTGGTGATAATGCATGATATCACAACATTTGGAATTTTAGTTTTTTTGTCAATGACGTGCTATGATATTTTCCCCTGGAAAAGCTCAAAACACTTAAATAGTCTGTTCAGTGTAACAGCTCTAAGCAAGAACAAATGTGAGCCCAGAGACCTGATCCTGCTGTGAACAAAGGAGCTGGCTCCAAATAATGAATATAGTTGGACAGACTATTACATCTCACACTCTGCCAGCTTTTTTCCATTTTAAAACACATCCACCTGTGAACCTGGCCAACAGTTAGATAACAGTTGCATTATTAACTTCCATCATTTTAAAATAGAAAAGACCTTAGTTACCTGTAAATAAACACACTAAAAGAATGTTTGAAGTTGGTTCAGTTTTGGTTTGTTTTGGAGCGAGCTGCAGCATGTTTCATAATCACACTCTAATGGCATATGGACGTACACAAAGTCCTAGAACAGAAAAGCCTGGCACACCTTCTATTGGCCCGCCATCTGTGCGCATGATGTGCTGTTTAAAAATGGTTTCGCATGGAAGTTGCAGTCTGATAAACAGAGGGGAAGTTAGGATTTAGATAAAACTACATGAAAATAAAGAGAGAAAAAGTTGCAAACATTCTAGGCATAGAATCAGGAGAGACAGCAGAGTAGAGATGAGGAAAAGTGAACTAGAAGTATAGTAAAGATTGTTCCAAAATCTAATGAAGTGCTATATTCATTTTGTCCTGATTTGAATCCAGTTTAGTTCTAAGACTAAGTAGACTTGGTTTGGTCCTGTCTAGAGATACACCAATCCGACACTGGTATCGGATAATGCCGTCAATACTGAAAAATGGGTTGGATCGGATATTGGCTTCCAAGTATTGGTTCAGTGGATTTTTTTGGTTGGACATGTAATTTGATGTAATAAGACTTATTTACTGATTGTAGTTGGCCCACTACTCAGTAGTTACTTGAGATAAATTACAGCTGTATAGCACGTATGGATCAGTTTTATCATATTTTGTTTTTGCTTAAAGGAAAAATAACGTTTTTTTTTACAATTTGAGCCTTATTTCGGTAATAAAACAAGTTCTTTTACTCACCCATATCACTTTGGTGTCATATGGAGCATTTCCGGAGATGTTTTAGATTAGTGTTAGGCTAACGCCATTAGCCTAGCGCGACTTATAGCCATAGCTCGGGGCATTCCCCGAGCATGTAATATGCCCCGTGCGGGCTCCAAATAACACAAACTTTAGCACTTTTCAAATCATAGAAGCTCGATGTCTTTAGTCTACGATTTCGTTTGGTCAAAAGTGGCCTGTAATCCGAGATTTAGCCATAGTTTCGAGTAGATGAGGACGCCAGTGCGCATGCGCGGAGTGTGCTCTCAGCTCCTGGGACCCAAACATGGAACGCATAGCTGTAAACTATGGATAAATCTCGGATTACAGGCCACTTTTGATTCAAATGAAATCGTAGACTAAAGACATCGAGCTTCTATGATTTGAAAAGTGCTAAAGTTTGTGTTATTTGGAGCCCGCACGGGGCATATTACATGCTCTGGGAATGCCCCGAGCTATGGCTATAAGTCGCGCTAGGCTAACGGCATTAGCCTGACGCTAATCTAAAACATCTCCGGAAATGCTCCATATGACACCAAAGTGATATGGGTGAGTAAAACAACTTGTTTTATTACCGAAATAAGGCTCAAATTGTAAAAAATGTTACTTTTCCTTTAAAGGAAATAAATGCTGTTTTTGATCTCTGCACTGGTATTGGTATCGGGTAACAGTAGATATTTAAAGCTATAGTATCAAAATTGGTATCAGAACTGAAAAAGCTGGATTGGAGCATCCCTAGTCCTGTTCCAACTTTAGTTTTGGTCAGGTTTTTTGGTGTGTGCAGGTGCTCTGTATTTTCAAATGTTTATGAAATGTCAAGAGCAAGTACTTTTTTTATTTTTTATTTTAGATTAAATTACCCTATTATCTAATATCAACACAGCTTCTGGATTGGGGTAGTGATCAATTCTGTATTTATTTGACAAGGAGAATGTACATTAATCAACATTACTGTAATTTCCGCATTTGCTAGCAAATTTCTAAAGAAAATGCACTTTCAATATCAATAAGTTTGTAAGTAACAACATTTTGACAAGAGATTTGAATGCTGCTTTTCTTTCACATTGCCTTATCTGACAGTTTGTGTGTTCTTTGGTAAGAAGTTGTATTTTTTCACCAAATAGACTTCTTTATAACTTGCTGTAATTATTTTCTCCCAACCTTTTAACTTCTACTTAAGTAACACTATTTCAGACAGTAGCGCAATTTATGTCCACTCCATATAAACCGAGTCTCTCTAATAGCCCCGTTTAAGCCTATCTTTTCTTTTTACATCTCCATTATGTCTCCTTCATACTGCGTCATCCATTTTCCTCGCTCTAAGACGACTTCCCAGCCTCTCCGTCTCTCTCGTCTGCCGCCATTGTCAGAACGCCTATCCTCCAGAAGAGCTCCAACTGTGAATAATACGCCCCTCGGGATCTTTTCTTCCTCCATTGTGTTTTTTAAAAGTGATTTGTCCGGACGCGCGCTACAATCCCTAATCACCTCATTACCTTGTAGTAGAATGAAAACGACTCCCAGATAGAAGGCGCTTAAATGTTAAATGTGCTCTTAAATCAGGGGGAACAGGCTCGTGGTAGCAGTGCCCTGTGGGGCCCATCCGCACTGGTGTAATTAAGTAACACATTGTGATGGGTAAAGAGAGGAGGCTGTTTGCTGTCTATGCAAATGACTGTTTACAATGGCTGGGTATTGGATGGCATTATGTCAAATCTATAGGAGTGTGGTGTTTGGAATTTGGAAATTATCCTTCGGGATTGATGTCCTCGACATTCCTTAGGGGGGCTGAAGCCTTCTGCAGGCACTGCTCTGTCTGAAGCACTGGTAGACTTCAATCTGAGCTCACTTGTGCAATTTAACTTGACTGGTCCCTCTCAAGAGTTCAAAAGTTCAGGTTGCACACACAGGACTTGAAATTGCAGCGCTCCCTATGCCCACAGTGAACATAAAACATCTGATAAACAAGACAATGAACACAATGACTAACATCACATACAGCCCTGGAAAAAAATAAGAGACCACTGAATTTGTTTTCTGAAATGATTTTTTAACTATTTATTTTTATTTATTTATATCCTTTATATTTATATCCTGTTTAAGCTTGGTCAGGACCTAAGATGGAGGATTTTACCTATGGAGCATGTTTTGGGTTGATGGGGGAAACCCACCCAGACACGGGGAATTGTGTTGAATTCCAACACAAACACAAAGCTGAGATACTTCAGTTCTTGCACCAGGAGTGGAATAAAGTCACCCAAGAACAATGTGAAAGACTTACTCTTCTTAAGTGTAAACATTAGTATTATGTTGTTTTAAAATAAATTTGATCTTGTTTCTTTGCATTGTTTGAGGTCTGAAAACATGTATCTTTTTTGGTTATTTTGACCATTTGTCACTTTCTGCAAATAAATGTTCTAAACGATAATATATTATTTGGAATTTGGCGGAAATGTTGTCAGTGTTGTCAGATTAGGGGCTGGGTTCTCTGGGTGGAAGTATGCAGCCAGGTCCCTCTCCAAACACAGGCACTTTCCTCCACCCACTCCTGACTGGTCAAACTCTGTCCTACTCTGTGTGAGTGACATGTGGATTTCACCAATCGGAATGAAATGTGAACTCGCAGAAGATGATTTTACAAGATAAAATCAAACACATGGTCTGGGTTCTAAAAAAATGCGATGTACAGTTTTAGTATATTCTCTTTCTAGAAGTAAGGGTGCCTCTAAACATGCAAACTCCACAAAGAAAGCAAAAGCCCCACCATATCTGACCATTAAACATGAAATTTGCTGTAAGGCATAAGCACTAACCACTGTGCCACTATCAAGATTAGATTATCCTGCTACGTTTATCCAACCACACCGCAAAAATCACCATAGTTAGAATAGACATTTTACCTGCCACAATTTGAATTAAAGGTCTTATATTGCATAAAACTGACTATTTTGAGCTTTTAGCCACATGAGAATGTTTTTACCTCATCAAAAACATACCTGGAGTTGTCATCTCCAAAACTCAAAATGCTCTTTTCCAACGGCTACCTTTTAGTCTTTGTTCAGTAGAGATGGGCAGTTCCAGGTCTTAAATTACCCAAAAGATTCTACTGAAGCTGTATAGAGTTTAAAATCACAGTGGAGCACTTCCTGTATTGCCACATGAACAGGTGGAACAAGGTAGAACAGTTTGAGAGTTCAGTTTGAGAGTAGAACTCAACTATAGGTATGTTTATGGTGAGGAAACATTATAACATAGATCAGAAATTAGCTTAATATAGCTAATATAGCTACAGGGAGTCCTCGGGTTACGACGTTGATCCGTTCTTAAGACGCGTCGTAACCCGAATTTCGTCGTAAACCGGATTTTGCCTTTGATCTTCCAACCAAAGCACCAATAACCTTTCCATCTCAATAATTAGACCACTACGCTGCTTGGTTATCACTGCCGCTTTCATAGGAGTAGATCAGAGCCCACATCAGGTACTTCCGCCCACATTGGACACACACACGAGGCTGTCTTCTTCTCCCTACAACCACAACAGAGCGTATTCTTGCGCCGTGCGCCGCGCGCCGTTCGTGTTTGTTTACATCTCTTACCACGCTAAACCGTGTAAGACGGAATGACGCGTAATATAAACATATTTTTTTTAATGGGGGCGCGTTCGTAACCACGAAACGTCGTAACCCGAGACCGTCGTAACCCGAGGACCCCCTGTATATATAGCTATATATATACCTTTTAAACTTAAAACTTTAAACCCAGACATACTTTTGCTTTTCCATTCACAGAGAATTTCCATAACTTCTTCATTTTTTCCACAGGAGCTCCAACCGGCCCCCACCTGACAGAAGACTTCTCCCACTGGCAGCTCCACGCACACTACTACCCGCCACTGTTGCGTTCAGCTACTGTGAAGAAGTTCATGGTGGGATATGAGATGTTGGCCCTGGAGCAGAGAGACCTCACACCAGAGCAGGTACACCACGTTCTGTTCCACACACAGGCTGATTTATGGTTCAAATGATAAATATACTGCGGGTGGTACTGTTTCGCACTGTTTGATTCAGTAACACCTTGGTGCTTTATGAACAGAGTCAATACTGAGACAGTAATTAAAAGGAGAGAAAGAGTAAAAGCTGCGGTCAGGGCTGGACTGGGACAAAAAAAAAAACAGCCCTGGCATTTTTGGCTCAGAACGGCCCCCTCATAATTAGTGGAGCACAACAGACTAATTGATGTTTGTGTTCCTCAAAGTAATGTATTTTTACTATTGTTACATCTTGGCCGAGGGGAAACACCTTCTTCACTACAGGGTTTGTATCATCTTGCTTTGGGTGCTGATTTAAAAATTCTTGCATTCTAGCAGGCTCTGGGCGGGAAAAGTAGTCTACTCTCTCTTCTCTCTCCTCAACAGCTTGGCTTGACTAGACAGGAAGAGGGACAGATTATTGCAGTTTATTAAGTGATAAATAGAAAACCTAAAAACCTAAATTAAAAATAAAAATATTGGGAACTGCCTGGAAAAACTGTGGAACTATCTAAACCATCAAAACATTTAGTATCCTTAGGTTACATTTTTATTTTTTTGATAATGATCAGATAAATCTCATACTAAGGCAGCACGAGGCAAGACAAGATGGCTGACCAGAAGTAACGATGCTCAATGTATGATTCAATGTATGATTTGTATGGAATTTGTTGTTTATCAAAAAAAAGTCTGACCAATATGGATGCCACCAGTGGAGTCAGTACTGTGGAAACATTTACATGATTACAAGGTTTCTAGACTAGACTTAGACAAACTTTATTGATCCACAAGGGAAATTGTTTTGGGTACGCTAGCTCACTCATCAAATATAATATGATACATGATATATAGCAGAGGGTAAAAGAACAAAAAGAAAAATAGATGGAAAAGCAACCAAAGAGCAATAGACCAGTGTCAGATGAGACACAATTATATACATAAGATAATGATAATATATATGTACAATCAGATATAAATAGAAAAGTAGTAGTCAAATATAAAATACAGTATCAAATATGCTGTACAGTACCAGCTGTATACAGTTGTAGGGAGTATTATCTATTCAATCAACATGATTTGTTTTTTAGACGTGATGTAAATATAATCAAGCAAATAGACCATTGTAGATTGCCATCTAAACATTTTTTTTTTAGTTAGCTGCCCATTAGCTAAATAACTACGTCTCCAATCCATTTACTGTATGCTGAAGTGGGCTAATATCGTGAGGGAAACAATAAATGATTAAATGATTTAGGGTGACCTTGTTGTAACCATGAACATGGATTCTTGTTAATATGAGCATATACAACATAGTCCGGGCTAGTACCCCACTGCAGATATTTTGAGCACTCAAACTTTAGAGCTAGCTGACCGGCTACAGGATAGCAACATTCATTTATTATTCATGCCGTTTTTGCGACCACACCCCCAGGCGAAATTTGCCTCGCACTTGGATTTCGCCCTGCGGAAACAAAGCATTTTTCTCATTGAATCTACATTCACGTAGGTCACCTATTTTGGCTTCAAAATTTTGCCAAAAAAACCTTTCGGCGAAATTCGCTGTTTTCTATCCATGCGGCATGCCTGTCCATCACCTAAAAGTCCTGGTATTATCCTAACATTACTACCTGCTTACCTGCTGTGATACACCTCCCTGGTCACTGTCACTGTCCCTCGGTTGTCCTGTCAACTGTCTTTGGCTGCTCCTCCTCTCCCTCAGGTTCCCTCGGGTTCCCTGTCCACAGTCTCTGGCTGCTCCTCTCCCTGTCCACCTTCAGCCTGGCCTGCAGAGGACGTGGAGGCTCCAGCAGCCCCTCCAGAGAATATGTCTGTTATTTTAGAACATTTTGCAGCATCTATAGTGAGATTTTTAAAATCTTTTCACCCGCAAATTCTCCGCACCTCCTTTCTTGCTCTTTTCCATGTTTCCACGCTCATTCAAATATGATTATGAAACTGGCGGGGATCAGTGTGGAGAAAGGGGTGGGACCGCTCTCATAAGCATCTATATCCTGATTGGTTTAGTCCACTGTCTATATTGAAGATAGACCAATGGGCCACCTCCTCTAAATTGTGCGCTGGTGACCGGTCTCTAAGTAAAACAAAAAACAAAAAACGCATCGGCACCAGCCCCCGAGGACTGTTGGCCCACCGGGAAAATGCCCGGTATGCCAGATGGCCAGTCCAGGCCTGGCTGCGGTCAACAAAGCTGTGTGATTCTGTTTGGAGAGGCAACAGTACTGCTTTGGTAAAGTTTATTGTTTAATGGTGATACTGAATTAAAGGACAAGTAACGTTTTTACAATCTGGACCTTATTTTGGTGATAAAACAACGTCATTTACTCACCCGTTGTACTTTGGTGTCATTTGGAGTCATCCAATCGGAACCATGACTGGATCTCTGGTTACAGGCCACTTTTGACTCAAACGAAAGTGTAAACACACTGAAGTTTTGTAATTTGAAAAGTGATAAAGTTTGTGTTATTTGGTGACTGCAATAGCGTGCCCCGACCACTCACGTTAATCGGATATCGCCAAACTCCGAAATCTTCGGAAATACTCCAAATGACACCAAAGTACAATGGGGGAGTAAATTATGTTGTTTTATCACCAAAATAAGGTCCAGATTGTAAAAACCTTACTTGTCCTTTAATGGACATGTAAATATTGTATTATTTATTACAATATATTATGCAATTTTAACATTTTCATTGAAATTAAATCAATCAAATCATTCGAAATGGATGTAGTTTTAAGAGCAAATGTTGATATATTGATATTCTATAACTTTTTGGTCAAAGTTGTGCAAAGAAGTTTTTGACATTATGTGACCGGCCACCTGAAAACCGGTCACAACTCGGGAGGAGCGAACACGAGAAAATCGCGTTAGAAGCTTTTTTTTTTAGAAGGCCTAGAGTTAGAGAATCTTTAACGTGGCTTTTCTCATCTTATCGTTTTCAGATGTGCATGTTTCAAATGGCCACAAATTCTTTAAATGTTCTCAGATTTTCATGTGAAAGTCATTGTTGGAAAGCTTAGAATCTACACTTTCAGAATCTGTGAATAACTCAAAATGCCTCCGGGAAAACCTGTGGCTGGTCACATATACAGTATACCGTAATTTCCGGACTATAAACTGCTACTTTTTCATACACTTTGAACCCTGCTTCTTAAACAATGACGCAGCTCATTTCTAGATGGATTATTTTTTTATCAACACAGCCTGAGTCCAGAAAGCGCCGCTGTCTGTGCGGTGAACATGAAGCTGCAGCGTTAGTGAGCGCTGTTGTCAGCACTAAAACAGTTTATCGCCATGTGATAAAATAAGTTACGATGCTAAATGAACATTAGTGAGTGGGATACGTCTTCATAACCCGTATGCGTTAAATTAAGGTGGGTGCATAAAAGACGAGAAGAAACGTCTCAAACTTCAGTAGCTGGACATCCACGCATACCTGATCGATACAACTAGCCCCGCAGTTTATTGGACAATAGCACATTCTGATCGGAAGCTTGGTGGTCCGAATCATAATGCAGTTGTTGTGTCCTTGGGCAAGACACTTATCTGAGTACGCCAGTGTATGAATGTGTGTGAGTGGTTCCTGCATGTAAAAAACCCTGACCGCCCATTAATCAGAATAGCTTTGTGTTTGTTTATTATGTGACCGTTTACCGTTTACAGTAACACAAATAAATAAAAGTCTATTCAGTTCAATACAGTAAAATAATAAACAAATGTGTGTACATCGTAGCTTTAGCACCAGCACATGTCAGTTTAAATTAGAAGCTTCACTGAAAAAACACATTCTATTTCCTAGATTTTCAAGTTCAAAGTCAGCTTTATTGTCTATTCTGCCATATGTGTTCAACATACAGTGAATTGAAATTCTGTTTCTCTCTGGCCAAGCAGTTCAAAAAGCAGACCCCCCCAGGATTTCGCGGGCATTTTTTGTGATTGTTGCGGGCTAAAATGCCTGAATTTGCGGGAGCTTTTCCAAAAAGTTGCGATTAAAGTTGCGGTGCTTTTAAGGTTTTTGTTGCGATTTTGTTGCGGGAGGAAGTGAAAGTTGCAATAAATAGTTGCGATTTTCGCTTTTTGTAATTAAAATTGAGTAATATTTTGAATACTGAGTTATTACTGACAAAGAATAATACAAAGACACAGAGATCACAGATATGGTCCTAAAACAACCTTACCAACATTGAAAATAAATTACTACTAGGAGGGGAACTGTTTTGCGCGGTCTTTTGCTGTTATTTTTGTGGGCAAATGGCGCCGCAGACATGTTTCTTTGCCATTAGAAGCCGTGTCTCAATTCCTAGAGTGCACAGTTCGGAGCGTGGCCCGAAGGGCATGTGCATCACACATTTTGACAGAACACCGGCGCTGTCCCACTTCTTTTTTGTCCCATGCGCAGTTAACACGCGGTCCAAAGACCGCAGCCGTTAAGCGGTCCACGGACTGCAGTCAAGGCGGTGCACACTTGCTCAGCCCCGACTGCTGTCCCCCTTCGGGCCGCGCTCCGAGCTGTGCGCTCTGGCACGGCCGCAGTTTCGTTTTGTCACACGGAAGTAAAGCAGAATGTTGTGGCTTCCAAACTCAAAGCTTTTAGCCGCCGAGAATATGAGGTTGGGTCCTATGGCTCGCAGATTTGTGACGCGCAAAGAGGAGGCTATGGTGACAGATACGCTGAGATCCAGATATGCGTTTTGTGCATTTATTACAAAAAGAGCGCACACAGCTATGACAGCGCAGCAGGATGAAATGGAACTCATGAAAACCAGCAGGATGAACAGATTAACGTGAAAGATGAATGAATGGTTTGCGTTCAACAAAAAATACGGCTACACCCAACCCTGACTCTCTCCTCTGTGTGACAGGTGAGCGCGCGCTTTTACACGCACACACTTCCGTACGTGCACACACCCACACTCACGTGACCCACCGCCTCTGCCGCACACACACACACAAACGCACCGTGCACCTCATCTCAGTTATGTCTCCTACACAGAAGGAAGTTGGTCAGCGTTCAATACGTCGCCGATGATTGGTCAAAATTAGTAAAAATTGCGGGAAAGTTGCGGTGATTGGTCAAAATTGCAACACCGCCCTGAATTCGCGGGGATTGGCTGAAGTTGCGTTGAAGTTGCAAATCGCAACATCGCGAATTCCTGGAGGGTCTGAAAAAGACAGTGTACAAAATACAATATACTGTAAAGACAATACAAAAACTTCTAAGACAAAATCTAAAATCTAAAGCAGTGCAAAAGAATAAATAAATACCTATTTACAGATGTCCAAAATGTGCAGTGTGCATCAAAAATGAGCAATGGAAGATGCACTCCATGTGACTAAAAATTACTGTCTGCTAATTGATTTAATCTTTTTTTTTTATTTCAGGCTGCTGAAAAACTGAGGAATCTACCAGACGTGCACTATAAAATTAGACAACATCCTGAAGAGAAAGCAAAATGAAATGTTTAATCATGAAATAGAGAAAAAATATCATCTGATCAATTGTACTTTTAAAATCAAGTATACTGATTACGTCTCTGTCCTCTTCTGGTAAATTCTCATATTATTGTTAGATGTTGGGAAGCTCTCGTACAGTATTGGCCTCTTCTAAGCAGTGAGATATCTGTGATGTAAATGAGTGTCTTTGTTCGCTCTGTGGAAAATTAAAGTCCACTTAGTCAAATGTACAAGTGCTTTCTGATGCCAAGTTGCCTCAAAACCATTCAAGAGCTGTCTAGTCCATTCTATTTTAATTTTAAATCTGCGCTATGCAACTTTTCTTGGTCTGCTCGGTTTGAATTGTTCCCCGCCAGAGCATTAAACTTATTTCTTTTGCATTTATTCAATTACAGGTAAAAAATACATTGAAAAATATGCATTCTTACTGTGAGTGGGGTCGCCTCTCCACAGATAGGACCTCTAACTCTAAAACAAAAGTTTAATGCCATATTGTGGAACATTGGCAATACTACTGAAAGTTAATGTGGTATTGGTGAAAATTTTAGTTAAAACAATATTTTAACTTTTTTTCCATTCATGTTGTTTTCTTGGGTAACAGTAGGTGGCAGTGTTGCTTAAAAAGTCAGTGTCACCAGATTTGGACCGCAAATTACAATGAAATTATTTTTTATTTCTTTTTTTTTTCCTTTTTTTCATAAATAAAAATTGCTCTTTAAAGACGGTTTTTGCAAGACTGAAATTGTTTGCAGTCATGAGTGGTTAATCAAGAACACACAGAAAACTGAATAAATGTGTTTTTCTTTTAAAAATAAAAACATGAAATGAACTACAATGAAAATTATAGTGGAAGAATTACAGTATAAACCAATTATTCAAATATTGTCATCTTGTTTTATATCCTGTTGATACTTTGCAGCTGATGTCGTCAAGATTCTCTGGAGATGTGATGCTAACTGAAGGTACTATTCAATCTGAAGCTCCGTTACTCAAGTTAGACGTTAAGCTGGTCTATATTTTAACACAACCTGACCAGCGAGAACTGATTTAGTTGGAACTACAACAGGGGAGATTATTTGGGCTATTAAAAAGTCTTTTGCAAGCCAAACATTACAGTCACGAGCGAGATGGCATTAGATAACCGTTTTTTAGTTAGTCTCTCTCACCTTTTACTTGAAAATTAAACATCTAAACAGGACCATGAACACAAAATGTACTGTTTAAATTCATTGTGTAATTCTTCTTCTCTTGAGTTTTCAGACAATCTTTTTGGCAGTGTTTGCAGTGTTCGCATTGTGTCTCCATGGTAAGTACAGCTCTAGAAAAACTGCAAAATGATCAGTTTTTGTGATTTTACTACTTATAGGTATGTGTTTGGGCAAAAGGAACATTTTTGTTTGAGTCTATAAACTACTGACAACATTTCCCCCAAATTCCAAATAAAAATATTATGGTTTAGAGCATTTATTTGCAGAAAATGACAAATGGTCAAAATAACAAAAAAGATACATGTTTTCAGACCTCAAACAATGCAAAGAAACACGATCAAATTCATTTTAAAACAACATAATATTCATGTTTACACTTAAGAAGAGTTCAGAAATCAATATTTGGTGCAATAACCCTTATTTTTAATCACAGCTTTCATGCGTCTTGGCATGCTCTCCACAAGTCTTTCACATTGTTTTTGGGTGACTTTATTCCACTCCTGGTGCAAGAACTGAAGTAGCTCAGCTTTGTGTTTGTGTTGGAATTCAACAGACGCTGGAATGGAATGGCTGTAATACATGTAGAGATGCTGATTTCAGAAAAAAATGCAGTGGTCTCATTAAATTAAAAAAATAGTTTTGTAACGTGATATTTTGTTATTGTTTGTTATTGATTGTGTTGCTGTTACGTTGGCCAGGTCTCTCATTAAAAAGAGATTTCAATGGGACCTCCTGTTGCTGTTATTTTCGTAGTTTTTTTCTTTTGCTGATTCAAACTTTTGTTTTCTTACTCTTGAAGCGCACTTGAGCTGTATATTGTTTTTTCCCTATTTTATTTTACCCAGTGAAGCCTTCGCACACTTCATCCTGTCTACCACCACCACCTCTCCGTTCACCTCGGATCATTATAACGCAATTTGTATCTCCGCTGAATGTCCAATGTGGCCACCAGTGGAAAAAAATGGTGGAAAAAAGTGTCGTACAAAATATGTGTTTGAGTTAAGGTCCCGATACTATGCAGAATTGACTCTTGTGAGTTTTAAGCCATGAATCTCATCAAAAACATACCTGGAGTTGTTTTATTTCATTCGCACATGTTTGAGTAATCCTTTACTATTAGTCTGTCTGCATCTCCAAAGCTCAAAATGCTCTGTTCCACCTTGTGATGTCATGAAGCGGTAGTTTTCAACAGCTACTTTTTACCTTTAGTTTCTAGAGATTCTGAATCTCAATGGCATCTCCTGTTTACATAAAGCTGTGGGAAATTTTGAACGTACTACTTTTTCCCTCACTGAATATTCGGACACAACTAAAAATAGTATGACTATGAACCCTAAATAGTGCATGAAGTACGGAATAGTACAGTGTGTACGTTGTTGTTTTTGTAGTTTTTTTTTCTTTTGCTGATTCAAACTTTTTTTTTTTTCTTACTCTTGAAGCGCACTTGAGCTGTATATTGTTTTTTTCCCCTATTTTATTTTACCCAGTGAAGCCCTCGCACACTTCATCCTGTCTACCACCACCTCTTTGTTCACCTCGGATCATTATAGCGCAATTTGTATCTCCGCTGAATCTCCAATGTGGCCACCAAACAGTGAGTACAGTGGCACTCTTCATTATTTATAGTATTGTTACCACGGCTCTGTCTCAAAGGGCTCATCCATATTAATGCTGCGTCCTGGTTTGTTAGAACTACGGCGTGGCTGCTCTGGTGAGCGTCGTTGGAGGGCTGTTGGAGGTCTTGGATGTTGATGACACTGTCTACCTCCTTTTTATGTTGTGGGAGCTAACTTATTTCACTCAAGTCAATATTTATCTAGCGAATCCTCTCCTCAGTCCTCCCCCGAGACTGCCTCTGTGAAGTTAAAAGTGCTGTATCTGATTTTTACTGTCTTAAAAACTTAAAGGTCCTATGTTATGCAAAATTGACTCTTGTGAGATTTAAGCCATGTTTAATGCTGTTCCCTCTCCAAAAGCATACCTGGAGTTGTGCTTTGTTTTATTCACAAATGTTTGAGTAATCCTTTATTATTAGCTCTATCCTGCATCTCCAAAGCTAAAAAATGCTCTGCTCCACCTTGGGATGTCATGTAGTGATTGGTTATCTTTTGCTTAGTAGAGATTGGCAATTCCAAGGCTGAAATCATTGAAATGATTCTAGTGAAGGCGTGTGAAGTTTAAAAACACAGTGAAGCACTTCCTGTTTTACCACATGGCATCACAAGTTGGAACAGAATGTGTTTTCACGGACTCAAAAAATCCGACCATGACCCGGATGTGCAGCCATGTTGGAGATATTGCTCACTCAAAGTAAACACGCTTATAAAGCAACCGTGCAGAAAAACTCTAAATTTCATGATAAACCTTCAACATCGGAATCCAAACTTCTGATACAGTTGACCAGCTGTACAGAGATACTGTAAGTTGGATGCCAAAGAAAAGAAGCGTTATATGAACAAACTCAAATTAATTTGGCAAGAAGATCCATATGAGATGGGTTCAAGTTTGTTCAGTGACAGTGGCGATTTGTCGATTCTGCTGCTGTAAGAGTCCCGATATTGTCAACTGGTCTTCTCCCCAAGCCCTGATACAGCACAAGACCTTCAGAGCTCTAAAGGTCTGGAGGCAACAACCAGTTTGTTTGTGGCTGGTACTGGAGACAAGCGTATTGTGATGGCAAAGGTACTTGTATTACATGTGTAACGTGTTTAAGTACAAGTATATTGCTTTTTATTATTCATGTTTTGCAAAGATTAAAATATTAATATTGTAATACAATTTACTTTAGGAGCTAATGGAGCAAATGAACATGTACATGTACAAGTATTTACAACTAACAAAGTTTAATAAGTTACTGATGCATGGACCTAAAAAAATCAAAGATCAAAGTCAGCATTATTGACAATTCTGCCATATGTGTTCAACATACAGTGAATCAAAATTGCATTTCTCTCTGGCCAGGTAGTGCAAAAAAGACAGTGTAAAAAATACTTTAGTTTAACTTCAGATCTCTGTCTTAGATAGTTTTTGTTGTGTTTTGTCTTCATATTGTATCCTGTACACTGTCTTTTTGCACTACCTGGCCAGAGAGAAACGAAATTTCGATTCACTGTATGTTGAACACATATGGCAGAATTGACAATAAAAGCTGACTTTGATCTTTTGAAATAGCAGCAGGATTTGAAAATACACCAGTTATAGCTGCATTCCTTCCAATTACGCCTAACAAAAATGTAGACAGAATCAACTACATCCACTATAACGTCCAGAAACTTGGCAACTACACCGAAACTGCACTATCTGCTGTACACGACCAACTTAAAGCTACCTCACTCATGGCCTTCCAGAATCGCATAGTGCTCGACATGTTACTAACCGAGAAAGGAGGAGTGTGTGCAATCTTTGGGGATGTGTGTTGTACGTTGTACGAATAACACCGCTCCCGAAGGTAAACTCACTAAGGCCTTGGATGGCCTAAGAGCTATGAACAAGCGAATGAAGGACCAATCGGGGGTAGATACTTCCATGTGGGACGGCTGGCTGGATGTATTTGGAAAATACAAAGCCCTGGTAACATCAGTCCTAATGTCAGTAGCAGTATTTGCAGCAATTTTGACCTTATGTGGGTGTTGTTGTATTCCATGTCTAAGCGCATTAATTAATAGACTAATTACAACTGCCATCTCACCCTTACCACAAGACAAGGAAGTGATGATGCATTTGCTGGCAGGTTATGATGGCACTCTAGCGACACCCATTGACGAAGAAACAGATTTACAAAATGAATTGACTGACTTATTCCAAGAAACAGTCTAAGAAATTAGACACCCTCTGAGTGTACAATAACAATGAACGGGTAACTGAAAATCTGCAAAGAAGAGGTTACACGGGATATAACAAAAATAAAATAAACAAAAATAAACAGGAGGGAAATTATGGAATAATGATATATTATTAACTTTTGTTATTCTTTAATTTTTAGAAATGAAGTTTCAAATGTGTGCGTGACTTGTGATCATATGTTTTGAGTTGCAGAAAGGCCAGATATCTGAGGGGAGACGTAAGCAGACAGCTCGGCTCCTCCAGTATCTAAGTCCCAGGGACATTGTCCCTGTGAAAGATGTCATATCTAGGAATTATCTTATAAGTGTGTTGGGCTTTATGATTATGTTTTGTTTTAATGATTATGTTTTGTCGGCTGTCCTGCCACATGTTCCCCCACCCCTTATGGGCAGGACAGACCACGTGTAAACTAGGGATGTGAAAAACTGAATAAATAGCAAGCTGGGGGGACAGAGAACCAGGACGCTCAGAGCAGAGTGGGCCAAGAGCATTTTTGTAACCTGGGCATTCTCTCTGACTGTTCTCCACTTGCAAGTGAAAAAACCTAATCTCTCTTGTCTTCCTTTCCTGTGTACAGAATATGTTGGGTTTTTACCAGCACCCATCATAAAGACAAAACACACACAAAAAAAAAACCAAGACAAAAATCTAAAACTAAAATCTAAGATCTAAAATCTGAAAGCAGTGCAACATAATGAATAAATACCTACAGATGTCCAAAAATGTGCAGTGTGCATCAAAAATGTGCAATGGAAGATACAGCAGTGAAATAGTAACGTGCAATAGAATGTGCATTGAAGTTAAGATAAAAATAAATGTGCAACAGTAATAATTCCAGTGCAATAACAGTGGTAAACAACAGTAGTAAAATTCCAGTAGTAAATGTGCAACAGTAGTCCTTAGCATCCTTTTTATCCTTTTTTTTTTTTTTTGTTGGTCTAGAGTGATATGTCTTTTATGGAATACAGGTTATGCCAATATGGGGGGTCTCCGGAAGTCAATAACAATCTCCTTGGTCTTTTCAATATTAAGAAGGAGATTGTTATCGCTGCACCACTGGGTCAGAAGGCTCACCTCACTCCTGTAGTTTGTCTCATTGTTATTAGAGATGAGACCCACCAAATATGACAAATAAGAAAAGGACGATAGCAATCACAATGCATAGTATGAAATATCTACCGGCTGCGAAATGAGCTGAGCATATGCGAATGTTGTCGTGACTTTTCCCATCCAAGTTCTGTTTAAGACTGGCACAAAGCTGAGCTACTTCAGTTCTTGCACCAGGAGTGGAATAAAGTCACCCAAGAACAATGTGAAAGACTTGCCAAGACGCATGAAAGCTGTGATTAAAAATAAGTTAATTATTAACGCGATCCACATTCGCTCTGTCTGTTCACCCTGGTTGGTCACTACTTTAGGTAAACAATAGAACTGCAGGTGTTTTTCTCTGATCTATTGTGGCACCGAGGACCCGACAATAGTTGACCATTTTGCTTTTTTTTTTACTTGTCGCAAGTGCAATGTTCGCTTTGTTTCGAATATCTCCAAAATGGCCAACTTCCGGATTATGACGTCACGTGAAAACGCAGTATATGACTACTGCTTCATGACATCACAAGGTGTAACTGAACATTTTGAGGTTTGGAGATAATAAACCAGGTTTACTCAAACAGGAATGATGTGAATGAAACAAAACACAACTCCAGGTATGTTTTTAATGAAGTAACAACATTATAACATGCCTTAAAGCTCACAGGAGTCCATTTTAGCATACGACCTTTACGATTCACATTGCCGTCTCCACATTGTTCCCAATGTGTGCAGCTCCACTTTTGTATCGTAGTTTTTGGCTTAAAATGAACAATGATTTGGCTGCTGGTCCAAACTCTCACTGTGGGACGTTTTCAAGTCTGCTCGGGTACAGAATTATCCCGTATTACCTAAGCCCATGCCAAACGCTGTATTATTAGATGGGCCGAGTGCTGGAGCAAGCTGTGCAATTGAAAAAATGAGGCGACCGCAGGCAGATTAGAACCAACTGTGGCGCCGATAAACACAATATCAAACGTCTGGCGCTGGGGCGTGATGAGCATTGCCATGGCAACACAGCGACTTGCAGTTAATAAATTTAATTTGCATTTGAGTTCAAGAAGCAGGAGGCACAAAACAACAGAGATCAGACAGGTTGCGCTCAGGAGAATGAACTCATATTCAGTGCTGATGGAGGACTGTAGAGACTGTGATTAGAGGAAATTGTCAAGGTTACGTTTCGGCTGTACAATAAATATATAATAAATAGACCTAATAACACTGTTGATTGAGTAGTTTGTTTTCCCTCAATGTGTCACTGTGTAGGAAATAACTCAAGCTTGTGTAACGTAAGGTAAGGTAAGGTACACTTAAGCCTTGTTTCCATGTAGGGCAAAGTTGATTGGAGCCTGAAGTGTCCACATGAACACTTCCTGTTTGAAACGTGGCAGATTAGCTATGTCCATTTATATAATGTATAAACATATAAATATTAGGGCTGTCAGTTGAATACGCTAATTAGATTAATAAATTACACTGCAAATTAACGCGTTATAAAAATTAACGCAATTAATTATGAGCAGCAATTCAGTGCGCATTTTAAATTTGATGTGTGGCGAGCAAATCGGTGCCTGGGCCTTTGAACGGCAAGTTTATTTATAAAAAGAATGAAGACGGGACTATCAACAAGAACGCCATGATTTGTAGCTTTTGTCAAAAAGAATTTTCCGATCACCGAAGCTGCTCCAGACTGACGGATCATTTGAACGACAAACACGTCCGGACAAGTTCCATGAGTAAATGAGTAAATGGCGGTGTGGGGCGCTCTTGCTTCCCAGCAAGAAGGTTCCGGGTTCAATCCCCGGGTCGCCTGGGCCTTTCTGTGTGGAGTTTGCATGTTCTCCCCTTGTCTGGGTGGGTTTCCTCCGGGCACTCCGGTTTCCCCCACCAACCCAAAACATGCACCATAGGTAAAATCCTCCAGCTGAGGTCCTGACCGAAGCAAGAAGATCATGGAGATGGTCCCCAGGCGCAGTAATGTGTCGCCCACTGCTCCTAATATATATATATATATATATATATATATATATATATATATATATATATATATATATATATATATATATATATGATGGGTTAAAATGCAGAGAAGAATTTCTCCAGTGTGAGATCAATAAAGTTCACTTCTTCTTAAATGTGGTTTGTTTGATTGGTGCTGGTAAAAGTGGCTGATGAAACAGTAAGGAGGCTTTGAGTTCATATAATGGAGCTACTTCATCCTCTCATCATCCCTCACTCTCCTCATCCTGTCATCGTCCTCTTCACTTTCTTCATCCCCTCATCGTCCTCTTCACTTTCTTCATCCTCTCATCATAACCTTCCCTTTCCTTATCATCTCATCGTCCTCTTCACTCTCCTCATCCTCTCATCGTGCCCTTCCCTCTCCTCATCCTCTCATCATCCCCTTCATTTTCCTCTTCCTCTCATTGTCCCCTTACTTTCTTCATTTTTTCATCATCCTCTTCCCTCTCCTCATCCTTTCATTGCCCCCTTCACTCTCCTCATTGTTTCATTGTAACCTTCCCTTTTCTCATCCTCTCATCATTTTCCTTCTCTCTACTCATCCTCATATTATCCCCTTCACTTTCCTCATCCTCTCATCGTCCCCCTTGCTCTCCTCATCCTCATCGTTTTCCTTCACTCTCCTCTTCCTCTCATTATCCCCTTCACTCTCCTCATCCTCATCATTTTAACCTTCCCTCTCCTCATCCTCTCATCGTTTTCCTTCACTCTCCTCATCCTTTCATTGTTTTCCTTCACTCTCCTCATCCTTTCATCGTTTTCCTTCACTCTCCTCATCCTTTCATCATTTTCCTTCCCTCTCCTCATCCTCTCATCCTTTTCCTTCCCTCTCCTCTTCCTCACCTCTACTGCCACTAGTTGTCTAGTCTGCGCAATAAATATGTAAACAACCCCCAGTCGTTTTCAGTACGATTGGCCTATAGAAAGTTGTGAAGTTCATCTGAAGCCCAGCAGTAATTTGCAAAGCCTAGAATAAAACATCCACATCTTCTTGTACTTTGGAACTGACAAAAACACAACTTTTCACACACCTGAATACATTTTAAAGGGCCCATATTATGGCATTTCTGATCTATGTTATAATGTTTCGTCATCACAAACACACCTGAGTTGTGTTTTGTTTCTTTCACACATTTAAAACAGAAATTGTGCATATTTAGGCGTTTCTCAAATGGAAAGCATTCTGTTCCAACTTGTAATGTCATGTAAGAGGTGCTCCACTGTGTTTTTAAACTCCACAGATCTTCACTTGAGTCATCTGGATAATTTCAGCCCTGGAATTGCCAAATTTCTACTGAACAAATGGTGAAAGGTATCTGTTAGCTTGAAAATTATCACTTCATGACATCACAAGGTGGAACAGAGCATTCTGAGTGTTGGAGATGCAGACAAACTAATACTAACGGTAACACATTAGAATAACATGCTTATAAATCATCAGTAACTCTTAGTAAATAATAATCTAATAATAAACAAAACATCTACAGATTTGTAAATGATTAGCAAATGCTGTTAATATTGAACAAAGACTTCATTACAAAAACAGTAAATGATAACATAATGATTAAGTAAAATCATTAAACAATTACAAACATTTAAATCTGTTTGCAAAACCAAACCAGTTCACTTTCCTCAAATGAATTGTGCATCATATGTAATCATTGGAAAATGTTATTGAAAAAAGTGAATAAGCTATTTTAAATATTTTTTTAATCGATATGTTTATCACTTATAAACCATTAAGTGTGACTGAAATGAATCCCTCCCCCTCGAGCCGCCACCTTAACGTGGTGGAGGGGTTTGTCTGCCTGAATGATCCCGGGAGCTATGTTATCAGGTGCTTTATGCCCCTGGTAGGGTCACCCAAGGGAAACAGGTCCTGGGGGACGAGTCAGACTAAGAGCGGTTCAGAAGCCCCTATGATGAGTAATAGACCGAGGCCAGTTACATCACCCAGATTGGCATTACCGGGGCCGCACCTTGGAGCCAGGCCTGGGGAGGGTGCATGGCAACGAGCGCCTGGTGGTCGGGCCTTCCCCCATGGGGCCTGGCCGGGCTCAGCCTGAAGGAGCGACGTGGGGCCGTCCTCCCATGGACCCACCACCTGCAGGAGGATCCATAAGGGGCCGGTGCAAAGAGATCTGGGTGGCAGTCAAAGGCAGGGGCCTTGGGGACCGGATCTCCGGAAATGGAGACTAGCTCTGGGGACATGGAATGTCACCTCGCTGGGGGGGGAGGAGCCCGAGCTCGTGCGGGAGGTTGAGTGCTATCGACTAGATATAGTCGGCCTCGCCTCCACTCACAGCTTGGGCTCTGGAACCCAACTCCTTGAGGGGGGCTGGACTCTCCATTTCTCTGGCATTGCCCGCGGGGAGTGGTGACGGGCTGGTGTGGGCCTGCTCATTGCCCCACGGCTCAGCCTCTGTGTGTTGGAGTTAACCCCGGTGAACGAGAAGGTCGCATCCCTGCGCCTTCGAGTCGGGGACAGGTCTCTCACTGTTGTGTCAGCCTACTGGCCGAACAGCAGTGCAGAGTACCCAGCCTTCTTGGAGTGCCTGGGAGGGGTGCTGGACAGTGCACCTACCGGGGACTCCGTCGTTCTACTGGGGAACTTCAACAGTGACACCTAGAGAGGGCTGTTTGAGAGGGACGGCCTCCCTGATCTCCCTGATTATTGGACTTCTGTGCTAGCCACGGTTTGTCCATAACAAACACCATGTTCGAGCACAAGGGTGTCCACCAGTGCATGTGGCACCAGGACACCCTAGGACGGAGGTCGATGATCGACTTTGTTGTCGTGTCATCTGACCTCTGGCCGAGTGTCTTGGACACTCGGGTGAAGAGAGGGGCAGAGCTGTCAACTGATCACCACCTGGTTGTGAGTTGGGTTTGCTGGCGGGGGAGGAAGCTGGAAAGACCTGGCAGGCCCAAGCCTATCGTGAAGGTCTGTTGGGAATGTCTGGCACAGCCCTCTGTCAGGGGCACCTTCAACTCACACCTCTGGGAGAGCTTCTCCCAAATTCCGGGGGAGGCTGGGGATATAGAGTCCGAGCGAGCTCTGTTCTCGACCTCTATTGTCGATGTGGCCGCCCGTAGCTGTGGTCGTAAGGTCTGTGGTGCCTGTCATGGCGGCAATCCCCGAACCCAGTGGTGGACACCAGAAGTAAGGGATGCCGTCAGGCTGAAGAAGGCGTCCTATTGGGCCCTGTTGGCTCATTTATTTATTTACCTTTATTTAACCAGGAAAAAAGTCCCATTTCCTTTTTCAAGGAAGTCCTGGCCAAGAGGCCCACACAATACAACTCACAAGACGACAATTAAATATAAGGTCAACACAGATAAAATGTTAAAAACAATTAGAAACACAATACGACTCACCAGACAACCAATAAATATAAAATCAACACAAATAAAACATTGGCATATCATCAATTGCGTTTCCAGGTCCTTTAAAAGAGTATTAAAAGAAGCCATAGGTACGAGTGTTTGAAGTTTTAAAACTCTCTGCAAAGAATTCCAGTCTGCTGGAGCACGATACTGAAAACACAGTTTTCCTTTCTCTGTTCTCACAGTAGGAACCAACAACGTGAAAACATCCTGAGAACGTAAATTCTGGGGTCCGTCAGGCCTCCGCTGAAGATACACACTGAGGTATTGAGGGAGCAGCCCAACAAGTCCCTTATAAATAAGTTTATACCAGTGTGTGAGCCGCCGGGTCGCTAAAGCAGGCCATCCAACACGAGAGTAGAGTTCACAATGATGGGTCCGAGCACTACAGTTTGTAATAAAGCGCAAAGAGGCGTGAAATACTGAGTCCAGAGAGCACAGAGCTTGGGCTGGGGCATGCATATACAAAAGATCCCCGTAGTTTAGCACAGGGAGGAATGTTGCAGCAACAAGCCTCTTTCTGGCATTGAATGAAAAAGACAACTTGTTTCTAAAATAAAACCTCAATTTAAAACGCAACTTTTTGACAAGAGAGTCCATCATCAATTATGACACCCAAGTATTTACAGTAAAAGCATGAACAACTTCAATAACCGAGCCATCAGGTGCAACAACTGGAGGAACATTTTGCACAATCTTACTTCTAGAAAACAGCATTACTTTGGTTTTGTTTGCATTAAGACAGAGTTTCAATTCAGAGAAGCTGTGGCAAACAATGTTAAATGCATTTTGCAATTTGTCAATGGCTTCAGTGAGTGAAGATGCGAAACAATATATAATCATGTCATCTGCATAAAAATGGCAATTTGCATTTTTTACATTCTGCCCCACATCATTTATATATATAGTGAAGAGAAGTGGTCCCAGAATAGACCCTTGTGGTACACCTCGAATAACAGGAAGATCATCTGAAAACTGGTCACCACATTTAACCCTTTGAGATCTGTCACGCCCCTCCTTGAGCCGCCACCTTAACGTGGTGGAGGGGTTTGAGTGCCCGAATGATCCCGGGAGCTATGTTGTCGGGGGCTTTATGCCCCTGGTAGGGTCACCCAAGGCAAACAGGTCCTGGGGGACGGGTCAGACCAAGAGCGGTTCAGAAGCCCTTATGATGAGTATTCAATCGAGGTCAGTTACGTCGCCCGGATCGGCGTCACCGGGGCCCCACCCTGGAGCCAGGCCTGGGGTGGGAGCTCGCGAACGAGCGCCTGGTGGCCGGGCCTTTCCCCATGGGGCCCGGCCGGGCTCAGCCCGAAGGAGCGACGTGGGGCCGTCCTCCCGTGGACCCACCACCCGCAGGAGGATCCATAAGGGCCGGGTGCAGAGAGATCTGGGCGGCAGCCGAAGGCAGGGGCCTCGGCGACCAGATCTCCGGACATGGAGACTAGCTCTGGGGACATGGAATGTCACCTCGCTGGGGGGGAAGGAGCCTGAGCTCGTGCGGGAGGTTGAGCACTATCGACTAGATATAGTCGGCCTCACCTCCACGCACAGCCTGGGCTCTGGAACCCAACTCCTTGAAGGGGGCTGGACTCTCCATTTCTCTGGCGTTGCCCGCGGGGAACGGCGGCGGGCCGGTGTGGGCCTACTCATTGCCCCACGGCTCAGCCGCTGTGTGTTGGAGTTCACCCCGGTGAACGAGAGGGTCGCGTCCCTGCACCTTCGGGTCAGGGACAGGTCTCTTACTGTTGTGTCGGCCTACGGGCCGAACAGCAGTGCAGAGTACCCGGCCTTCTTGGAGTGCCTGGGAGGGGTACTGGACAGTGCACCGACCGTGGACTCCGTTGTTCTCCTGGGGGACTTCAACGCCCACGTGGGCAACGACAGTGACACCTGGAGAGGGGTGATTGGGAGGAACGGCCTCCCTGATCTGAACCCAAGTGGTGTTCTGTTATTGGACTTCTGTGCTAGCCACAGTTTGTCCATAACGAACACCATGTTCGAGCACAAGGGTGTCCATCAGTGCACGTGGCACCAGGACACCCTAGGACGGAGGTCGATGATCGACTTTGTTGTCGTGTCATCTGACCTCCGGCCGCGTGTCTTGGACACTCGGGTGAAGAGAGGGGCAGAGCTGTCAACCGATCACCACCTGGTGGTGAGTTGGGTCCGCTGGCAGGGGAGGAAGCCGGAAAGACCTGGCAGGCCCAAGCGCGTAGTGAAGGTCTGTTGGGAACGTCTGGCAGAGCCCTCTGTCAGGGGCACCTTCAACTCGCACCTCCGGGAGAGCTTCTCCCAGATTCCGGGGGAGGCTGGGGACATAGAGTCCGAATGGGCTCTGTTCTCGGCCTCTATTGTCGATGCGGCCGCCCGTAGCTGTGGTCGTAAGGCCTGTGGTGCCTGTCGCGGCGGCAATCCCCGAACCCGGTGGTGGACACCGGAAGTAAGGGATGCCGTCAGGCTGAAGAAGGAGTCCTATCGGGCCTTGTTGGCTCGTGGGACTCCGGAGGCAGCCGACGGGTACCGGCGGGCTAAGTGTGCTGCAGCCCGGGCGGTGGCAGAGGCAAAAACTCGGAGTTGGGAGGAGTTCGGAGAGGCCATGGAGGAGGACTATCGGACGGCCTCAAAGAAATTTTGGCAAACCGTCCGGCGCCTCAGGAGGGGGAAGCAGTGCTCCACAAACACTGTTTACGGTGGGGGTGGGGAGCTGTTGACCTCGACTGGGGATGTTGTCGGACGGTGGAAGGAATACTTTGAGGATCTCCTCAATCCCGCCGTCGTGTCTTCCGAGGAGGAAGCAGAGGCTGGGGACTCGGGGTCGGACTCGCTCATCGCCCTGGCTGGAGTCGCTGGGGTGGTTGGGGGGCTCCTCGGTGGCGGGGCCCCGGGGGTGGATGGGATCCGTCCTGAGTGTCTCGGGTCGCTGGATGTTGTGGGGCTGTCTTGGCTGACACGTCTCTGCAACATCGCGTGGCGGTCGGGGACAGTACCTCTGGACTGGCAGACCGGGGTGGTGGTCCCTCTGTTTAAGAAGGGGGACCGGAGGGTGTGTTCCAACTATCGGGGAATCACACTCCTCAGCCTTCCCGGTAAGGTCTATTCCAGGGTGCTGGAGAGGAGAATTCGACCGATAGTCGAACCTCGGATTCAGGAGGAGCAGTGTGGTTTTCGTCCCGGCCGGGGAACACTGGACCAGCTCTATACTCTCCATCGGGTGCTCGAGGGTGCATGGGAGTTTGCCCAACCAGTCCACATGTGCTTTGTGGATCTGGAGAAGGCATTCGACCGTGTCCCTCGTGGGGTCCTGTGGAGGGTGCTCTGGGAGTACGGGGTTCGGGGCCCTTTGTTAAGGGCTGTTCGATCCCTGTATGACCGGAGCAGGAGCTGTGTTCGCATTGCCGGTAGTAAGTCGGACCTGTTTCCGGTGCATGTTGGACTCCGCCAGGGCTGCCCTTTGTCACCGGTTCTGTTCATTATATTTATGGACAGAATTTCTAGGCGCAGTCAGGGGCCGGAGGGGATCCGGTTTGGGAACCACAGGATCTCATCTCTGCTGTTTGCGGATGATGTTGTCCTGATGGCTTCATCAAACCGGGACCTCCAATGTGCACTGGGGCGGTTCGCAGCCGAGTGTGAAGCGGCTGGGATGAAAATCAGCTCCTCCAAATCCGAGGCCATGGTTCTCGACCGGAAAAAGGTGGTTTGCCCTCTCTGGGTGGGTGGAGAGTCCTTGCCTCAAGTGGAGGAGTTCAAGTATCTCGGAGTCTTGTTCACGAGTGAGGGGAGGATGGAGCGTGAGATTGACAGGCGGATCGGTGCAGCGTCGGTAGTGATGCGGTCGTTGTACCGGACCGTTGTGGTGAAGAGGGAGCTGAGCCAAAAGGCGAAGCTCTCAATTTACCGGTCAATCTACGTTCCTACCCTCACCTATGGCCATGAGCTTTGGGTAATGACCGAAAGGATGAGATCGCGGATACAAGCGGCCGAAATGAGTTTCCTCCGCAGAGTGGCTGGGCGCACCCTTAGAGATAGGGTGAGGAGCTTGGTCACACGGGAGGAGCTCGGAGTAGAGCCGCTGCTTCTCCACGTGGAGAGGAGCCAGCTGAGGTGGCTCGGGCATCTGTTCCGGATGCCTCCTGGACGCCTCCCTCGGGAGGTGTTCCGGGCATGTCCCACCGGGAGGAGGCCGGAAGACCCAGGACCCGCTGGAGGGACTATGTCTCCCGGCTGGCCTGGGAATGCCTTGGGGTCCCCCCGGAGGAGCTGGAGGAAGTGTCCGGGGTGAAGGAAGTCTGGAGGTCCCTGCTTAGACTGTTGCCCCCGCGACCCGGCCCCGGATAAGCGGAAGAAAATGGATGGATGGATGGATAGATCTGTCACAAAGATAATGGGATCATGGGACTCATGAGGCAGCTGACGGGTACCGGCGGACCAAGCGTGCTGCAGCCCGGGTGGTCGCAGAGGCAAAAACTCGGGGTTGGGAGGAGTTCGGAGAGGCCATGGAGGAGGATTATCGGATGGCCTCAAAGAAATTCTGGCAAACCGTCGCCTCAAGAGGAAGAAGCAGTGCTTCACCAACGTGTCCTGATGGCTTCATCGAACCGGGACCTCCAGCATGCATTGGGGCGGTTTGCAGCCGAGTGGCTGGGATGAGGATCAGCTCCTCCAAATCCGAGGCCATGGTTCTTGACCGGAAAAAGGTGGCTTGCCCTCTCCGGGTGGGTGGAGAGTCCCTGCCTCAGGTGGAGGAATTCAAGTATCTCGGGGTCTTGTTCACAAGTGAGGGGAGGATGGAGTGTGAGATTGACAGGCAGATCGGTGCAGTGTTGGCAGTGATGCAGTCGCTGTAACGGACCGTTGAGAGCTGTTGAGGAAATTGGGAGCTGAGCCAAAAGGCGAAGCTCTCAATTTACCAGTCAATCTACGTTCCTACCCTCACCTATGGTCATGAGCTCTGGGTAATGACCGAAAGGACGAGATCATGGATACAAGCAGCCGAAATGAATTTCCTCCGCAGAGTGGCTGGGCGCACCCTTAGAGATAGGGTGAGGAGCTCAGTCACACGGGAGGAGCTCGGAGTAGAGCCGCTGCTCCTCCACGTTGAGAGGAGCCAGCTGAGGTGGCTTGGGCATCTGTCCCGGATGCCTCCTGGACGCCTCCCTCGGAGGTGTTCCGGGCATGTCCCATCAGGAGGAGGCCCCGGGGAAGACCCAGGACACGCTGGAGGGACTATGTCTCCCGGCTGGCCTGGGAACGCCTTGGGGTCCCCCCGGAGGAGTTGGAGGAAATGGATGGATGGATGGATGGATGAAATGAAAACATTATAATAATAATAATTCATTGCATTTATATAGCGCCTTTCATGACACCCAAAGCGCTTTACAGTTCATTGTTCATTCACTCCACACTTGGTGGTGGTAAGCTACTTTCTGTAACCACAGCTGCCCCGGGGCATACTGACGGAAGTGAGGCTGCCAATCTGCGCCATCGGCCCCTCCGACCACCTCCAACACTCACGCACACACCACTATCACACTAGGCAATGTGGGTAAAGTGTCTTGCCTAAGGACACAGCAACAGTTTTTTTGCAACTGGCGCCCCACTGTGGCACCTGGAATTCCCAGCGGTCTCCCATCCAACTAACCAGGCCCTGCTTTGCTTAGCTTCTGAGATCTGACGGGATCAGGCTTTGACAGGCAGGTATGGCCACATAAGGTATATAAAAATCACCTCCCAATATGTTATATCCACTGCATTCAGGAGTATTAGACATTGTATTATTACTAATTATATTAGTAAATTATTATAAATGATTAGGACATGTTATACTAAAATGCCTTGGCAATGTGCAGGTCATAATTCCAAGGAAAAGTACATAACGTTACGTTATTGATTACTTGTTCATGTGACTAAGCTTTTATTAAACATTTATATAGAAGCTGTAACTCAGTCTTACCTTTAACAAATGATCTACAGGGTTGGGAGTGTTACTTTAGAAATGTATTCTGTTACAGTTACTAGTTATGCCTTAAAATATGTATTCAGTATCATAATCCAAGAACCATAATATTAAAGTAATATCACTTGATTACTTTCAATTATTTTTGGATGACTTTAACACCAAATATCCGATAACAAAAAGAAAACAATACAATTACTTACTTTAGTGCATTATAAAAGAAACTGAGGAAAGCTATTTTGAACAGTAGCTTATAGTCCTACAGTGAAAGTCCACAAGTTTTGACCACATAGTACAGTTTATTAAGAAAAAAATCCCCTTGTCTTCTTTAAAAATAAAATAATGTTGAAATTTCCACCCGCTAAATGCGTTCTTCTCGGTCTAAGCCATGCCAGTAACAAATTTGTTCCATAGTATTGCGAGACGATGACGTGTAGTGTTGCAATGTGCATGTCCGTACGACAGTTTTTTCTGATTTCCCTCCATCTCCAGCTTTAAATGAAAAACTTAAATAACATAAAATGCTTTCAAATTGTAATCCTGCTAAATAATCCCCATTTTCACTAAATGTACCTGTAATCTGAGTACGTCTTCTTTCCTTGTAACTGTAGCGGAATACAGTTATCGTTTTTTTTTTATCCTTTTACTTAACGCCATTCTTGTATTCCGTTACTCCCCAAGCCTATGATGAGCCTATGAATAAATGATGATCTATTAGTGTTTACAGTTTATTTACAAAGCGTTTTGCGTTTTGCCTTCCCTAATCTAAAGCGAAGACATGCCCTCATATTGAAACATTACTTCACTTTGTGTAACTCAGTCTTACCTTTTACAAACAATCTATTAGTGTTTACAGTTTAATTACAAACATGTGAATGAAACCAAACAACTCCAGTTATGTTTTTGAGGAGGTAATAGTATTCTAACATGACTTAAAGCTCACAAGAGTCCAGGAGGAGTAGACCTTTAAGTTAACCATACTCTATACAATAAGATATATATTCATTTTTCCAAAGTTCACAGTACATCACAGCTATGACAGTATTGTGCCTACCACTCTTCTTATGTCACTACCTCAGCCCAGAATATCCGCCGTGTGTCCATCTCTGCGGAAGCTTCCTGCCAGTCACAGAGCTCCAATTTGCACCTTTGGAGACGCTGACCTTTTCGCTCCACTGGATCTATGACAGAAGCTTGACACTAGTTTAGGTTTCAATGAGGAGAGATAGGCTCACGGTCTGCACTCTCCCCTAAGACCAAAGACAGTCAGACACATGCAGGCTGTGCAAAGAGCCCCGCTGAATCCAATTAGAGAGCCCCGAGCTAATATGGCTGGTGTAATGGTAGGGGGTTATACTGTATAATAAGTTGAGCTGAAGAAGTAGGTAAGGTAGAATTAGTTTTGAAGAAGAGATGTGATTTGGTTTGGTGTCATGGAGAAAAGTTGTAGTGTTTGGTGATTAGGGTTATGTAACTGCACAATAGGAGTTACATAAGGCACTGTTTTGGCACTGATAATGATGATTTATTTTTATTTATTTTATTTTATGTATATATTTTTTGCAGTCCCACATTTTTGAATAAAGAAAACTGAACCTCATGCAAGTTTTCTTTATTTAAAAATGCGGAATGTTTTGACGGTGTGTATGTATGAATTAGTGCAATAGTGTTAAAGGAAAATTAACGTTTTTTTTACAATCTGAGCCTTCTTTCGGCAATAAAACAAGTAGTTTTACTCACCCATAGCAGTTTGGTGTCAATTGGAGCAGTATCGCAGAACTTATGTTGAGCCGTTCTGTTCTACTAATGATCCTGTATCCATTAGCGTGAGTGCTCGGGGCACTGATTTGCGGTGTCCAAATAACACAAACTTTAGCACTTTTCAAATCACAGAAGATCGCTGTGTCAGTGTAGACTTTTAGTAGATTCCAAAACGGCCTGAAACCCGATATCGCAACAGAAAAGTCAAGTTCAGAGCGGTGTTAGCTTCTTTCAGACTAGCGGTGTTTACAAAGCACCTGAGTTCACGCATGCGCACTGTCCTCTCTGATGACGTCATCAAATGAAACTATAGCTGGATATCGGGTTTCAGGACGTTTTGGAATCCACTAAAAGTCTACCCTGACACAGCGATCTTCTGTGATTTGAAAAGTACTAAAGTTTGTGTTATTTGGACACCGCAAAGTAATGCCCCGAGCATATGATACGAGCACCATGTTAACGGATACGGGATCATTAGTAGAACAGAACGGCTCCAACATAACTTCTGCGATACCACTCCAATTGACACCAAACTGCTATGGGTGAGTAAAACTACTTGTTTTATTGCCGAAAGAAGGCTCAGATTGTAAAAAAAAACATTACTTTTCCTTTAAACTAATTGTACCTGATTTTTTTCTGTCTTAAAAATCTCACTTCATTTCTGTCAACTGGACATTTTATTTATTTATTTATTTATTTATTTATTTCACTATGGATCCTACCTGGACAACTGAGGGATTACACACATGTCTTAAAAAAGTTATTCCTCAATTACCTTATGCATTCTGGGCATCTTAAGCACTTTTCACAACTCTCAGAGACTGACAGTCAAGCTAACAATAACTAGCATGCTAATATGCACTTCATGATTATCTGGCAGTGCTTTCTAATTAGATGCAGACAGCCCAAACACTCATTTTGAGCTCAAGAGCTGATTATACAATACATCTTTTCTGGAGCAATACAAATTTAGAATAGATTAAATTCAACTTTATTGTCATTACACATGTATAAATACAGGTAGCAAAATGAGGTTTAGCATCTGATCAGAAGTGCAAGGAGCAGCAAGTGCAATAAATATAGACAGACAATATAGAATTTAGCTCAAATACATGGGAAAAAATCAGTTCCAGAACCTTTAACTAATAATTTCAGTAATACTGAATATTAGTCTAATTCATTTAATGCAGAAACTCCACATTGCTCCCTTAAAAGTCTAAAAAGGTTAGTAACATGACATGACATGTAGTTTGATTCCCTGACAGAGAAAACACAATCTACAATACCAGGCCTAAATAATTGGAAGCACTAGCATAAAAAAAGACATAAATTAGCAAAATATTATAATTAAAAGTTTTATTTACACAGCATCGACATCCATGGCTCTGTCATTGATTCATTCCGAAACATCTGATGCTGTGACCAGACCGAAAACATATTAAGCTTAGTTTAAATAGTTAATTTAAATCATAAAGCTACATACCCAGCTCCAATAACATTACCAAACTCTTGATATATCACAGTTGCTAGAATTAGTGGGAAACCTCATTGCAGAGCATTTCCTTTACTGGTTTTACAAGAGGTTCTGACACAGCACCTCAGTTTATCTGGATCTTTATAGGACCTCCAGCCCCTCCCTCTTTCACTCACAAACAGAGGCTGCTGCTGCTGTAAACGGGATATCTTTAACTTTATGTCCATCATTTGTCTTTTATTTTATTTTGCCTGAAAGCTTTTACTTTAACTGTGAAGAAGTGGCTTTAACTTGTAAATAAAGAAGCTGACACAACACACTGACAGATTAACGAGAAAACTCCATCCTGCTTCTGACTCCAAATGAAAAGAAAAACACATTCACTCTTCTGATTTCTATAAAGTTCAGTTAGTAACACAGGGGTGGAAGAAGTACTCAAATTTGTTACTTAAGTAAAAGTACAGATATTGAAGCAAAAAAATATAGTATCATATGAAAACATCTACTTAAGAAAAAGGATTAAAGTGCCTGTTGAAAAATGTACTTTAAGACTTTTTGTATATTTTTGTTCGCTCAGATACAAATATGTTAAAAAATAACCCCCTCATAAACTCCCTTCAGCAGGTTTTGTACCATAATAAAAAATGCTTTTACTTTTCAGTCCTGTTCAAAGATGTAGTGGAGTAGAAAGCATAGATACCTGTAGTAAACGTTAAAGGTCCCATGGCATGACATTTTCACTTTCTGAGGTTTTTGAACGTTAATTTGAGCTCCACTACCCTGTTTAGCCCCCCCCCCCCCCCCCCATGGCTAAAAGTTGCAAAATGTCTAAACTGAGCATTTGCGATCCTTTTCTGCGTTACACAAAACCAGTGTTTAAACGGGTGAGTTCGGACAAGGCACCTTATTGACGTCAGATCGGCAAATGCAGCTCCAGCCCCTCCCTCTGTCTCCGCTCAGCGTCCCTGTATATCCCACCCATAGAGTTTGGACTGTGAATGCGCTACGCAATGCGAAATGCGTTTTTTTATTTGCCTGGAGGCACGTCCGAGTGTTTCTAGGCTCGGAAGTCCTTTATCTGAGCCTCTGGACCTTTGAACAGCAGTGGTTTAATTTTATTTTATGTGGAAATGTGTTTATTTTTCAATGGAACGCTTCAAATCTCTCCCCCCATGCAAAAACAAGGAAATGGATCAGCTGAGAGCTAGAGCCGAGAGCGGAGACTTTGGCCACGCCCCCACCCTCTACTATTGGCCAGCTTTTTTCTCCTCATTTGCATTCAAGCAACAACGCCCATTATGACCTGTTCTGAGGGAGAAAAATTACTCTTTCTCATCTTATCTCTGTTTCTCATGCACTGAGTGTTGATTTTGAAGAAGGATTCATTTACAGTATTAGGGAACCATTAAGGAGCCATATAAAAGCATCAAGAAGTACCATGTCATGGGATCTTTAAAAAGTTCCAACTATCCAACTTACTTAAGTACAGATACCTAAAATCTTTACTTAGGTACAGTACTTTATTCATTTTACTTTGTTACATTCCACCACTGGTGCCACAACTTAGACTTAGACAAACTTTATTGATCCACAGGAGAAATTGTTTGTTAATTCAAGAGAAATTTGGCATCAGCATTTGACCCTTCCTTCAGCGCTGCGCCCAGACACCCATCTTCTGATCTTGAGCTAGGCTTGGTCAGGATTACGTTATCTGGAGAATTTTAAAGATTCAAAGATTCAAAGCTTTTATTGTCATTTGGACAATAAAGAAACACGTTTCCCTGTACAATGAAATGCTTACTTTGCTCCCCACCCTGGATGCCAAGAGCATGCAAAAAAATTTAAATAGATAAAGAAGCAAGTAAAAAAATATAATCAAATAGAATCTTTACAGAATTTGACCTATAAGTGCATGTTTTTGGGTTGATAGGAGAGACTGGATTGTACACCCAGGCACAGGGAGAACATGCAAACTCAAAAAAGGCCCTTGAGAAATAAAACCTGGGACCTTCTTGTTGTGGGGTGATGTGCTAGCCTCCCAGGTTCTGTGCTGCCGACATTAACTATCATTTGCAGTTTGGACATTTATGGTCTACACTGTAAGTGGGTTCCAAGCTTGTAGTTGAACACAGCCCTCGAGCCAAAGGCGTGTGACTGTTTGCATTGTGTTTGGATCAATAAAACAGTCTGATGGCCATTTAACGATGCATGTCTCTGTGTTAATGAAGGAGTTTATTCATTTGTATATTTTGGTTAAAATCATTACAGTTAATGGAGCACAATTCTCTTTCCAGTGTAATATAATGCAAAACAACACTCCAGAGATGGAAAACCACAATGAATATGGTTTGAAAGTGTTCCATAAGTTTCCATAAGTTTCCATAAGTTTCCATAAGTTTCCATAAGTTTCCATAAGCATCAAAGCATTAATAGTTGGTAGTGACGTCACTCTGGGGTGCACTGCATGTATTTCTATGTTGAAATGTTCCGCAGTGGTGACACAATGCACACAGACAGATCTAAGTCTTAAAACTCAGGATTACGAGTGCTGGACCCCTTCATTTTTAACAAAAAGTGAGAACTGAAAAACTGTTGGCTCATGCTAGCTTATGACTGTAATATTACTGTTTGACAGAACAAAACAGCAACAAAATCAACTCACCTGTTGTAGTTCCAGGTAAAACTGTTCTTTATGGTCAGATTGTGTTCAAATAAATCTCAGATTAAACTCTAAATTGACTAACAGTTAATATCACACCCTCAGGGAATGTTGATGGCATCAGATGCAAAGTATCAGTTTAATTCTCCTCTAGCATGTACACTAGCATGGGCATTCTGAGTAATGTGGAGAGTCCAGAGGAACTTGCATTTTGAAATGAAGATAAAATTAAGGTTTGAAAATCCTCCAGCTAAGGCCAGCCAAGCCTAACTCAAGATCTGATGGTAAAGTTAGCCACAATTAGCATGCTAGAGCACTCTTCCTGATTATCGGACAATAAAACACTTTCTAATTAGATGCAGACAGAAGAGAGTGGACTTATTTTGACCCCAAGAGCTGCTTGTAATAATAAATGGAAAAGATCAGATAGTGTCAACTTCCATCACCATCACTCCATGGAGTGGATCTTTAAAGGCCTATTCATACTTCATAAGAACATTAGACCTTTGTTCTTGTTCTTGAGGTGATAAGAACAAAGTTCGTTTGGGCTCTGACATTTTATAATTCAAAAGAACTGCCCCCTCGCTCTGCCCCGCTCGTTTCTCTGTGTGTGATGGAGTCCAGCCACTGCAGGAGAGTGCATAGAAAGGGTATTTCTTTTCATCCTCCAGTCCGCTCTTTTTTTTTTGGTGACCTGCCTTTTGGCTTTCATAAACTTGTCACAGAGATTACGCCAGACTTTTCTGCACTGATTTTCATCTGAGCCTAAAATATCAGCGATCTCCCTGCATGAATTTCTTGCCATTTGGCTGTCTTTATTTTTATCATTGTATCTATCTTTATCTTTATCTTTGAGCGTTGTGTCATATACTGTAGATGTTTGTATTTTCTCACCATTTCCGCCAGCTGTGACTCAAAACCATCCATTTTTTCCCCTTGCTCCACACTGACAAGGAAGCAGCCGTTGGATCTCGCTCCCTCGTTAGCTCCAGCAGATAAACCACGGCCACATAAATAAGCAATCAGAACGAAGATGTCGGACAGCGCTGCCAAACTGCCAAACAAAGTTCTGTTGAGCTGAGGTGTCAAGAACAAGAACAACGCAAGAACTGCTGAACAGGAGCTGGGTTTGGCCAGTCCTGGGTGCAAGTTATGTTCTTATGAATAGGCCTTTAGTCTCCTCTTACACAGTACAGTATTAACAATATTATGCCACGTTTTTGGATAAACAATTACACATTCAATTATAGCTGCAAGCGGCGATGATCGGCCCTCGCTTGCACTCGCAGGGGGGGTTGCGCTAACGTTCCATTTTCTTTCCATTTTGTCTAGCTGGATGCATGTGTGAGTTTGTGTGTTATCTGCATGTGTGTGTTGAATGCCTGGGGTTGAGGTGGGGAGGGGTTGTTTGTTTCGCCTTTTAATTTCAATTATTTTAAGAGGAGGGTCACTCATAAGCCTTTCCTGCACTGTTCTGTTATTTTCGATTAAAGTTTATTTTCGATTAAGGTTTGAGTGAAATCGGCCAAAGTATGCACGAATTATCACTTGTCGAAATTTGATGGCGAGCTGCAAAAACAAACCTGAAATTTGTGGCGTTTTCACGGAAACACCGTTCACTCTTTTAGAACGCTTTTAATAACTTTTAATGTCCCACTTGTCTAGATGATACAGCACGATTCTGGTGAGTCTGGGTCAAAAACCCGAGGAGGAGTTCATTAAAATACAAGGACAGGAAAATTTGCCTTCGGTCCAATTTACCTTCGGTCCAATATGGCTGACTTCCTGTTGGGCGCCTAGCAACGGTGTAATACAGTATACTTTTTTGTTCCAATTTCCATGATGCATCTGCGTACAAAATTTGATTTGATTGCGACAAAGTTTTTGCCGAGCGTCCCATTGGCAAGGACAGATGTTTGGCCTGTTGCCATGGCAACACGGGTATAGCAATAGGCGCAATGTATTTTGATTTTCCAGGGGGTGCTGTCAAGTCATTTTTTAAATTTCTTTAATACAGATTATTTGTAAATTCATTTTCTGGCGTTCTTGAATTTTGTGCAAAATTTCGTGAGTTTTGGTCGGTGGGAAGTACCCGAAACCTGAAAAAAGGGGGGGGGAATAATAAGAATAAATGATAATAATAAGAAAAAACAGAACAATAACAATAGGCCCTACGCTTTAGCGCTCGGGCCTAATTATTTCCACAATTCCAACTATTTCCATCTTTAAACCACCATCTACAACCTCCATTCTCCTCTCCATAAATCAACCTAACTGCAGTGAACGATCTCTAAACGCAATAACTCTCCACACCATGCACCAGTAAAGCATCATTTAATTAAACCAGGAATTAAAACTGCGCCCAATCGCCTGGTAACCACCCTTGTTTCACCTCTATAAACCCAAATCTCTCTAGACATAAAACTCACATAATAAACTGTAAAAATCAGTCTTGTTTACAGGGAGCCCATGTTACATTTGCTCTTTTGATTGGAGGTTTATCTCTAGCGGACTTTTGTGCGTAAGTAACTGTATCATGATCTTTTTTGTGTCACTTTTGGCGATAGTGCGAGACATACTGTATCTGCACGGCGTCTCGGCTAAACTTAAGGTGAGACGCTGCAGGGATGAAGGAAGCAATATAACAGTTGGAAATATCAATTTGACACTTCTGTTAACTTTAAGAAAAATGTATTGTGTAAATGTAAGTTTTTCATCAGTTCATATTTTCATATAAAAAAGAATGCATTTTAGGTGTAAAAATGGTTTGAATCAATTGGGGACAGTGTTCCCTCTAAGCTGCGCGCCTGCGCAATTGCGCACTGCTCGCACATTCTCAGCGCACAAGAAAACCTTATGCAGCGCACTGTAAATGAATTAGATCTATATTTTTTTCTGTATCATTTTGCTGTGTAACTCAGTGAGTGACAGGTGTCCAGCCAATCATACGGTACGATTCACTTACGCTACGCAGCCAATCATGGCATTGACAGTACTTGTGTACGTGCCCTGCCCATACACGCTATATAACAGTAATAACAGTGCAGCGGAGTTAAGATACGCTAATGCTAACCAGAGCTCCCTCTAGGTGCGTGCGTGCAGCGCATAAAATAAAATCTAACCTCAACTGACAAACAAAGCGCTGGTTAGACGCACGGAACGACCAGTGTGATAGATGCACATGTGAATGTGACACGCGTCAGGGAGAAGCCAACTACAGACACATTTCGACCGCGTTTCTCTCGCTTCCTTCAGTAGTTGTAGTTGCACATCTCCGCTGTCAGAGCAGCAGATCATGGAGGGAAGAACACAGGAAGAGGAGACAGGTAGAGCCATAATGTAATCTTCCCCTGTTTACTTTGTTTTCATAGTTTTTTTGTAAGCCAAAAAGATGGGACTTTCTCAAAGTGTGAATCCTCTCCCCAGAGCGTTATACCACAGAGCGCTGTCACTCATGCAAAATTACTGAAATAGGCTAATATTTAAAAAAAACAAGATATAAAGTGATAATAATTTATACTTATTTTGGTGATCATTATTTTGGGAAAGATTACCCATCTTATGGCCTATAGGTCCTACAATCCATAAAAAAAAATCTGCAGCTATATGCAGGCTATATTTATCAAGCTAAAAAAATCTCTTAATGTAATTTTACAGATTTATACACTGCTCATTTATGGGCCGTAGCCCACAATTTTTTTTTATTTGAAGTTATTTTAATTATTTGAGGTTATTTTTCAAAATATTGTACTGTTTAATGTTTCACTGACATGCAACGTATACAAAGCTCATGAACAGATTTTTCTCTTTGTCATTCTAAGTGGACCAAAAAATCAGTTAAATTAAAAGTAATCTAACGCAAATAACTGCAGTAATTTGATGAATAAGCTGTAACTTACAATGATCTCAGGTGTGATACTGGTGTGGCCACAGTGTGAATGTCGGATGTCGCTCACAGGGGTCCAAGGAGCGCTCAGGGAGTTAATGTGTTTGCTCAGACACATGAAAAATTAGGGGGAACATTGATTGGGGATATTTAAGATCTGAAAGGTGAATAAGTTTTTAAGATTAAATTTATTGCATTTTTATTAATTCATTCATTCATTCATTCATTCATCCATTCATTTTCTTCCGCTTTATCCGGTATTCGGGTCGCGGGGGCAACAGTCCAAGCAGATCTGCCACCCAGATCTCAATGCGCCAGCCCCCATGGATCCTCCTTCGAGTGGTGGGTCCACGGGAGGACGGCTCCACGTCGTTTGACCGGCCTTGATGTAACTCTCCTGACATGGGGGCATTTTTACACATTCATTTATTTTTATGATTTTTTTTTCTATTTTACTTGATTTTTACTGGTTTTATTGTTTTAGGACTGGTTGCACTTTGGAAACGACCAACAAAATGACCACAAAAAGGAAGGGGGAAAGAAATAAGATGTAGAACATGCCAAGCAAAGCAATAACATCACCATGGAGACAAGCAGATGGCAGACCTTCCAGCAGAAATGTTACACAGTGCACCTTAAAAAAAAAAAAAATAAAAAAAATAATAATAAAAATAAATAATACAACAACAACAACAACAACAACAACAACAACCACCAAACAAACAAACAAACAAACAAACAAATAAATAAATAAATACAAATAAATAAGAATAATCTTTAGGGGCAGATTGGACATTGAAATAGTTTCCACATGAAAGCTTATATATTGAGAGAGGAAAATGACCCAAAAAAAAGAAAGAAAAAAGATACTGTATAAGAAATGTTGATAATTTCATGGTGTCTCCTCTTGTTTGACATATATGGAGATTCCACTAGAGCTCTTTCCCCTGGTTATCAGAATACTAATTTATTACGATAATCCAGTATCTTGAAGAAGTGATGCTAAGGGAGAAGTTTAAATCTGAGATGCTAATGATGTAGTTTGGTGCGAAGTGGACGAGTTTCTTCTGAACAACTAGGCACCTCCTCCGTGGACTTGGAGCTTATTGATCTTATCTTTTTCAGTGTAAGTGGATAGGGGAAATAAGGTAACTGATGTGTACAGGGAGGGGGAGCTTAGAATAGAATGAGAACAATAAACCTAAAATAATATGGGGAGATAGGAGCAGCCAGGGTGTTGTAATGAATAGTGATAACAAGTCGATAAAAGGTGTGGAAAATCACGGAGGTTAAAGCTAAAAGGGTTGATTCGAAGGAGGAGAGGAGTGGGTTGAAGAGAGGGAGATATAAAACCCATTTGCATATTGTTTTGTCTGACATAGCAGAACAATGTTTTAGTTCATACTCGTTTTCAGGGCAAAAACTGATTTTATTTATGAGAATGTATACGATGAGGAAGTCAGGTTTAACTGATTCTTGATTCTGACATTGTAAAAACTTTATGAGGCCATAACTTAAGAGGAAAATTTAAAAAAGGATATAACTACTACAACTACTTCTACTAGTACTAAAATAATAATAATAATAATAATAATAATAATAATAATAATAATAATAATAATAATAAATATAGCCGCAAGCGGCGATGATCGGCCCTCGCTTGCACTCGCAGGGGGGGTTGGCGCTAACGCGCCATTTTCCTCCCATTTTTTCTAGCTGGATGCATGTGTGAGTTTGTGTGTTATCTGCATGTGTGTGTTGAATGCCTGGGGGTGAGCTGGGGAGGGGTTGTTTGTTTCGCCTTTTAATTTCAATTATTTTAAGAGGAGGGTCACTCATAAGCCTTTCCTGCACTGTTCTGTTATTTTCGATTAAAGTGAAAATCGGCCAAAGTATGTGCAAATTATCGCTCGTCGAAGTTTGATGGCGAGCCACAAAAACAAACCTGAAATTTGTGGCGTTGTCACGGAAACACCGTTCAGTCTTTTAAAAAGCTTTTAATAACTTTTAATGTCCCACTTGTCTAGATGATACAGCACGATTCTGGTGAGTCTGGGTCAAAAACCCGAGGAGGATTTGTTAAAATACGAGGACAGGAAAATGCCCCTTCGGCGCCGGGTCGCGTGCTCGGTCCAATATGGCTGACTTCCTGTTGGTCGCCTAGCAACGGTGTAGTATACTTTTTGTTCCTATTCCCATGATGCACCTGTGTACCAAATTTGGTTTGGCTACGACAAAGTTTTTGCCAGGCGTCCCATTGGCAAGGACAGATGTTTGGCCTGTTGCCATGGCAACACAAGTATAGCCATAGGCGCAATGTATTTTAATTTTCCAGGGGGCACTGTCAAGCCATTTTTTAAAGATTTTTTTATACAGATTATTTGTAAATTCCTTTTTTGGCGTTCTTGAATTTTGTGCAAAATTAATAATAATAATAATAAGAAAAAACAGAACAATAACAATAGGCCCTACGCTTTAGCGCTCGGGCCTAATAATAATAATAATAATAATAATAATAATAATAATAATAATAATAATAATAATAATAATAATAATAATAATAATACACTTTGTTTATATAGCACTTTTCAGGACACTCAAAGGCACTTTACAAAACATATTCAAAGTTATAAGATCAATAAACAAATACAGGAATGATAAAAACAGAATTGTATTAGGAAAAGTTAAAGGTGCACTGTGTAACTTTTTGGTTGGGGGGTCATACCTGCTTGTTAAAAACATTTGTTCAATTTCAGGTGGTTTTATAGCTAGAAAAATAGGCATTCTGACTGTGAACAGGGTTGCCATTCCACAGATTTTACCTGTAAGTTTGTCTGGTTAATGCCGTACTGTGAAACATTCGAGACAAAGCAAAAACATCTCCACGGAGAAAAACATAAACATTAAAAAAGTGTTCTTAAGGGATGGGTCTTGGGATTTGTTTTGAAGGTGGTTTGGTCAGTGCAGTCACAGAGTTGCTGAGGTAGTGAGTTCCAGAGGGTGGGGGTTCTGTCTCTCCAGGTTCAGAGTTCGGTCCTACAGGGGAGGGACAGGGGCAGATCGGAGGGACAGAGGCAGACCGGAGGGACAGGAGGTTGGTGTTGCAAAAGTGGAGGGAGCCGGATGGAGTGTGGAGATGGAGTGAGGGGTGCAGTGGGGTGCAGCAGTTCTGAGAAGACGGGGCCTAGTTGTCGAGGCCTTTGAAGGTGATGAATTCATGGTGAGCCCTGTGTCCTTTTAGTAAATATTCTGTGCTATATGAGTGGAAATTTGAGTTACAAATACAAGTGCACAGTCTGTTTCTGTTCAAAGGGGGTAAATACTTTTTTTTTGTCAAAATTTCAAAAATACCCAATTAATCTTAATTTATGGTGTAATCTCCAACAGTAATCACGTTTCATTAATAGCAGATATTCAGAGTTTACAATCAGATCCATGGAAACTGAATCATGGGCATGTGGGCTCTTATCAATCAAAAATAAGTAAAGAAAAAAAGAAATCTGATCTGTTTACTTATTCATTAGCCGTATAGTCTTGCCTATGTTCCAGAATACACACTTTTCTCATACATCACAAATTACAGGGAGATGTTTTTCTGAGCTTGCCATTCAACATACACTGCCAGTCAAAGTTTGGACAAAGTTTCATTTATTTTCCTTCTTTATTTCCCTGATTATTTACATTTACTCACATGCACAATATTATCTCAATGGAGACCAGCAGAAAAATTGCATAGTACACCTTTTATGAACCAAAAAAAAAAACACTCACACCAGCTAAATAAGTAATTTCCATAAGTTGTGCGCCCCCTAGTGGACATCCCTTTACACAGTCTGCTTGCAGCTAGAAGCGTCTGTGCTGACCTTCACTCTCCCGCTGCTATTATTACAACAGTAGTCATCCTCATCATTGTACGGCGTCCATTATGGGTCTACGGGGAGGCAGTTTCACCTCCGAGCCTTTTGTTTAGTGCCAATGTATCTTTTGGATAACAAGCCTGTGTACAGACAGTGTGCCGTTATTGTTGCACTTTTATTATAAAGTCACATTGATTTTAGCTGGGGCTCAGTTCTGCTTTATACGCTTTCAGCAGTAAATGTCAGCTCCCAAATATAAGCTGTGCCTTGTCAGGTCTGTATCATCGCACAATACAGACAATAAGACATTTGATATAGGTCTCGCCAATATAAAGTGGCATTCAAGCTGTAAGTTTATGGTATTTATTTTAATAGATATGACTCTAAGCGAAAGTAGGCAATGGATGGATGGTGATGAGCGAAAGGTCAAACAGGACAGATTTATCAGATGATGCAAAGTAAAGAATGAGCGTACAAAGTAACAACAAATTTGTGTACTATTCTCCAGTAAATATTACATCAAATAAAAATGGGAAGAGAGTTCATATAAGGATCCAGTGTGCTCTTTTGTACGAAGGTAAGATGGACATCCTGGATACTCCAACTGGAATTCATTATCAGGTATGAGATGAGCCAAAGGTTTGAATCTCAGAATGGTGCATGATTTTTCATGATCTCTATGAGATCAGTGCAGTGTCTGCAGTGATGCAATCACTGTATCGCACTGTTGTGGTGAAGGGGGAGAGTGGAAAGGCAAAGCTCTTAATCTATGTTCCTAGTCTCACCTGAGATAAGTGAAACCTTTATTATCTCCCATAGGAGAAATTTGTCTTAGGATGTGGGGGTCTCATGTTTTATCACAGAAAATCGAACACTGAACATAAGAGACCAAGACTAACCACAAGAGATTCACCATCAGGGGATCTTTAAATTGCTCTATGCAGGCAAGCACTTCACACTTTTATGTCTTGTATTACTTATTATACATACGTAAGCGTATGTGTAGCTTTGATTATGAGCTTTGAGTAATGACCGAAGGGACAACATGGAGGATAGATGTGGTTAAAATGATGTCCTCTGCAGGGTGGCTGGGCGCTCCCTTAGAGACAGAATGAGGGGCTCAGTTAAGTGGGAGGAACTCAGAGTAGAGCCTCTGCTCTTCCACTTGTAGAGGAGCAGCTGAGGGGAGGGCATCTGATGCCTCCTGGATGCCTCCCTGTGTTACCGGCATGTCCCACCAGGAGGAGGCCCTGAAGAAGACCCAGGATGCACTGGAGGGTCTATGTCTCTCGTCTGGCCTAAGAACTCTTGGGATCCCGCTGACTCAAAAACCTGCCCCTGGATAAGCAGTAGACAGTGGTGGGCTGAATGGAATAAAATGAATGAAGCTTAACATTGACCTTTGCAACGCCCCCTGGTGGATGTGTCCTGTGCATGATGTGTGTGGTCTGCTTCACTGGGAACAGCCCTGACTCCTGTTTCACCTGTTTACTTTATCTACCAGCTGTGACCCTACCTGTCACCCAGCTCTTTAAGCACATTTACTGTACCTCCAACACTCGCTGCTAACCCAAAGCCACAAGGTCATTCTGTATTTATGAACTCAACATCCCACTTCCACCCCCTCCTCCTCCTCCTCTATTCCAGCCTGTGCTCTGCTTGACCAAGGACAGAGGAGAGCTGCTGAGTCAGAGTGGACAGGAGGCGGTCATTTGTCACAGAATCAATGAGAACACACACAGAGACAGGCCATTGACAAGAGAATCATTTCACTTTGTAAGTATACCACCCACCTGCGCCCCTCTGCCACTGTAGCAGCACTTATTATTGAACACGGGACAGGTCACGGCTGAAGCAGAAATTCTGAGTTTAACAGTGTTGGAAGAACTCTTTTAGCTCCTACTTCTCTATTCACAATATTTTTGGAAAAAATAAACACTCATTTCTGACTCACCTTCCTTGTGCACTGACGAGTTAGTAGTATGTAACTTTTCCGGTGGAAGCTATGCCTACTGCTATTCTGTATGGAAATGTTATTGCCTGGAATGTTCCACAGCATGGCATTAAACCTATCTATCATATGGGTCACCAGCTGGTGTTCAAGAAAATCAAGATAATGCTATACTGTGGAACATTTCAGGCAATGAAATGACATCTCCATGGAGACAAACAGGTGGCGTACACTCCATCTTTAAACATAGTACATGGAATAACCACCTAATGATGTCATACACTGGAACAGAGCGTTTTGAGCTGATGGACTGAATATACAGGATCAATGGAAACGTGCATGAAGCAGATTAACTCCAGAAATGTTCAAAGAAGGAATTTGTGGTAAGAAAAAGAAACAAAACAAACAAACAAACAAACAAACAAAAAAAACTGCATTGTGGCATCACCTGCTTGTCTCTTTAGAGGAGGGTAGAGGAGCCAAAAATTGTGCTCAAGTACAGAAAGAGTAATGTTACTTTAGTAAGTATGAAGTAGTGGTCAGAGAAATTAAAAAAGTAAGAGTTAAATGACTACTCAAGTAAGAGAAACCTTATTTATTATTTCACATTAATGTAATTAGGAGGATAAAACAATAAATAATGCACAATATCCGGTATTTTCTAAGGGTTAATACAAAAATGAGGCAAACCATGAAAAATTATACAGCTCTGGAAAAAAAAATAAGAGACCAGAAGAATCAGTAGAAACAGTATGGTGCCTAGCACCTTCGGTGCTTGGCCCCCAAAAACCCTCAAACAGGAACCACTAGAAAATTTAATACAATTTGGAATGAGCCTGTAACATGACAAAATGTGGAAAAAATGAAGCGCTGTGAACTTTCCGGATGCACTGTATAGGCAAATACATGGAAGAAGTAAAGGGAAATACATGGAAGAAGTAAAGGCAAATACATGGAAGAAGTAAAGGCAAATACATGGAAGAAGTAAAGGCAAATACATGAAAAAAGAATTGGAAAATACATGGAAGAAGTAAAGGCAAATACATGGAAGAAGTATAGGCAAATACATGAAAGAAGTAAAGGCAAATACATGGAAGAAGTATAGGCAAATACATGGAAGAAGTATTGGCAAATACATGGAAGAAGTACAGGCAAATACATGGAAGAAGTACAGGCAAATACATGGAAGAAGTTTAGGCAAATACATGGAAGAAGTATTGGTAAATACATGGAAGAAGTACAGGCAAATACATGGAAGAAGTATAGGCAAATACATGGAAGAAGTATAGGCAAATACATGGATGAAGAATTGGCAAATACATGGAAGAAGAATTGGCAAATACATGAAAGAAGTAAAGGCAAATACATCGAAGAAGTATAGGCAAATACATGGAAGAATTGGCAAATACATGGAAGAATTGGCAAATACATGGAAGAAGTACAGGGGGTCCTCGGGTTACAACGTTGATCCATTCTTAAGACGCGTCGTAACCCGAATTTCGTCGTAAGTCGGATTTTGCCTTTGATCTTCCAACCAAAGCACCAATAACCTTTCCGTCTCAATAATTAGACCACTACGCTGCTTGGTTATCACTGTCGCTTTCATAGGAGCAGATCAGAGCCCACATCAGGTACTTCCGCCCACATTGGGCACGCACACAAGGCCGTCTTCTTCGCCCTACAACCACAACAAAGCATATTCTTCCGCCGTGCGCCATTCACGTTTGTTTACGTCGCTTACCACGCTAAACCGGTTAAGACGGAATGACGCGTAATATATGTATATATTTTTTATGGTGGCGTGTTCGTAACCACAAAACGTTGTAAGTCGAGACCGTCGTAACCCGAGGACCCCCTGTATAGGCAAATACATGAAAGAAGTAAAGGCATATACATGGAAAAAGTATAGGCAAATATATGAAAGAATTGGCAAATACATGGAAGAGTTGGCAAATACATGGAAGAAGTATAGGCAAATACATGGAAGAAGTAAAGGCAAATACATGGAAGAAGTATAGGTAAGTACATGGAAGAAGTATAGGCAAATACATGGAAGAAGTATAGACAAATAAATGGAAGAAGTAAAGGCAAATACATGGAAGAAGTATAGGCAAATACATGGAAGAAGTAAAGGCAAATACATGGAAGAAGTATAGGCAAATACATGGAAGAAGTATCGACAAATAAATGGAAGAAGTAAAGGCAAATACATGGAAGAAGTATAGGCAAATACATGGAAGAAGTAAAGGCAAATACATGGAAGAAGTAAAGGCAAATACATGAAAGAAGTATAGGAAAATACATGGAAGAAGAATAGGCAAATACACTACAATTTAATTAAAGTCAGTTTTGCCTAAACGTAACTGAGTTCCACCTCTGGATAGATGAGTATAAAGCCAAAGATCAACCAAAGTTACACAGTGCCTTGTTCAGAGTTTATTTTACTGTAGCAAAGAGTAACATGAACCCAAAAAGTCCAAACACATCTGAAAACAACATTCTTTACCCTGGCCATTTTCCACTCTGTCTCTCCATCTCCCGTCTGCACCTCCCGCTAATGCCCATTACAGCAGAGGAGAAACTCTTCACTTTAGCTCATTTCCTCTGCCCCACCACAACCACCCCCCACAGCCCGCCGACCCCCCTCCTGTCCAGGATGTTTACTGCAGCTGTGGAGTCTTTATGATGGCTCTCCTCATGGGACAGTGCCTTCAGGAGGCAGACACCGGAACAACAGGAAGCCCCCACACCTCTGTCCCAGACACAACACGAGACATGTCCTCACCTGATGTCTGGGTACGCCACTGTTAGCATCCGGGACAGTGTTGGAAGTGAGACACAAAGCTCTGTTTATGAGAGTCCTGGAGAAGCTGCAAAGTAGAGCAGCGTGTGTCGTGGAGAGTAAATAGTAAAGAGTAAAGAGAGTAAAGGCCTGGTAACTCCATATGAAGTCATACATCAGCTATAGAAGGGCTGACACTTTGTATTCTTGCAGCAATTTATATGTATATTTCGATATACAGCTATGGAAAAAATAAGAGACCACTGCAAAATTTTCAGTTTTTTTGATTTTTACTACTTATAGGTATGTGTTTGGGCAAAAGGAACATTTTTGTTTGAGTCTATAAACTACTAACAACATTTCCCCCAAATTCCATATTAAAAATATTATCGTTTAGAGCATTTATTTGCAGAAAATGACAAATGGTCAAAATAACAAAAAGATACATGTTTTCAGACCTCAAACAATGCAAAGAAACACGATCAAATTCATTTTAAAACAACATAATACTAATGTTTACATTTAAAGGTCCCATGGCATGAAATTTTCACTTTCTGAGGTTTTTGAACATTAATGTGAGCTCCCCTACCCTGTTTAGGCCCTCCCCCCATGGTTAAAAGTTGTGAAATGTCTAAACTGAGCATTTGCAATTCTTTTCTGCGTTACAAAAAATCGGCGCTCAAACGGGCGAGTTTGAACAAGGCACCTTTTTGACGTCAGATCGAAAAAAGAAATGCAAATGCAGTTCCACCCCCGTCTGTCTGTACTCAGCATCTCTGTATATCACGCCCAGAGAGTTTGGACTGCGAATGCGCTAGGCAATGCGAAATGCGTTTTTCTATTTGCCTGGAGGCACGTCTGAGTGTTTCTAGGCTCGGAAGTCCTTTATCTGAGCCTCTGGACCTTTGAACAGCAGTGGTTTAATTTTATTTTCTGTGGAAATGTGTTTATTTTTCAATGGAACGCTTCAAATCTCTCCCCCGTGCAAAAACAAGGAAATGGATCAGCTGTCGGCTCTGAGCTCTGAGCGGAGAGTTTGGCCACGCCCCCACCCTCTACTATTGGCCATCTCTTTTCTCCTCATTTGCATTCAAGCAACAACGCCCAGAATAAAGAGTTTGAGAGAGATATTTATGACTCTTTCTCATCTTATCTCTGTTTCTCATGCACTGAGTGTTGATTTTGAAGAAGGATTCATTTACAGTATTAGGGAACCATTAAGGAGCCATATAAAAGCATCAAGAAGTACCATGTCATGGGATCTTTAAGAAGAGTTCACAAATCAATATTTGATGCAATAACCCTTATTTTTAATCACAGCTTTCATGCGTCTTGGCATGCTCTCCACAAGTCTTTCACATTGTTCTTGGGTGATTTTATTCCACTCCTGGTGCAAGAACTGAAGTAGCTCAGCTTTGTGTTTGTGTTGGAATTCAACAGGCGCTGGAATGGAATGGCTGTAATACATGTAGAGATGCTGATTTCAGAAAAAAAATGCAGCGGTCTCTTATTTTTTTTTCCAGAGCTGTATGTCATCATCATCATCATCATCATCATCATCATCATCATCATCATCATCATCATCATCTCCATCTTTAGTCCCCTGCTGTGCCAAGGTCAGCCACATAACCCACATAATTCATAAAACATATCCAAATACAATTTTATTTATTTATTTTTAATTATTTGAATTAGGACAATGCATATTAATCAACATGACAACAAACAGCATCAGTGTAAATATGTCGGAATTAGCACAATAGCTGCTTTACATCCGTTGTCCTAAGGCAGGTCAGTCAGGTCAGGTCACATGCATCTCTCACTCATACACTCTGAAACACAGACATACACACTTACAGTAGGGTTACATGTGAACTACATGTGAAGATGTTGGGTCAGTCTCTGGGGGTAAGCTCATCTCGAGTTGTGCGCCCACTCTCCGGGCTCCGAGTCCAGGGGCAGAGCTCTACAATTTCAGACACTGACGTCACAAAACATTAGAAATGTTCTCTCACTGAATAAAATCTAAATGATGCTTGAATGACACTTTTTAATCATAAGGCTGACTCCAATTCACAAAGATGTTTAGTAATTCTAAGCTTGTGGTGCTGTGAGACGTGGCTAAAGCTAAAGATAGAGAGTAAACACCAAACTACTTCCGGTTTATTATCAGGTTTTTCTGTATTTATTTCACTTCTCTGCCATGTTTAAACCTCTCACATTGAGTTTGGTTAGAAGTATTATGCAGTGGAAATATTTATTTTTACCCTTTTCTAATATTAAGATGGGTGTTCAGTCTCTGGCCCTTTCACATTTAGACTACTGCTTTGCAATCTGGTCAAGCGCATCAAACTTCAGCTAATCCAGAACAGGGCAGCTCGTCTGGCTCTGTGCTGCCCATGTAGGATCAGCGTGAGCGTCATGCATGAGAGGCTATCCTGGTTTACTGTTGAGGACAGATTTATCTGTAGCCTTATTTTGTTTTGTAAAAATGTGGGTACTTTACAATGGCCATTGAGCATGTTTGCACAGCTACTGCCTTTTCGTGATCGCTCTGATTTTAACACCAGACATGCTTCACAGGACCATTTTATACTTCACTGCCCAGGACTAATGCCCTAAAAAAACTGTTATGTACAGAGAGATAGTGCTATGGAACACGCTCACGCAAACCTTAACTGTTCACAAGCATGAACCAAGTTTTAAGAAAGTGTTGAAAAAATAAGACATCACTGCCTTTTTTTCCCCTGAAATCAGCATCTCTACATGTATTACAGCCATTCCATTCCAGCGTCTGTTGAATTCCAACACAAACACAAAGCTGAGCTTCTTCAGTTCTTGCACCAGGAGTGGAATAAAGTCACCCAAGAACAATGTGAAAGACTTGTGGAGAGCATGCCAAGATGCATGAAAGCTGTGATTAAAAATAAGGGTTATTGCACCAAATATTGATTTCTGAACTCCTCTTAAGTGTAAACATCAGTATTATGTTGTTTTAAAATGAATTTAATCTTGTTTCTTTGCATTGTTTGAGGTCTGAAAACATGTATCTCTTTGTTATTTTGACCATTTGTCATTTTCTGCAAATAAATGCTCTAAACGATAATATTTTTATTTGGAATTTGGGGGAAACGTTGTCAGTGGTTTATAGATTCAAACAAAAATGTAAGTAGTAAATAAGTAAGTAAGTAAATAAGTTGTAAAATCAGAAAAACTAATAATTTTGCAGTGGTCTGTTATTTTTTCCATAGCTGTATATTGGAGATTGTACATGATTATATTTAGTCAATATTTATTCATTGTAATTTATTTGATATGTTATAGTGAATGTTATGATATAGTATACAGTACTGTGGAATAGAACTGTGTTATGTGTGAATTTTAATAGGTATTATAATGGAATTTTTAATTGTAAATTGTAACTTGGACCCCAGTAAAGACTAAAGGGAGTCTGATAAATAAATAAATAAATAAATAAATACATACACTCAACAAAAATATAAACGCAACACTTTTGTTTTTGCTCCCATTTTTCCTGAGATGGACCCAAAGATCCAAAATTCACTCCAGATACACAACACTACCATTTCTCTCAAACATTGTTCACAAATCTGTCCAAATGTGTGACAGCGAGCACCTCTGCCCCGCCGAGACATTCCACCCCACCTCACAGGTGCGCCACATCAAGATGCCGATCCGACATCATGACCAGTGCACAGGTGCGCCCCAGACTGCCCACAATAAAAGGCCACCCCGAAATGTGCATTTTTTTTGCTTTATTGGGGGTCTGGGGACTCAGAACCAGTCAGTATCTGGTGTGACCACCATTTGCCTCATGCAGTGCAACACATCTTCTTCGCATAGAGTTTATCAGATTGTCAGTTGTGGCCTGTGGAATGCTGGTCCACTCCTCTTCAAAGGCTGTTATGGACGAAGAACACAGGTGCATTTTATTGATGATATTTTGAATGCACAGAGATACCGTGATGAGATCCTGAGGCCCATTGTTGTGCCATACATCCATGAACATCACCTCTTGTTTCAGCAAGATAATGCACGGCCCCATGTTGCAAGGATCTGTTCACAATTCTTGGAAGCTGAAAATGTCCCAGTTCTTGCACGGCCAGCATACTCACCGGACATGTCACCCATTGAGCATGTTTGGGATGTGCTTGACCGGCGTATACGACAGCGCGTACCAGCTCCCACTAATATCCAGCAACTTCGCACAGCCATTGAAGAGGAGTGGACCAACATTCCACAGGCCACAACTGACAATCTGATAAACTCTATGTGAAGAAGATGTTGCACTGCATGAGGCAAATGGTGGTCACACCAGATACTGACTGGTTCTGAGTCCCCAGACCCCCAATAAAGCAAAACAAATGCACATTTCGGGGTGGCCTTTTATTGTGGGCAGTCTAAGGCACACCTGTGCACTGGTCATGATGTCAGATCAGCATCTTGATGTGGCGCACCTGTGAGGTGGGGTGGATTGTCTCAGCAAAGCAGAAGTGCTCACTATCACACATTTAGACAGATTTGTGAACAATGTTTGAGAGAAATGGTAATATTGTGTATCTGGAATGAATTTTAGATCTTTAAGTCCATCTCATGAAAAATGGGAGCAAAAACAAAAGTGTTGCGTTTATATTTTTGTTGAGTATATAATCTTTTGTTATCTTTACATGACTGCCATGCATTGATAAACACGCTGCTTTGTTTTGTGAAGCATGTCGGCTCAACATACAACATTTACATACATGAATATCCCACACTAATCAGACCCCCCAGGATTTCGCGGGCATTTTTTGTGATTGTTGCGGGCTAAAATGCCTGAATTTGCGGGAGCTTTTCCAAAAAGTTGCGATGAAAGTTGCAGTGCTTTTAAGGTTTTTGTTGCGATTTTGTTGCGGGAGGAAGTGAAAGTTGCGATAAATAGTTGCGATTTTCGCTTATTTTAATATTTTGAATACTGAGTTATTACTGACAAAGAATAATACAAAGACACAGAGATCACAGATATGGTCCTAAAACAACCTTACCAATATTGAAAATAAATTACTACTAGGAGGGGAACTGTTTCGCGCGGTCTTTTGCTGTTATTTTAGTGGGCAAATGGCGCCGAACATGTTTCTTTGCCATTAGAAGCCGTGTCTCAATTCCCAGAGAGCGCGGCTCGGAGTGTGGCCCGAAGGGCATGTGCGTCACACATTTCGACAGTTCACCACTGCTGTCCCACTTCTTTTTTGTCCCATGCGCAGTTAACACGCGGTCCGAAGACCGCAGTCGTTAAGCGGCCCGCGGACTGCAGTCGGGGCTGAGCAAGTGTGCACCTCCTTGACTGCAGTCTGAGCCCCCTTCGGGCCGTGCTCCGAGCTGTGCGCTCTGGGAACTGGGACACGGCCGCAGTTTCGTTTTGTCACACGGAAGTAAAGCAGAATGTTGCGGCTTCCAAACTCAAACCTTTTAGCCGCCGAGAATATGAGGTTGGGTCCTATGGCTCGCAGATTTGTGACGCGCAAAGAGGAGGCTATGGTGACAGATACGCTGAGATCCAGATATGCGTTTTGTGCATTTATTACAAAAAGAGCGCACACAGCTATGACAGCGCAGCAGGATGAAATGGAACTCATGAAAACCAGCAGGATGAACAGATTAACGTGAAAGATGAATGAATGGTTTGCATTCAACAAAAAATACGGCTACACCCCAACCCTGACTCTCTCCTCTGTGACAGGTGAGCGCGCGCTTTTACACGCACACTCACGTGACCCACCGCCTCTGCCGCACACACACACACACAAACGCACCGTGCACCTCATCTCAGTTATGTCTCCTACACAGAAGGAAGTCGGTCGGCGTTCAATACGTCGCCGATGATTGGTCAAAATTAGTAAAAATTGCGGAAAAGTTGCGGTGATTGGTCAAAATTGCAACACCGCCCTGAATTCGCGGGGATTGGCTGAAGTTGCGTTGAAGTTGCAAATCGCAACATCGCGAATTCCTGAAGGGTCTGACTAATATGCTCCAAAGCAGGGGTGCTCACACTTTTTCAGCATGCGAGCTACTTATAAAATGACCAAGTCAAAATGATCTACCTACAACAAAAATGCAAATCATTTATTTATTTATAAATATATTGACAATTCTTTACATGTCCAATGCCTGTTGATGTACCTTGCATAACTTCATGTACATTCTGTAAATTTTTTGTCATTACCTTACTCTTACTCTTACACATTACCAAACGCATGTCGTGATAAACAGATGCATTTGTGCACTTTTATTAGGCAAAATTCAACCACATGTTGCAGTAGGCCTGCTCTGTGCTGTAGACCTGCTCTGTGCGGACACTGTAACATAAATTTAGATTCGTTTTTGCTTTGCGTTTCATCCTCGTACTTCTAATCAGAGCGCATTGAAGAGGGAGCCTGTGTGCGCTATGAGCAGGAGGAGCAAGAGCGTGAAAAGGCGAGGAGCGGCGGGCTGACGTAAGACGGACGGACAGGTAGGATGTTTTATAAAGTTTAACCTGCTCTGTGATACACGCTGGTATGCAAAGGTACACGCTATTGCGGACAAGCTGCGTGCGCTGGTGGCGCGCAGTGTCTGCGGGTTCCAGACGAGCGCACAGGCTGCAGTGAGAAGCCCTGCGGGGTCCCGCACACCGGTAAAAGTTTATTGCTAATGGCCGTAATGAAATATGATCACACTCATCTACGATCTACCCACACTACCTTAGCGATTGACTGGTAGATTGCGATCGAGGTATTGAGCACCCCTGCTCCAAAGTGAACAAAATCCAAACAAGACTATAGTCCAATCTACAACTTTTAGACTCACACAGCACAATATATATAGGCATAACTCTATAAATGTGTATGTGTAAGTAAAAATAAAAAATAGAAATATAGTTATATTAGTAATGCAAATATTTCTTTATATCTTTTGCATTTTAGCAACATTTGGACTCCAGCGTAACAGCCAATGGCTTGAATCCTCACGATCACACCTGCGCTTACCTCCAAGTTCACAAACAATACACCTTCACATTTTCGTAAACTCAGATTTTCTCTCATTCTGTTTTTGTCAGACGTCTGGAGTTAGTTTTCCTGATCTGATTTGTGGTCAGCGCGTCACATCAGTATTCCTCCTGGACAATGGAGGGAGAATTCTTCAGCTCACATCACCAGGCTATGGGAGAACAAATCTATAAGAGTCAGATGAAAGCTAGTGATACATGCTACCCCGGGCCATGCGCTGCTTACAAATGACTGTACTTGTGAAGGTATTATGAAATCTGCTTTGACAAATTTGTGTGTCTGTGTGTGTGTGAGTTGTTTACAATGAAGGTTGAGTTACAGGGAAGGCTGGGGAAGCTGATTTCTGGACTAAACAGAGCGTGAAATGGCTTCTCCAAATCTGATGTCTCGGGATTTTGGAAGCGTTCCTCCCGATGCGCTCAGAGTTCACTGCTACCATGTTTAGAGTGAACTATAAATGAAAAATAAACCTGATTTTTACAACAAACGTCAACTTTCATTAGATTTTAGATGCACTGCGTAACATAAATTTTGAGATTGGCTTTCTGCTACCATGAAGATGCTATTGCTTTCTCTGTAATATTCCACAATATGTCATTAAACTATAAGTGCATTTATTCAATTCACTGGTCTACAAGCAAAATGCTTCCGCAACAAAAGTAGTGAAAATTTTCTTGGTTTAGGTCACTAATAAAGAAAAAGTAAGTCAGAAGTGCTGATTGGCTGTAGTTTCCAAGATATAGTATTGGGTCAAAATAGGAAATTTATGCAAAATAAGGCAAAAACGGTAGTTTATCAGAAGATACAGTGTGTCTACAAGCACCAGTTCTATCTGAAAGCCTGTCTGTACATTCCAATACATTCATTTTAATATGTCTAGAGTTTTAACATCAAATATGTTTTCATTTCACATAAGAGAGATGCCTTGAAATTGTGTGCACCTGATGTCTTAAGATAGTTCTTGTTTATTTCTAGCTGGATTAAGAAGTGCAAGTTAAATATTTTCAAAATATAAATATTATTTTTAAGCAAAAATGCCTAAATCTCTTGTATAAACAGATGTGATTTTGATATAAAACAATATCATTAAATATCTTGAATACATTAGCTAACCAGCACAGTTATTAATTGATTAAGTTAATTGATTTTCAGTTCATCTTATCAATATAACTGAGATTTAGCCACTTTTATCTCTGAAGCAGATCGAGTCCAAAATTTGTAGACCAGTGTAATGAGTGTTTTTATTGCTCAAAAATATCTTTAAAAACATGAATTCTTATTGTGAGTGTGATCACCTTTTGACTGAAAATTTTAATGCCATACCCTGGAATATTGGAGATAAAGCAATAACCTCTCCATGGCGACAAGTAACTTTTGGGCCCTCTGCCAGAAAAGTTACACAGTGCACCTTAAAAATTAAAAAGGTAACTTGAAAACTACCGCTTCAAGGTGGAACAGAGCCAAGAGGTCCGTCACCAGCTTCTCTCCATGGAGATATTGTCTGGAATGTTCCACAGTATGGCATTACACATGTTTATCCCTACGGAGACAGCAGGAGACACCGCAGGGATAAGTTACATGTTTTTGTAACATGTTTTTAGGTCAGTAAAAACCCATGTTTGTCAAATTCTTTTCTCCATCTAGATGTTATTGCTTTGTCTGAAATGTTTCATAGTATGGTATTAAACCTTTCTATCTTCACGGAGACCAAACCAGACCAAGTTACAGCTCAGATCTGTGCAGAGGCGACCCCCGCTCACAGTCAGAATTCCTGTTTTTTGAGGTATTTATAAGCTATAAAACCACCTGTAATTTAATGCATGTAAAATACGGCTGTTTAATGTCATACTGTGGAACATTCCAGGCAGAGCAATCCCATCGCCATAGAAACAAGCAGGTGACTGACTACTACAGACACTAGAAAAGTTGCACAATGCACCGTTATATTGTATACAAGCTATAATTCTAAAAAACATGAAATAGCGATTGTGTAGAGTTATCATGGAAGAGTATTTACAAGAATACAATAGCCGTTTTTGTCTCGTAGCTCAGGCAGTGAGTGATGCAGTGTGCCAACTGTCAGTGGCAGCAGTGCTTTCTATTAGCTGCTTCATTTAGCACAGCTCCGGTCAGGTGGGCTGTGAATGTGGGACTGTGTTGATGCGGACTGGCATTCACACTGGAGTTTTCTCAAAAGAGTGATAACAAAAGGCTGCGTAAGAAAAAAATATGTAAAAACGTTTGGGAAAAAGAAATGAATTGTTGAGTTGAGGAATGTGTGGTTGTAAGAGTGTACGATTGTGGGGATTTGAAATTTTAATCCTCACTAATCCCACCGGATGATATCTTGGATAGATGACTCACAAGGGAGAAGGGTCTTTCAAATCTGTTCAGTAGACTGGCTAACGTTCATCTGCGGATCTGATCTTATTTTAAGAATGCGGGGAAATAAATACTTTTTTTTTTCTTTTTTACAGTGGAATAAAATGTGCGAATGGAAGAAATGTATGTATTCATCATTGAGAGAAATTACTGACTTAAAGAAGACATACTGTGCTTATGTCTGCTATAATAGTTATAATAAATGACCCCTGTGAATTATTATGTTACAATTTGCACATTTAACAATTCACAATATTCTCTAAACTATAAAATAACCTAATAAAAGAAACAAGTCCGCTGACCTCTCTGTTAGAAAAGTGCAGTGCCCACTGGGAGCAGACAATGCCATAAATGTCATCACAACAAAGAGTCGTGAAGTTGTTGGCACCTCTGATGGATAGCTGCACATAGTGAATATCAGATGCTTTTCCATTCGTACCAAAATGACTAAGCGACACTACCAAATCCTACATGCATCACAGATTAACCCTAAAGCACTATTGCTGGGTGATTTTCACCCGAGCAAAAGTATTTACATGATTTTCAATATGTTGCATTTTTCTGAGTGTCATGGGTCCCTGGGGAGCTTCACCATTGTTTTTGACATCTTTGAAGGTGTAGGTGTTTCCCTACCCCAAAGTCCACTTTTCCTACAGGCTTTCAGGTGATTTTCACCCGGCAATAGTGAAAGAGGAATGTAAGAATGTGATGAATTTAATGTAGGAGAATGTAAAAACAGGTAAGTAAGAGCTGTCCTGGAATGTGTATCTATCCTTATTTAGTGCAGTGGTTATGAATAAATATCACAAAGTGGTGATTTCAAAGGGAATTCTTATGGTGAAAACAATATTTTAGTCAACTGGTCATTTTTACCCACTGAAAAAATACTATTATTTGTTCCTCTCTCCTGCAACTGTTTGTGTGTCGAGGAGTCTGTGCTTCACCAGGGAAGTCTCACATGTCCCAGGACCAAAGACAAAGTTTCCAGTATCATTATTATTTTTTATTATTATTATTTTTTGTTCTCAATTCCTAATTTTTCAGTAATTTTGGAGCATGTTTTTAGGGTCTTCCTATGTTTTTTTTTTTTTTTTTCATTTTGCTACACATACCACAGTTGAAAAAAAAAAAAAACACTCTAAGTGATCATGTGTCATATTTTGATCTATTTTTCATGACTAGTACTTTTTGTTGGGTATAATATATCGGGTAAAAATTATCCGGCAAAAGTGATGGTGTTACTTTTTATAGCAAAAATGTTCTAGGGTTAAAAAAAAATAAAATTGGAGAACTACGTAAGTACAGAGCAGTGGGCGTGCATTGGTGCTGGTGAAAATGTGGATTGATCTTGACAATAAGTGATTAATAAGATTACATGGAGACATTTGTCACAGTGAGGGACAGGAGGACACTGGACAAACTGCTCTCCATCATGGACACTCCTGCTCACCCACTGCACCAGACCATAAAGGGACAGAGGAGCTCATTCTCCAACAGAATCCTACAGCTCCGCTCAAACAGTGAGAGATACAGGACTACATTCATACTATAATACTCCCTACAACTGTACAACAGCTCACCCTTATGTAACAGATAATACTCCCTACTGTATATAGCTGGAATTGTACATCTTACTAGATATTGTATTTTTATATTTGACTACTACTTTTCTATTTGTGTCCAACCGCAGGAAAACCAATACCAAGTCGTCTCGGAGGCGTTTTGAGTTATTCACAGATTCTGAAAGTACAGGTTCTAAGCTTTTCCAGTGATGTCTTACATGTGAAAATCTGACCATATTTAAAAAAAAGTTGTCTCTATTAAATCTGATTTGTACATATACATTTATTATTATTTTTATTTGTATAATTATGTCTCATCTGACACTGGTCTATTGCTCTTTAGTTGCTATTCCATCTATATATTTTTCCCTCATTTCCATCTACCTCTTTTCCTTTCTTTCTTTTTTTTACCCTCTGTTATATATTATATTTGATGAGTGAGCTACTGTACCCAAAACAATTTCCCTTGTGGATCAATAAAGTTTGTTTAAAGGGATATGCCACCCCCAGGTCAAATTTGGGCATCTCCCCACAGTCCAGAGACTAAAATAAGTGGTGGAAAGCGTTTTCCTGCTCACCCAGCCATTGTCCGAGTCTGTCGCCACTGACCGCCGCGGTATCTGGTGCTCCTCCGCCTTAGACTGGAGTCTAACGTAGCCAGAGAAAGATTTCGGCCAAAAGGAATTAATTTGCTCGATGCGTTTCCCAATTACTTTGTGTGTAGTGTGCATTCATATCGAGTGCAAATAAATGTGCAAATCAACACGGAGAGCTTGCCTTGGTCATTTTGGGTGGGAACTATTTTCCAGTGCGTAAGAATACAGCCGTATCACGCAGCACGCTGCCAGGGGAATCCCTGTTACGCAGCGGGAAGGGAGTTCCCCTGTTGCACAACGTGGTGCGTGATACGGCTGTATTCTTACGCACTGGAAAATAGTTCCCACCCAAAATGACCAAGGCAAGCTCTCCGTGTTGATTTGCACATTTATTTGCACTCGATATGAATGCGCACTACACACAAAGTAATTGGGAAACGCATCGAGCAAATTAATTCCTTTTGGCCGAAATCTTTCTCTGGCTACGTTAGACTCCAGTCTAAGGCGGAGGAGCACCAGATACCGCGGCGGTCAGTGGCGACAGACTCGGACAATGACTGGGTGAGCAGGAAAACGCTTTCCACCACTTATTTTAGTCTCTGGACTGTGGGGAGATGCCCAAATTTGACCTGGGGGTGGCATATCCCTTTAAGTCTAAGTCTAAGTCTAAAGATAACAAACATGCATGAATCACTTCAAATACAACTTCAGAGTGTAAATAATAAGGGGAAACAACTACAACATGGTTAAAAGCTCTGAAAAGTATTTTTTGCATAATAGGTCTGCTTTAAATTCTTTAGGATTATCTAAACTCATAGTGAAGCAGGTCTTTGCTCATTAAAACGTGGATGAGAGATTAACACTTCAAAACAAATACGCATCCTACACCTGCCAGGCCAGATAGCGATGGGAAATATTGGTGACGAGATGGCTATCATGAGGGACTTTACAGAAGCAGGATTAATACGTGCGGCTGTCATGATTCAAGCCTCTGCTCAAAAAGATCAGGAAACACTGGAACGAAACCATAATCTGCTTGGGTGAAGCGTGACAACAGTGGCACGAGCAGAGACTCAATCCAGTGGAGAGAAAAGCACAGACATCTTCCCCGGCCACAAACGCACAAAGCACCCCTCTCTGCACATTTTCCACAACCAAAATAGTCTGTAGTTCTCATAAAATAGGCCAAACTACATCATTTTGTGCCACCATTGTCATTTTAGCACTTTGTCTTTGGCTTCCTCTCAAGCCACAATACTGCCCTCTGATCCTGTGGTCCAATCTCTGCCCTGTTGGTGGGCTCGAGCTCAAATATTGACACAGGAGCTATACAAGATGGATTCTCGTGAGTTTCTGTTCCCGCAAATGTTGCACAAATGCTAGTACAGCAGGCCGCGCGTCAGTCCTACAGCTCTGGAAAAAAATAAGAGACCACTGCGAAATTATCACTTTTTCTGGTTTTACTACTTATAGGTATGTGTTTGGGCCAAAGGAACATTTTTGTTTGAGTTTATAAACTACTCATGACATTATCCCCAAATTCAAATACAAATATTATCGTTTAGCGCATTTATTTGCAGAAAATGACAAATGGTCAAAATAACAAAAAAGATACATGTTTTCAGACCTCAAACAATGCAAAGAAACAAGATCAAATTCATTTAAAAACAACATAACACTAATGTTTACACTTAAGAAGAGTTCAGAAATCAATATTTGGTGCAATAACCCTTATTTTTAATCACAGCTTTCATGCGTCTTGGCATGTTCTCCACAAGTCTTTCACATTGTTCTTGTGTGACTTTATTCCACTCCTGGTGCAAGAACTGAAGTAGCTCAGCTTTGTGTTTGTGTTGGAATTCAACAGACGATGGAATGGAATGGCTGTAATACATGTAGAGATGCTGATTTCAGAAAAAAATGCAGTGGTCTCTCTTTATTTTTTTCCAGAGCTGTATTACCTGAACAGCCAGTGAATCCAGAATGAGACCATAGAGCGTGAATAACCTCCATCCTAACTTGGAACGGTCAAACCACAGCTGCTAATTTGTGTCACGTGTCTCTCAAATGCAGAAGAAATCTCTACCTCGAAAACTCTTTTACTTGAGATAAATAAGAGTTTGGGGCTTTGATGTTTGATTCTGTGCTGTTTCTCTCTCCTCATTTGTCCACTTTTTCATTTGTAAGTTGCCATGTTGTTTAGCTAACCTGTGTCTCTCTGATTGGTTAATCTGACTGTCAGTCATGCCTATCTGAAATCGTGGAGTCAGGATATTCCAGACTCACATTTATCTGCAATTTTGTTAAAGTGTGTCATTTTGGCTGGAACAAACAATACAGGATTCATAATTTGTCCTATAGGAAATTAAGCTAAAGAGTTGGCAATATGTTTACAAAATTATCATAAAAATACAACTGATTATATTAAGAAATACTGAATAAATTCTGTTATTATCACTTACATTTTATCGTGAAAGTTTTGTTTGTGAACCACACTACCGAATCTTGCACCAATACACTGGTTTGGGTACAGACGCAAAATTTACGGAGCCAAACTTTACACTTCTGTCTATTTACTAAAATAACATTTACTCACAGTACACACCCGTTCCTTCTGTACTTCCCCCATGTTGGATCATATAAGGACACTGCACTTCATCTGGGTGTTTGTCTATTTCTGAAAAACGCTTTGAGGCAACTTTTAAAGTGACATTGGACTACATAAATACACTCAGATTCAATTAAAATAATGAGTCCCAGAATTCAACCTTTAAAGCACATATGCCAGGTTTTCAACACAGAGTTACATCTAAAATGCAGGGTTTTTCTGATAATATGAGTATTTTTCTTGGTCTATTGAGCAGTTTGGACAGTTTGGCAGTTTGGTGGAAATGAAGAACTTTATGCAGTGTGTGTGTTAAACAAAACATAACTCAAGGTATGTTCTTGAGGACAGAACAGTATAACAAAGATCAGAAAATAGCATAATATAGGCCCTGTATTATTCTAACTGTAAAAAAAACAAAAACAAAACAACTTTATTACAGCTGTGTACACATTTCTTTTTATTTAATTCAATGCATAAAAATCCCAGCGTGGATAAACATTTGCCATCAGTTTGATGGGACATTTGGACATTGGGGCTGCAGTGTGGCCGTTGGCACTTTTTATTTCCAAATGCATAAAGAGAAACAACTGCTTTGTCACTGGGAACATTATGTATATTTTATGCTACAGCTGTCCAGACCGAACATCAGACAGTTTCGGTGAGTAAACATTGGAAGACTGGCTCTGTTCTGTGCCAGTTTAGATGGTGCAAGTGTGCATGGAGAGGCATACAGGGAACTCAGAGCAGAAGGAGCTAAAAAAAAAAAGATTTTATTACGCAACTTTATGGCCCGAATAAGACTAAATGTCCTATATTACGCAAAATGGACTCATGAGCTTAAAATATGCCACCCCCAGGTCAAACTTGGGCATCTCCCCACAGTCCAGAGACTAAAATAAGTGGTGGAAAGCGTTTTCCTGGTCACCCAGCCATTGTCCGAGTCTGTCAGCACTGACCGCCGCGCGCAGCTGCAGCTACTCCGCGTTAGACTGAAAAATAGTTCCCACCCAAAATGACCAAGGCAAGCTCTTCGTGTTGATTTGCACATTTATTTGCACTCGATATGAATGCGCACTACACAGAAAGTAATTGGGAAAAGCATCGAGCAAATTAATTCCTTTTGGCCGAAATCTTTCTCTGGCGACGTTAGACTCCAGTCTAACGCGGAGTAGCTGCAGCTGCGCGCGGCGGTCAGTGCTGACAGACTCGGACAATGGCTGGGTGACCAGGAAAACGCTTTCCACCACTTATTTTAGTCTCTGGACTGTGGGGAGATGCCCAAGTTTGACCTGGGGGAGGCATATCCCTTTAAAGCCATGTTAGAATTTCATCTCGTACTTGGAGTTGTGTTTTGTTTAATTCACACATGTTTGAGTAATCCTGCGTTATTAGTTTGTCTACATCACCAAAATGTACAGCTACCTTTTACATTTAGTTCAGTAGAGATTGGAAATGCCGGGTGTGAAATAATCCAAATGATTCTTCTAGTGAACATTTTGTTTATTACCACATGACATCACAAGGTGGAAGAGAGTATTTTCTGTCTGAGAAAAGAACCCAAGCTCAATATACAGGGTTTGTGTGTTAAACATGTGTGAATGAAACAAAACACAACTCCAGGTCTCTTTGTGATGAGGAAACATTATAACTTCAATCAGAAAATGGGTTTGTGTTGATCACAGATTCTTGAAAATGTGTAGTTTAAATCCATTTTGTATTGTTTATTGAGTTTTCAGACAATCTTAAAACTATTTTGACAGTGTTTGTTGATGCTAAGTGCTAATTGTGTCGCCATAGTAACTAAACATCCCGCCATTAGAGATAAATGTACCTCCAGCACGATGTGGAGAGCAACGGGAAGGGGTTCTCGCAAACAAATTAAACATTTTAATTAGTGCTGTTAATCTAATTAATTACAGGATTTGTAATTAATTAATCTAATTAATCGCATTTATAATCTCATGAGAGAGAGAGAGAGGCAACCCACTTTGTGATTGAGTTTGTCATTTTTTTGTGGTTTGTTTCCTAAATTCTGCGAGCGTGGTTTGGTGGTTTGGTGGTTTGTTGAAGTGCACTCAGACTCGCTCTATCACCGGAACTTGTCCGGAACTTGTCCGGACGTGTTTTGCGTTGAAATGATCCGTCAGGCTGGAGCAGCTTTGGTGATCGGAAAATTGTTTTTGACAAAAACTACAACTCACGGCATTCTTGTTAATCGTCTTCGTTCTTTTTATAAATAAACTTGCCGTTCAAAGGTCCTGGCCGCGATTTGCCCGCTGCACAACAAATTTAAAATGCGCGCGCATTGAATTGCCACTCATAATTAATTGCATTAATTTTTATAACAGGTTAATTTGCAATGCAATTAATCTAATTAACGCGTTAAACTGACAGCCCTGATTTTAATATGTTGTTTAAATATAGCATTTTCAAAGGTAATATAATAATCTAAATATGTTATGTGTTAGCAATTAATACCCATAGAAGTGGGATACCCCCTTTTAAGGTCATTCTAAACTCCTGATATGTTTGTTTTTCATGAGAGACCAATGTTAATGCACACACACACACACACACACACACACACACACAAACAAAGCAAAAAAAAAATAAAAAATAAAAAAAAATCCAAAAACATTAACATAAAACTTTTTAAATCAGGTCATAAGTGATGGCTAAAACAAGCACAAACTGTACAACCAAACTAGTCACACGGCACTACTTTTGCCTGCTTTTCTCGATGTTACCATCTGCGGTTTGAGTCTCACTGTGTTTTTGGCCCCGTGCCCTCCTCATATCTGGGCTTGTCTTGCTCCGATGCCAAGTTCCTGCCAGGAAGTGACAAAGTGCCTCCATGTGGATAATATTTGAAAAGAGATGCCATCCGCAGGGCCAAGGTCATGCTAGTGCCATGGACATACGGCTAATGTTAATGGACGGAAGAATACTGCCCCTCAAGTCCTTCAACATTAACGGGCCTTTGTTGTGCAAAGTTGACTTTTGTGAACTTTAAACTGTGTTATAATGTTGTCATCTCCTCAAAATGATACCCAGAGATGTGTTTTATTTGAGTAACCCTTTATAGTTAGTCTGTCTACATCTCCAAAGCTTAAAATGCTCTGTTCCACCTTGTGATGTCTTGAAGCAACCTTTAGTTCAAGAAAGATTGACAATTCCAGGTCTGAAATGATCTAAATCCTTCTTGTAATGGTCTATGGAGTTTAACAACTCAGTGGAGCACTTCCTGTATTACCACATGAGTGTTTACTGTTAAGAGAAGAAAGCCTAAATGTGCAGGGTTTGTGTGTTAAATATGATTGAATGAAACAAAACACAACTCCAGGTATATTTGTGAGGAGGAAACGGCATCCTAACATACAGTAGATCAGAAAATAGTGTATTATGGGCTCTTTAAACAAGTTATTTTTTCCCTGTGACTTGGTGGAGCTGTGGAGCTGTCCAAGGTGCTGAAGCTGTTGTTTGGATACAGATTATTTGGAATATGATGAATCATCATGAAATGTTACGTGGTTAGATTTGGACAGTTATGATAATTAGTTGTTATGAAATGGAATGACTAAGAATGTAGGATGGTGCAGATGTTTAAATGATTAAAAGGATAAGCACTACAAGCAAAACTCTTTTTTTTTGGTCAGTTTGATCTCCGAGCATATAAGCTTTCATGTGGAAACAATTAAATTGTCCACTCGGCAGATGTTTTTTAATTTTTTTTTATTTAATCAACTTCATTTAATCAACTTGCATGGAGTTATATGGGGCATTCTAACTTCAAAGACCGTTTTCTCAAAATGCATTTTTCTGTCACAGGGACATCAGCATCAGCCCTTAAAGTAGCACCTACACCACGTTACAGTCTTGTACTGAACATTTTGACAGATCGTACAGAAGGATTTTTTGATATCTGATTCCAAGTCTGATTCATTGAAGTTTGACTCCAAAAATAGTGTATTTGTTTGTATCTAATATGACAGCAAAATGAAGGAAGAAATTTAAACCTGGCTCTTGTCATATTTCATATTTCATTTTTTTTGTTAATAAAAAAAACGAATGAAAATGAAAATGAAAACATTACATGATGGAAAACTTGTAATAAATTTTTCTTACATTAATGTGAGTAAATTACAGGAGAAGTTTCAAATTGATATAATTAAATATAATTCTTATTCTTATATTCTCTTATTAATCTAAAGTAAGTCTAAAGTAAATCTGATAAAATATAAGGCCAAAGACTAGGAAAACTAGCTAACTAGTCTAGTCTAACTAATAATAATAATAATAATAATAATAATAATAATAATAATAATAATAATAATAATAATAATACATTGTATTTATTAGGCACCTTTCTGGACACTCAAGGTCACCTTACAACAAGTATAATATACATTATAGGCAGTTAGACTAAGACTAAGTTAGACTTAGACTAAGTTAGACTAGACGTTGTTGTCAGATGATGGAACCACAATCACACAAAACCACAACTCGATCACACAACACAAGGACATTACACACAGACATCACAGTTTCACAAAGACCGTCTTCTACTCATATTTAAGATACATGGCTTATTTGATTATTCACAATTATTGCACAGCTCTACCTCACTGGCAATGCCCGCTGAGCAGAGAGAGCACTGGAAAAACCAGGTGCCACAGCAAAAATGTAATTCATATACTAAATACAGTTTTGATTTGATCGTTTTAGATTAGGGCTGTCAAACGATTCATTTTCTTGATCGCAACTAATCTCAGAAATTTCATAGTTAATCGCGATTAATCGTGATTTATTTTGCATGTTTAAAATTGATATCTTGTAGTAAGACCGTTCGAATCTAAAGTTAAACTCACAATGCAAAGTATTTCTCACCATTTTTTTTATTTCAAAAAAGTGCAGAGAAAGGAAAAAGTAACAATGAACCAGTAATAGTGCTTACTTTGAGAAATTGTAAATAAATGATTGAAGCCCGCTCGAGCTGCCTACGGATGCGTAGAAGGAACAAAATACTAGCAAACTCAAAATAGCGCGTTTAACCAACAATGAGTTTAATTAATACAACCAAATGAGCTGCATATGGATGGTAGAATTGCGGAAAATGCTGGCAAACTCTGATCGTGATTAAAAAAATTGTTCGCGATTAAAACTCTATCGCGATTAATCGCGATTAACGCGTTAATATTCCCAGCCCTATTTTAAATATATATTTTTCACTCTTTCTCCCTGTGCCCTTGGTTTAGAAACACAGATCTACATGTCATTTATTCATTCATTCAACACTTTGTACTAGTAACTTCTGCCCTGGGGTAGACTGACGGATACAAGGCTCCCAGTCCACTCCATCTGCCCCTGTGACCACAAACATTCTCCATTCACAAACCACGCATAGGTCCAAGTGTAGTACCACAGTAATCCTAACCTAAAGCTGCATGTACATCTTAATGTCCATCACCTCTCCCCAGAGACCCAGAGGCTCCAGAGCTGATCCTACCGCTGTGTTCCATACAGATAAGACAAACAAACACAGAGATCTCCTGTTCATTGATTTTCCCGATGGCACAGACACAGGCCAAGGTGAATGTTAGGAGCTTGATTCACTTAAGACCCCCTCTGAACAAGGGCCAACTGCTGCATACTGCCTGTGTGAGCAAAGTATAACTAAAGGCAGTGGGATGAGTATATCCTCTGAGCTTTCAAACAGGGTAGAAACGAATAAATCTGGAGTTAAAACAAAAAAGATACTAGCTTGGAAAAAAAAAAGAGCAAAGAATGATAAAAACAAATTGTGTATTTAAAGTCCTATGTTACGAGTCTTAGAAGCTTTATGCCAGACTATAAAGTTTTCTCATCCAAACCTGGAGTTGTGTACTGAGCCCTGGAAGTGTCATAGGTGAATAAATAAAATATCAAGTTATAAGTACGAGTTATAAGGTGTGCGCACGAGTTATAACTCGTTCCCACGCCTTATAACTCATGGGAACTGGTTATAGCTCATGCGCACACCTTATAACTCATGCGCACGCCTTGTTATTTTATTTATTCACCTATGACACTTCCAGGGCTCCGTAGTTGTGTTTTGTTTCATTCACACATGTTTGAGTAATCCTGCAGTTTGAGTTTGGAGCAGCAACTTTTATAATGTTTTATTTATCACTCCCCACGTGCTGTTGGTAATCTACTGTGTCCTCTTCAACCACCACCATCACACGCACATACACACACACCACATTCACACTAAGCAAAGTAGGTGGTGTCTTTCCCAAGGACACCCCCACCGTATGCACTAGTTCAAGAGGGAATCAGTTATCAGACTTTTGAAGGACGAGAGTTCAAACCACTGAGCCCCTCCTGCCCCACCACAGCGGTGGTCCATCCCAGTACTCGGGCTCGGTCTTGCTGATCAGGATGTGATTGGACGTTCTCAGGCGCCTTCACACTTATTATTATTCGTCTGAAGGTCTCGGTGCATTTCTGGATAAAGGGTGTTAACACTTGCACTATGTGAAAACTGGGACTAAACCAGGACTTACCCGGGAACTAAAGCTGGACTAATGAACCCAAGTCCACATTAAGACTAAAATGGACTCAATTCATGAACAAATAATGACGGTAAGTCTGAAGGCACCCTAAAGATCAAGGCAAGGTTATCCGTATTGCACAATTTGTAATTCAGTAATTCAAAGAGCTTTACAGAATAAGAAAGACATAAAGCTGTGATTAGATGTCTTATTTGATATTGTATTTTATATTTTAATACTTATTTTTCTATTTTATTCTGATTTGTACATATACATTTATAATCTTTTTTTTAAAAATATATAATTATGTTTCATCTGACACTGGTCTATTGCTCTTTGGTTGCTGTTCCATCTGTTTTTTTGTTACCCTCTGTCTAAAAGAAAATAAGAGATCACTGCAAAATGATCAGTTTTTCTGATTTTACTACTTATAGGTATGTTTGGGTCTGTTTGAGTCTATAAACTACTGACAACATTTCCTCCAAATTCCAAATAAAAATATTATTGTTTAGAGCAGGGGTGTCAAACATGCGGCCCGGGGGCCAGATCTGGCCCTCTGAGACCTTTAATCTGGCCCTCGGCTGATTTTCTGTTAAAATATTTTAATTATATTTAAATTTTCTACTAAAATATTAGTAATTTTCTGCGCCTCTTTTCTGTGCAGTTTAGCATAGCAGCATCTCCAGGCAAAAATAAAGACATGACTAAATTCTGAGAAATATATACAAGTTTTTTGAATTTTTCTTTCAGGTTTCAGGTTGTTCATAATATTATAATATTTTATAAAAGAAAGAGTTCATCAAATAAAAAATACTTAATAGATTTGCATTTCTTTGCACAAATATTTGGACTTATTGCTATTTTTGGGATATATTTACCATAAGTTTTCTGATCCGGACCCTTTGGGATCAAAGTAGGTTTGATACGGCCCCCGGACCAAAATGAGTTTGACACCCCTGGTTTAGAGCATTTATTTGCAGAAAATGACAAATGGTCAAAGTAACAAAAAAGATACATGTTTTCAGACCTCAAACAATGCAAAGAAACAGGATCAAATTCATTTTAAAACAATATAATACTAATGTTTACACTTAAGAAGAGTTCAGAAATCAATATTTGTTGCAATAGTCTTTCACATTGTTCTTGGGTGACTTTATTCCAGTCCTGGTTGTCAGTTTCAAAAAATGGGTCAGAAGGAGGTCCGAAGGAAGGCATTAGTCGAAATTGAGGTTATTCAGCATTTTAATGTAAAAATAGCAGAATACAAACAAAATGGTGACATCGGGCATCTTCAGCATCCATGTTGCAGCTTTAGCAGAGAGACGTGAAGAGGGACCTCCCCAGTGGGGGCAGATCACACACACACAATGACCACAAGGGACTCTCTTTAAATACAGTACACTGAATATTTATGACATCAGCAGCAGCTACCCTATAGGAGAATAGTTTAACCATGCAGAGTGTCCAATAGTGAGGTCAGCCAATCAGACAACAACTGTCACAACACAACCCCACAGTAAATGTAGCATTAGCTGTTTACAGCACCCTGTGTATACAACCCACAGCAAAGGTCTCACACCCCAAGTTAGTTTACAGCCTTTTATAACCAATAGCCACACTTGATGTATACAACAAATGATGAAACAAATGGTGAGGTGAGACGGTTCCCACAGTAACTAGACAAGAAGAACGCTTCAAGAAGAAAAGAATAGATCTCACATGGTGCAAGAACTGAAGTAGTTCAGCTTTGTGTTTGTGTTGGAATTCAACAGACGCTGGAATGGAATGGCTGTAACACATGTAGAGATGCTGATTTCAGGAAAAAATCCAGTGGTCTCTTATTTGTTTCCAGATCTGTACATTAGAAAATAGCATAATATGGGCTCTTTAAGAAGAATCTTAAGCTTTTTATTTTGTTTATTTGTATTTCATCACAATCCCTCAGTGTCTTTCCAACTATCGACACAAGTGCGCTCTATCATGTGTTCAAACATGCGTGATATATAGGAAATCAGTGTGTGAGCAGCTGTCCAGATCAGCCCTGTCTGCGTCTGTGACTGAGAGAGGCCCCGGGGCCCCTCCAATCTCCATCGACCCTCATTTAGACTTTTAATAAACACATGAAATCCTTATAGATCGTCCCACTGAGCTGCCACCGCGACGCACGAGGAATTAGCATGTGCATAGATTCACTGGGGCCCGGGGGGAAGAGGGGGATGAATACGGAAAAGATTCGAAAGGCAAAATCAATACAGAGTGAAACGCTAACCAAAAAGAACGTCAAAGTGCACCTACTTGTTTGACATTAAACAGCTCTATTTTACATTTATTCAATTACAGATGGTTTTGTAGCTCAAAAGTACCGAGAAAAACAGGCATTGTGACTGTGAGCGGGGTCGCCACTCCACAGATCTGACCTGTAACTTGGTCTGGTTTGGTCTCCATGATGATAGACAGGTTTAATGTCATACTGTGGAACATTCCCGACAAAGCAATAACATCTCCATGGAGAAAAGCATTTGACGGATAATCCACCGAAAAGTTACAGCTCTTGATAATAAATCCAAAATAAGTTTAAAATAAATGCTGTCTGGATTTTAATTAGAAAGCGTTTGATTGTCCGATAATCAGGAAGTGCAGAAGTCTTAGCATGCTAGCTGTTGTTGACTCACTTCGGTTATTGAGGAATCATTTTGGACCACAACAAACAGATTTACACAAAATGTTTTTCAGTGAATGAAGGACTTAAATGCATGTCACAGGAGTATGGCATTAAACGTTTTAAACTTTCAATGACAGGTGCTTTTTTGCCTCTAAAACAGACAACATACTTACAGTGAGCGGGCTTGCCTTTCCACAGATCTCACCTGTAACTTGACTTTCACCTGTGTGCCCAATGAAGATAATGAGATACTGTACGTACAATTACCACAGACTAGCCTACAGCCTCTACTTCTACTATTACAACAACAACTACTACAACTAGTACTACTACTACTACTATTACAACAACTACTACAACTACTATTACAACAAATACTACTACTACAACTACTACAACTACTACTACAACTACTATTACAACTACTATTACAACTACTACAACTACTATTACAACAACAACTACTACAACTACTATTACAACTACCACTACTACTACTACTACTACTACTACTACTACTACTACTACTACTACTATTATAACAACAAATACTACTACTACTACAACTACTATTACAACAACAAATACTACTTCTACAACTACTATTCCAACTACTACTACAACTACTATTACAACAACTACTACAACTACTATTACCACAACAACAACTACTACTACTACTACAAGTACTATTACAACAGCTACTACAACTACTATTACAACAACAAATACTACTTCTACAACTATTATTACAACTACTATTACAACAACAAATACTACTACTACAACTACTATCACAACAACTACTACTACTGCTACTACTACTACTACTACTACTACTAGTTTAGTTTAGTTTAGTTTAGCCTTTATTTGAAGGGACAATGTACAGAGACATTAAGTTCATAAAAACAGAGATGTTCTGCACCAGATTATAGCTAAATAGCTAATTTCCATCTGCAGTCCCTGATTTACATGATTAAAAATACAATGCAATGAATAAAAATACAATACAATAGAACAATAAAATACCAATAAAATACAATACAATAACACTCAAACAATCTCAGTAAAAACAAAAGTTCATAAACTCACTCTCTCCCAAAAACTCATTCACACACAGACATAAGCACATCTCATTCACACACAGACATAAGCACATCTCATTCACATTATTTACAGGAACATTTGTCTTAAGCAAGAATAAGAAGGTGCTACTACTACCACTACTACTACTACTACTATTATAACAACAAATACTACTACTACAACAACTACTATTACAACAACAGCTACTAGTACAACTACTATTATAACTACTTCTACAACTACTATTACAACAACTACTACTACAACTACTACTACAACAACATCTATTACAAGTACTATTACAACTACTTCTACAACTACTATTACAACAAATACTACTACAACTACTATTACAACAACTACTACTAGTACTACTACTACTACTACTGAAACAACTATTACAACAACAACAACAACTACTACTACAACTACTATTACAACAACTACTACTACTGCAACAACTACTATTACAACAACAACAACTACTACTACTACAACTACTATTACAGCAACTACTACTATTACAACAACTACTACTACAACTACTACAAGTACTATTACAACTACTACAACAACTACTATTACAACTATTACTACAACTACTATTACAACAACTACTACTATTACAACAACAACAACAACTACTACTACTACAACTACTATTACAACTACTATTACAACTACTACAACTACTATTACAACTATTACTACAACTACTATTACAACAACTACTACTATTACAACAACAACAACTACTACTACTACTACAACTACTATTACAACAACAACAACTACTACTACTACAAGTACTATTACAACTGCTACTACAACTACTATTACAACAACTACTGCTATTACAACAACAACTACTACTACTGCAACAACTACTATTACAACAACTACTACTACTAGGCTACTACAACTGCTATTACAACAACTACTGCTATTACAACAACTAATACAACTACAAGTACTATTACAACTACTACAACTACTATTACAACAACTACTACTATTACAACAACAACTACTACTACTACTGCAACAACTACTACTACAACTACTATTACAACAACAACTACTACTACAACTACTATTACAACTACTACTACAACAACTACTATTACAACAACAACTACTACTACAAATACTATTACAACAACTACTACTACTGTACAACTACTATTACAACAACTACTATTACAACAACAACTACTACTACTACTACTGCAACATTACACTTCTGACAGAACTACCACCATTTACTACTACTGCAACTAATATTATTTCTGCACAACTTGTTGTACTACTTTTACTACTTCCAGTACTACTATACTCTTTTAAATAACTGTACCACTATCATTTTTGTGGCGATTACTTTTTTTTAGGACAAAGTGAAAAGTGCCACGTCCTTGAAGTGGCCAGAACATAGCGACTCGTGGCGAGATGGATTACAGCCCGTCTACAGTCACTATTCATTAGCTTAGCATAATAGCTTAGCATGCTAGCTCGTCTGAACGTGTCTGCCACTACCTGAAAACTAATTATAAGTTTCTCGGGCTTAATGACACGTTATAAATAGGAAGAAGAAGAAGAAGAGTTTGTGGTTGGCAGGTCTATCAAAGCTCCGCGTGTTGTACTTTATTAAAAAAAAAAAAAAGTGTAGGTAGAAAAATGCCCAATTTAGTTTGAAGAGGGAAGGAAATAGTGTTTGGACCCACAAGTGCACTTCTGCTTCATGGAAAGTCAAGAGGGCAGTGAAGAGAGGGAGAAAGAAGAAAGAAAGAAAGAAAGAAAGAGAGAGAGAGAGAGAGAGAGAGAGAGAGAGAGAGAGAGAGAGAGAGAGAGAGAGAGAGAGAAGAGGCAGAGGCAGAGAGAGAGAGGGAGAAAGGAGAAAAAAAGAAAGAGAGAGAGAGAGTGAAAAGAGGGAGAGGCAGAGAGAGAGAGAAAGAGAGAGGGAGAAAGGAGACAAAGAGAGAGAGAGAGTGAAAAGAGAGAGAGAGAGAAAGAAAGAGTGATAGAGAGAGTGAAAAGAGGGAGAGGCAGAGAGAAAGAGAGGAGAAAGAAAGAGAGAGTGAAAATAGAGAGAGAAAGAGAGATAGGGTGAAAAGAGAGAAAGAAAGAGAGATAGAGTGAAAAGAGGGAGAGAAAGAAAGAGATAGAGAGAGGGACAAAGGAGAAAGAAAGAGAGAAAGAGTGAAATAAGAGAGAGAAAGAAAGAGAGATAGAGAGTGAAAAGAGGGAGAGGCAGAGAGAGAAAGAGAGAGGGAGAAAGGAGAAAGAAAGAGAGAGAGAGCTAGAGAGAGGGAAAGAGATAGAGAAAGAAAGAAAGAAGAGAGAAGAAAGAAAGAGAGAGAGAGAGTGAAAGAGGGAGAGGCAGAGAGAGAAACAGAGAGGGAGAAAGAAAGAGAGAGAAAGAGGGATAGAGTGAAAAGAGGGAGAGACAGCGAGAGAAAGAGAGAGGGAGAAAGGAGAAAGAAAGAGATAGAGGGAGAGAAAGAGTGAAAAGAGTGAGAGACAGAGAGAGAAAGAGAGATAGAGAAGAGAGTGAAAAGAGTGAGAGACAGAGAGAGAAAGAGAGGGAGAAAGGAGAGCTAGAGAGAGTAAAAAAGAGAGAGGGAGAGAGAGAGGAAGAAAGAGGGAGGGAAAGAAAGAAAGAGGAGAGAGAAAAAGACAGAGATGGGAGACAGGAAAGAGAATGGAGAAAGAAAGAGATAGAGGAGAGAGAAAGTGAAACGGGAGAGAGACAAAGAAAGGGAGAAAGACACAGAGGGGGCAGAAAGAGAGGGAGTGTTGAGGGGGTGATAGAGGAGGGCAAGAAAGAGAAAGAGAGGAGAGAGAGGGAGAAAGGAGAAAGAAAGAGAGAGAGAGAAAAAAGAGAGAAAGAAAGAGAGATAGAGAGATTGAAAAGAGGGAGAGGCAGAGAGAGAAAGCGAAATGAAGAAAGAGAAAGAGAGGAGAGAGAGAGTGAAAAGAGAAAGAGAGGGAGGGAAAGAAAGACAGAGGAGAGAGACAAAGAGGGTAGACAGAGGGGGCAGAGAGAGAGGGAGTGTTGGAGTTATTGAGAGAGAGAGAGAGAGAGAGAGAGGTCTGAAGGACTGGTAGATGGAAAGAATCAACATGGATCACTGTTCAGTCGTGGTTTGCCAATTTTGTTCACGACAATTTGAAATTTTTAAGTGTCCTTGAATGAAAGAGTAAATGAAAGCTTCCAGATTCATTTCTGAGGATGGGGGGAAACTGTTGTAAAAGCACAACTGAACTGGAACAGGACCAGGACTAAATCAGGACTTGACCAGGTCCAAACCAGTCTACATCAGGACTAAACTGGGCTTAAAGGGCCCAGACTACGCTGTTTTCTGAGCTATGTTATAACATACTGTACCTGAAGGTTTTTTTTGTTTAATTCACGCACGTTGAACACACAAATCCTGCATATTTAGGCTTCTCTCAAACTGAAAACACTCAATTCCACCTTGTGATGTCACGTCGTAATACAGGAAATGGCTCACTGTGTTTTTAAACTCCATACACCTTCACTAGAATCATTTGGATCATTTCAGACCTGGATTAAGATTAAAATTAAGACTTCATTGATCTCACACAGAAGAAATTCACTTCTGCATTTGACCCAAGTGGGCTCCAGTGGGCAGCTTGCCTTTTCGGCGCCCGGGGGGCAGTACCGTGAAGGGTCTTGCCCAAGGAGCCACACTGGCTTGCTCATTACCGGGGGGGACCCAGGTCCCCCAGGTGAAAGTCAAGTGACTTACCAGTTGAGCTAGCCAACCAGCATATCTCCATCCTTTTCTTTCGCCGGGGTTGGGTTGCAGGGGCAGCAGTCTAAGCAGGGACTCCCAGACTTCCTTCACCCCAAGGCGTTCCCAGGCCAGCCGAGAGACTTAGTCCCTCTAGCATGTCCTGGATCTTCCCTTGCGGTGGGACATGCCCCCTCCTGAGGGAGGCGTCCAGGAGGCATCCAGAACTGATGCCCGAGCCACCTCAGCTGACTCCTCTCAACGTGGAAGAGCAGAGGCTCTACCCCGAGCTCCTCCTGTGTGACTGAGCTCCTCACCCTATCTCTAAGGGAGCGGAGGAAACTCATTTCGGCCATTTGTATCCGCAATCTTGTCCTTTCGGTCATTAGAGCTCATGAGCTCATGACCATAGGTTCAGTCACACATGTTATCATATCTCTATTGAACAAAAGGTCAAAGGTAGCTGTTAACTTGGCATTTTCAGCTTTGGAGATCTACAGACTAATAAAAAAAAAAGGATTTCTTAAAGATCCCATGACATTGTACTTCTTGATGCTTTTATATGGCTCCTTAATGGTTCCCTAATACTGTAAATGAATCCTTCTTCAAAATCAACACTCAGTGCATGAGAAACAGAGATAAGCTGAGAAAGAGTAATTTTTCTCACTCTGAACACTCTATAATGGGCGTTGTTGCTTGAATGCAAATGAGGAGAAAAGAGCTGGCCAATAGTAGAGGGTGGGGGCGTGGCCAAACGCTCCGCTCTCCGCTGTAGCTCACAGCTGATCCATTTCCTTGTTTTTGCACGGGGGGAGAGATTTGAAGCGTTCCATTGAAAAATAAACACATTTCCACAGAAAATAAAATTAAACCACTGCTGTTCAAAGGTCCAGAGGCTCAGATAAAGGACTTCTGAGCCTAGAAACACTCGGACGTGCCTCCAGGCAAAAAACGCATTTCGCATTGCCTAGCGCATTCGCAGTCCAAACTCTCTGGGCGTGATTTACAGAGACGCTGAGTACAGACAGACGGGGGTGGAACTGTATTTGCATTTCTTTTTCGGTCTGACGTCAATAAGGTGCCTTGTTCAAAATCGCCCGTTTGAGCTCCGATTTTTTGTAACGCAGAAAAGGACCGCAAATGCTCAGTTTAGACATTTCGCAACTTTTAACCATGGGGGGGGGAGGCTAAACACGGTAGGGGAGCTCACATTAATGTTCAAAAACCTCAGAAAGTGAAAATTTCATGCCATGGGACCTTTAAATGTGTGTGAATGAAAAAAAAAAAACACAACTCCAGGTGTGTTTTTGAGGAGATAACAATATTCTAAAGTGACTAAAAGCTCACAAGAGTACATTTTGCGTAATATAGGACCTTTAAATTAAGATCAAACTGGGGACAGTACAAATTCTAATGCCACCTGTTCCATAATTTTTTTTTTTTTCTGCATTTTTTTTTCTACAGACCTGTTTTGTGACGATCTCTTTAAAAATGCCTCCAATGACTGATGAGGTGTGGGGAGAGATTTGCACTGAACACCTTGTGACTAAAACTGGTCTGTGGAGAGAGTTTAAAGGGTAAGTAGTTTTGAAACGATTCTGCAAAACACCAGAGATAACAACTAAAATCAATCCTCTAAATCTTCATACCTCTTGGTGAAACTGTGGTACTTTCCTGGGAACTCATACTCAGTCATACTAGTCTTTTCTACAATCCTCAATGCAGTTTTTTTTTTTTTTTTTTTTTTTTTAGCAACCATTTGTTAAAAAATACAGCTTGCAATTTTGGTTCAGTTCCAGATGGTTTTGGAGGAAATGGTACAAAATACATCTTAAAGGTCATATATTACACAAAGTCATGTTAGAATAGACATGTTGGAATAACTCTTTATTATGACTCTACATCTCCAAAGCTCAAAATGCTCTGTCCCACCTTGTGATGTCATGTAGTGCGTCAGGTTAACAGCAGTTGCCTTTTCAGTAGAGTTGGGCTATTCCCTGTCTGAAATGATCCAAATGATTCTAGTGAAGGTGTATAGAGTAAATATAGGGTTTGTGTGTTAAACATCTGAGCTCAGTGAGTGAATTCTGGAGATTCTGAGGCATAGACTGTCCATATACTGAAAATGACAAAAACGTGTAGAGCCATTTGACAGTCAGTATGCAAATGAAGGCCCTGGCAACCTTACTGTACAGCTCTGGAAAAAAATAAAAGAACACTGCATTTTTTTCTGAAATCAGCATCTCTATATGTTTTACAGCCATTCCATTCCAGCGTCTGTTGAATTCCAACACAAACACAAAGCTGAGCTACTTCAGTTCTTGCACCAGGAGTGGAATTTAGGCTACATTTACTCATAGCCGGGTATGTTGAGAAATGAATATTTATATATATTTACACTAGTATTTTTTAAAGGTCCCATGGCATGAAATTGTCACTTTCTGAGGTTTTTGAACGTTAATGTGAGCTCCCCTACCCTGTTTAGGCCCCCCCCTTTTCTGCGTTACAAAAAATGGGAGCTCAAACGGGTGATTTTGAACAAGGCACCTTATTGACGTCAGATCGAAAAAAGAAATGCAAATGCAGTTCCACCCCCGTCTGTCTGTACTCAGCGTCTCTGTAAATCACGCCCAGAGAGTTTGGACTGCGAATGCGCTAGGCAATGCGAAATGCATTTTTTTATTTGCCTGGAGGCACGTCCGAGTGTTTCTAGGCTCGGAAGTCCTTTATCTGTGCCTCTGGACCTTTGAACAGCAGTGGTTTAATTTTATTTTATGTGGAAATATGTTTATTTTTCAATGGAACGCTTCAAATCTCTCCCCCCTGTGCAAAAACAAGGAAATGGATCAGCTGAGGGCTCAGAGCGAGAGCGGAGAGTTTGGCCACGCCCCCACCCTCTACTATAGGCCAGCTCTTTTCTCCTCATTTGCACTCAAGCAACAACGCCCAGAATAAAGTGTTTAAGAGAGATATTTATGACTCTTTCTCATCTTATCTCTGTTTCTCATGCACTGAGTGTTGATTTTGAAGAAGGATTCATTTACAGTATTAGGGAACCATTAAGGAGCCATAAGAAGTACCATGTCATGGGATCTTTAAAACTGAGACATTTCCCTTTGTTTGTACCCATCCTTTACACGCAAACGGTGAATTCGCCTCTGAAAACGAAGGAGAACGCTCTGCAAACCAATCAGAATCGCACTTTTGGTGCGTCAGCTGCTTAAAACTCCATTTATCTCACTTTACACACAAACGCGAAACTGGAGTTTTTAGAAAGAATCGGTTTCAAAGGAAAAATCTCTGTTTGTGTGTAAACGAAAGGCACAAACGAAGGGAAAAGCCTCTGTTTTTACAGATACCCGGGTATGTGTAGACAGGCCCAAAGTCAACCAAGAACAATGTGAAAGACTTGTGGAGAGCATGCCAAGACGCATGAAAGCTGTGGTTAAAAATAAGGGTTATTGCACCAAATATTGATTTCTGAACTCTTCTTAAGTGTAAACATTAATACGGTGTTGTTTTAAAATGAATTTGATCTTGTTTCTTTGCATTGAGGTCTGAAAACATGTATCTTTTTTGTAATTTTGACCATTTGTCATTTTCTACAAATAAATGCTCTAAACGATAATATTTTTATTTGAAATTTGGGGGAAATGTTGTCAGTAGTTTATAGAATAAAACAAAAATATTCCTTTTGCCCAAACACATACCTATAGGTAGTAAAATCAGAAAAACTGATAATTTTGCAGTGGTCTCTTTTTTTTTTTTTTTTCCAGAGCTGTATATTACACATTACATTTTATTCAATTCAAGGCACTGGGAACTCAGATTTAATTGTGATTGTAATACCTTTTATAAACCATCTAGAGGAGAGGCTACATTTCACACATTTAAAAATACAAAGGAGCTTTAAAGTGGGACAAAACACCTAAACTTTAAATAGAGCTGCGTGAAAAGTCCCTCAGTCGTCCAGGTAGAATCCATGATAACAGGAGAAGTTCAATTTGTTGAGCTGACGAAGCCTCTCGGATGAGCGGCGAAACGTTTTCAACCAAACAAACTTTGTCCAGTTGACAAATTGAACTTCTCCTGTTATCATTTAAATAGAGCTGCTAAACTGGAAAGTACCTTGCCTGGTTTACACCTGACCATATCACAAGTGAGATATCGTCTGGAAGCCACCTTTGAAATATCTCGTACCGGAGGTGTGGTTTACGATCGCTAACGGCCGTTTATTGGGCGTTACGGATGTCTATCATTTGGCGTATACGTAGCCCATAGCCAATCATGTCAGTTGTCAGTTCAAACTCTGTTTGTCACATAGTACGTGTCACCGTCTTGCCACCCCTCCCCGCTCTCTGATTGGCTCCCAGAATCGGGAGAGCTCGCTTGCCATAGTCGCCAGGCTGTCTTTCAGATCGGAACGAACGAAAGCAGCCTGGGATTTCCCAGGTTAGAAAGTACCTGGAGGACTAAAGAAGAAAGTGAGGAAGAGGAGGGACGGGGCCTGGATAAACAAGAAACCGTGTGATCGGTCCAACAGGTATCCACAATTCAATCTCCGCCCCTGCAGAAACACCTGGAAAGCCATGCGTGATGTCATGTAGTACTTGAAATTGCGGGGCTCAGGGACAACAGGCAGTCAAAAAGTTGATTTAAAAGATTGTAGAAGGCTCCTTTTGATGACACCAACACAATAAAACGTTTAAAACACAATTAAAGGCTCCAAAAAGTCAGTTTAAGCACATCGCTCCATTAGTTTGGTACGAAATCTCACCCTATTTACAAGAGAGTCACAAATGAGTTTCGAGATCATTAGCTTACTCTTAATGCCCCTCTTTGGACCCATATAGCTCCAGGAAATACATCACTTTGCCTTTAATAACCCAGAATTAGGATCGTGACTCGCGGTACTGTCCAGGTGGGAGTCGTTTGGTGACATTGGGCGAGTTAAAGACTGCGGTCAGATGGTTCGTTCACAGGTGACTCCACTGCCCCCCTCTCTCCAAACCCATATTAACGCTAGGAGCCCTTAAAAACTGCCATGTTCACACCCCCACATCCCTTCACCGTTATACCTCTGTGCGACCAGAAAAGCGACTGTAACAAATGGTACCTCCTGGCATGGCGTGTGAAAGAAAGCGCTAAGTGCTAATGGTGATCGCAATTAGCATTTGAAATTCAGCAAAGGGATTTTATTATATACATGTCTTTTTAAATCATATTTAAAGGGCCAATATCACACTATTTTCTGATATACTGTATGTTATAATGCTGTTTCCTAATCAAAAACACACCTGGGGTTGTGTTTTGTTTCATTCACACATGTTTAACACATAAACCCTGCATACTTCAGGAATCAGGAATGTTTTTATTGCCATATGAGTGAACAGGTTCACAACATTAGGAACTTGCTTCGATACCTGGAGCGACAGACACTCCGAAGCACCAGGGCGGCCATTCGCGGCGCCAACTTGGTTACAACAGAGTGGAAAAAAGATGCAGCATAATCAATGACAATATTACAAACATATCACGACAACAACAATTGGACAGGTAAAACACACTGCGTTTTTTTCGTTGGTGACAAACGGACAGCTGGGAGGGGGAGAAGTCCAGAAAAATCGATAATTGATTGGAAACTGAAGCAGAGGCAGACATAACTAAATAGACAGGGCAGAGTGTTTTACATAAAACATGTCAGTGTGAGCCGAATGTGGAATGTCTTGTTTTGTTTTGTAGAGTGCTGTGTGAGATAAGGCCGCAGCTGTGACCTTGGACGTGTTTGTGCAGAAGCAGAGTCAAAACAAAGCAAAGTCCAGTTGAATCACATTTTGAGAAGAATTGATTACACCATGAAATTTAACATAATTGATACATTTATAGAACCCAGGCGAACATACAATTTGCCAGAACCCTGGTTTCTCCCAGGCCCCCAACTTCATGCCACCAAGCAGGACTGTGCGACTCGCAATCCTCCTGCTGGCACGTATAATGAATGAATGCGGACTGAGCCGCTGTTCCCCACAGTTCCACATCCATTTATCCGTGATGTTATCCAGTGCCAGATGGATTCCACAGATTGGATGTTACTTAAGCTTAGTTCTTCCCTCAAACAGAAAACACTGTTCCACCTTGTGATGCCGTGTGCTCCATTGTGTTTTCAAACTCCATACACTTTCACTGGAATCATTTGGATGATTTCAGATGTGGAATGTGGAATCTTTACTGAATTAAAAATAAAAAGTAGCTGCTAACATGAAAGCGACTGCTTTGACATCACAAGTTGGAACGGAGCATAATAAAGGATCACTCAAACATGTGTGAATGAAACAAAACATAACTCCAGGTATGTTTCTGAGGAGGAAACGACATTATAACAAGTCTTTTAAATATAAGAAATATTATTGCTTTGTCTTAAAGACGATATTGTGCTTGTGTCTGCGATATAGATTATCTATGACATGCGTGGATCATTATTTAAACATTGATCTAGGGGCGGGAGTAGCTCAGTTGGTAGAGCGTTTGTCTGCTGATCCAGGGGTTGGTGGTTTGTCCTGCTCTCGACGATGGGTTGAGCGGTCAGATCCACTGACCCGCGGGTTGGCGGTGCGATCCCAGCTCCCACAGATGGGCAAGTCACTTAACCCACCTCGCCGCCAGTGTACGTGCACACCGGAAGAGCCCCCATGACAGAAATACATCAAGGCCGGTTGCATCAAGCGATGTGGGGCCGTCCTCCCGTGGGCCCACCTCCCGCGGGGGGATCTGTGGGGGCCAGTGTGCTGTGATCACGGCAGCAGACCTGGACCATTGCCCCTGCGACCTGAAAATACGGAGAAAGCAGAAGGACATGGAATGGATGGAATATTGATCTCAAATGACTTATTGAAGAAAAAAAAAACAGCTCCACTGACTTCCTTGGAAAATTACAAAGTCCAATGAGGTATTTGGAGTTGATTCTCATCTGCCTCTTAACATGCCCCTTAAACACTGTAAACATACTCTCCTGTGGATAGCCGCAAATCACGGAAGCAAACTGTTTTCTTTTTTTTTTTATGTGTACCAATCTCACTACATGGAATTGCCAAACCTACATCTGTCACCCATTAAAATAAAATTTGATAACAAAGTAAGTACTCTGTTACTCTTTCTTTAAAAAGCAAGAAAATTGCAGGGGTTTTACTGACCTCAAGGACATTTACAGTGCCCAGCAGAGCTCCTCAGACCCCAGTCACCTCCGGATTGGCCACAGTTACAGAGCCCCAATATGCAGGACAAACTGACACAAGAACTCTCATATTCCTGCTGCCACTGACATTATAAACCACTCTAATTCTGTACTGTACATATTTAATATTACTTTTAATGTTGTGTGTATGGTCTGTATATGCTGTGTACTGCTGCTCGAATTTCCCTCGGGGATAATTAAGACTCCTTGAATCTTGAAGTACAGAGCAGTGGGTGTGTACCGGTGGTGGTGAAATAACAAATGAATATGAATACAGGAGAAGAAAGATTAAACACAACCTTGAGTGGGTAAATTAAATAGAAAACAGTTATGAAAAGTTTATTTTACATAATAGATCTTCATTGAATGCATCTATCTTGCATAGTTATTCAGCATATTTATCTCTATGTTCATTTCCAGGTTAAGAATGACCTTGTAATGTCAGAAATACTACAAAAGTCATTTTGTGTACTATGCTTTAGAACCATTATAATTGCATTCTTTCATACAGTCTTCTCCAAGGTCTGCTCCATTCTTCCACCTGAGTGGCTTTCTTTCTTCACTTTGATAATGCATATTTTTTTTTATGTGTGGATCTAGGTGGTCCAGAGTCAGTAGGGGTCAGCAGTTCAAAGGAGTGGTCAGACTATGGGGCCCATGAATAGTGAGACAGAACACAGTTCACTAGAATAGAAGATGCTTTATTCAGTTCTGGCACGGGCAGGTTACTAATAAGTGTAAGATGAAAAGACTAGCTTAAGTTGTGCTGCTATTGGCACTGGTGCAGTGGAAAATATAGCAACTTAATAAGAATAGAAATGCCAAAAAGTGTATTCAAGAGAGTAAGGGTTCAAACAGGCCTATTAGACAAAACAGCAGTGTTTAAGACTGAGTAAAGTGTCTATGTCAGGAGACTTTTTATTATCAAGCGACATAGACTGGTGGTCAATACAGTCAATAATGTACAAATTTGCATTTACAACAGTGAAGAATGACCTTTATTCATGCTTAGAACATCAACAGGACACACTCTGAATGCCATGCAGATGAAATCGCTTTGTGCATTTGTGGACAAGGAAGATGTCAACTGGATACAACAAAAGTTCTGCTGTTTTAATCCTTCAAAGTCAAAGAAGAAGAAGTGACTTTATTGATCTCACACAGGAGAAATTCTTCTCTGCATTTAACCCATCCTGTTATTAGGAGCAGCGGGCAGCACATTACTGCGCCCGGGGACCATCTCCATGATCTTTTTGCTTTGTTTTGGTCAGGACCTCAGCTGGAGGATTTTTACCTATGGAGCATGTTTTGGGTTGGTGGGGGAAACCGGAGTGCCCGAAGGAAACCCACCCAGACACGGGGAGAACATGCAAACTCCACACAGAAAGGCCTGGGCGACCCGAAGCTTACAGCCATACCAACATGCCACACGCGAATCAAACCCAGAACCTTCTTGCTGTGAAGCGTGAGCGCTAGCCACTCAGCCACCGTGTCAAAGTCAAAGTCAGAGTCAACTTTATTGTCAATTCTGTCATATGTGTTCAACATACAGTGAATCAAAGTTTTGTTTCTCTCTGGCCAAGCAGTGCAAAAAAGACAGTGTACAAAATACAATATAAGGACAATACAAAAACTAAGACCAAATCTAAAGCAGTGCCAAGAATAAATACCTATTTACAGATGTAGTAAAATGTGCAACAGAATGTGCATTGAAAAATAAAGATAAAAATAAATGTGAACATTAGTTCTTAGCAGCAGAATAAAGGCGAATCACGCACCACGCTGTGCAACAGGGGAACTCCCTTCCTGGTGCGTAACAGGGATTCCCCTGGCAGTGTGCTGCGTGATTCGGCTTTATTCTTCCGCACTGGAAAATAGTTCCCACCCAAAATGACCAAGGCAAGCTCTCCGTGTTGATTTGCACATTTATTTGCACTCGATATGAATGCGCACTACACAGAAAGTAATTGGGAAACGCATCGAGCAAATTAATTCCTTTTGGCCGAAATCTTTCTCTGGCGCCGTTAGACTCCAGTCTAAGGCGGAGTAGCTGCAGATACCGCGGCGGTCAGTGGCGACAGACTCGGACAATGGCTGGGTGAGCAGGAAAACGCTTTCCACCACTTATTTTAGTCTCTGGACTGTGGGGAGATGCCCAAATTTGACCTGGGGGTGGCATATCCCTTTAAAGTGTTTAGAGTGGTGGTGGATGGAGCTGTTTGACAGTCTGGTGAAGTGGGCCCGGAGACTCTGGTACCTTTTTTTTCTGCTTTGAAATCCTTAGAAAGTTATTACATAGAGGCTTTCAAGGTGACTCAGATGCACTATAACTCCAAATTACAAGTAATCGCTGGAGAACTGTTTGGGTTTTAAGGCATTCAAGTAAACCTTTTTATGTCAAAAGCTGTTACAAATTAAAATGTTAAAATGAGAATATTACTGTTAGTCTTTGGGCATTTTTGTTTCTTTAAAAATGCGAAATAATTTTTGGATTTGTACTGAAGACTTTATCATCCCAGAAATGTTCTCTGTATTTGATGCAGGCCCAAACTGTAGCAGTGGGTGACTGCAATGCAATGAAAATGGCTACACAGCATCACCGCTAATGACCCAGTTTGCTATAGACAATGAGACATGTAATCCCTCATTCATCCTGAAGCATTTTCAAGTAGAGAAGATTTCATCAGTGGTCAACTTGATATTGCAATCAAGACATTCCAGCTCCCATTCAGAAGCTATTTTCAATTTGATGCTACTGACCTGAGCTACTACAGGATTTATCTTGCTCTGAGTCCTAGTCCTAGTGCCTCTTACCAGTACCATCGAATTGAAAATGATTTCTGAGTGGGAGCTGAAACACCTCGATTGCATCAATGTCCATTTGACCGTTGAAACCTTCTGAAAATAAGTCTAAGAAAATGGGTGGTTTTAGGTGGTAGGTGAGAACTGAAATTTTCTGGGCATTTGATTCTTGAATGCAGAACAACACAGGATTACTCAAACATGCATGAATCAATCACAACTTTGAGTGTTATTATAATGAGGGAGCACTAAAATTTGATTAATAAATAGGGCTGTCAGTTTAATGTATTAATTAGATTAATTCATTACTCTGCAAATTAACATGTTATAAAAATTAACACAATTAATTATGAGTGGCAATTCAATGCGCACGTTTTAAATTTGGCGTGTGGCGAGCAAATCGCTGCCAGGGCTTTTGAACAGCAAGTTTATTTAGAAAAAGAATGAAGACAGGACGATCAACAAGAACGCAGTGATTTGGAGCTTTTGTCAAAAAGAATTTTCCGATCACTGAATCTGCTCCAGCCTGACGGATCATATGAACGACAAACACGTTCGGACAAGTTCCATTGTTACCGGTGATAGAGCGAGCGTGAGCGCACTTCAACAAACCACCAAACCAATAAACCACCAAACCAACAAACCAAGAAACCACCAAACCAACAACCAACAAACCACCAAACCACGCTCGCAGAATTTGGGAAACGAATGAGCAAAGCGATCACAGAAAAACTGACAAACTCAATCGCAAAGTGGGTTGCCTCACACTCCCTCACTCAATCTCTCTCTCTCTCTCTCTCATGAGATTAAGATGCGATTAATTAGATTAATTAATTACAACTCCTGTAATTAATTAGATTTTTTTTTTTTTTATCGCCTGACAGCACTAACAATAATACTTGACGTCCCCTTTAAAAGTTCTTCCATTAATATGAAGTGTACCCTATAATATTTACTTGGTATACAAAGTACACATTCGGTACATTTGGATAACCCTGATTTATGAGTGCTTTTAGTTATTCCCTTCACACAATATTTCATCTTTTGAAATGTTTTGAAATTCTTGCATATTCATGGTATTAATTTGTGGTATTAAGAAACAGCTCTATGTCAAAACACTTCCTCGAATCTAAGCAGGACTCTTCGTCAAGGACACTTAAACAGAGCCGGAGATCGCAGACACTTGGTTCTCTCTTTGTGCGGGATAAAAGCATGCTAGGCACTTTCTCATTACTAGCTTTTAGCAGCGGGAGCCGTCAAACCGAACAAACTCATTCCGGATTCATCCTGGCTTGGAAAACACTTAAAACGCGTGCGGCCTCTCAAATAGACAGACGGAAAAAAAGCATTTCATTTGTACGACGGAGTCAAAATAAACAGTTAATTTGCTCATATTTCAAACAGCGAGGAGGAACACATTGTTTTCGAGTATTATCTAGCAAAATATGGTGGATTTAAACTATTATTTGCTTGAAAGGCTCTCTCTGTAATTACCATGGGGAGCCTATTACGGGCTTTGCTTAGACTGTGATTTATCGGCGTGCCACTGGAATGATGTCAGACATGTTAATGAGGGTTGCGTCCCGTCCTATCTGAGCCCGCAACATTTACATATTTTTATCGGAGTGTCCTTGGGAGTGAATAAAATGGCACTGCCGCTGTAGTTGCGTTTGGGGGATTGGTGCTGGAGGTGATTTTGATCCGAACCAGTGCTGATGTGAAATAGACTGTTTTTCGCATGATTAAATGTTAAAAGGTGGATTTAGTTGGAGAAACGGGTGAGGGCTGGTGTAATTACTTGGCAGCAAGAGCAGATGTGATGCCGGCTTTTTGGTATTGTGTTACATGGACTGTGATGTTGGAATATGAATTGCACAGTTTTTATCCAGTCATTGCTTTGTTGAATTTCACAAATACGCATTATTTAAAGGAAAAGTAACGTTATTTTACAATCTGAGCCTTCTTTCGGTAATAAAACAAGTCGTTTGACTCACCCATAGCACGTTGGTGTCATTTGGAGCTGTTTGGTAAAAGTTATGTTGTAGCGTATCCGTTAGCGTGAGTACTCGGGGCATTACTTTGCGGTCTCCAAATAACACAAACTTTAGCACTTTTCAAAACATAGAAGCCCGATGTCTTAATCTACGATTTCGTTTGAAGCAAAAGTGGCCTGTAATCCGAGATTTAGCCATAGTTTCGAGTAGATGAGGACGCCAGTGCGCATGCACGGACTGTGCTCTCAGCTCCCGGGACCCAAACATGAAACGCAAAGCTGAAAACTATGGATAAATCTCGGATTACAGGCCACTTTTGCTTCAAACGGAATCGTAGATTAAGACATCGGGCTTCTATGATTTGAAAAGTGCTAAAGTTTGTGTTATTTGGAGACCGCAAAGTAATGCCCCGAGTACTCACGCTAACGGATACGCTACAACATAACTTTTACCAAACAGCTCCAAATGACACCAACGTGCTATGGGTGAGTCAAACGACTTGTTTTATTACCGAAAGAAGGCTCAGATTGTAAAATAACGTTACTTTTCCTTTAAGTTGATCAAAGCAAAGTTGGAATTTTAAAAAGTTCACTTTTTCACATACTGATTTTATTGTTGTGTCACGTTGACATTAAACTTTTCTAGCCTTATCTTAATGAAAACAAGCCGGTGACCATTCAGGGCATATTACAGAACATCACACCAAAGATATCTTTAGATGTATTGTTTTTCTATAAAAGTAACTATATTTTATTTATAGAATAGAATGCCTTTTATTGTCACTATTGATATGTACAATTTACATTATACATACTCTCAATGAGAATGAAAGCATCTCACTTCAGTGCAGACATTTTAAAAAAAATTAAATAAAGAAGTGCCAAAAAAAAAGTGCAAAAAAGAAAAAAGTCCTCTACAGCTGGTACTACACATTAGTTACCACATTATTGCAGGTCTTGCTCAGATTTTGCAGTAGGGGTGACATATACAACCAAATAATGTATATAATTTATCATTTTAACATCATTTTATGCATATTAATGGACACACTGATTTCAAAATTGACTTTGTTGATCTTTTTGCCATCTTATACTGTCCCCTCATCAAAAACATACTTGGAATTGTATTTTTTCCCTCATTCGAGTTTGTTTCATTAATACATTACTCCAACGTTGTCTTGTCTGACCACTCATAAATGCACCATTTGAATTTTGCCTGGATTGTTGCGTCACAGGTAAAAATCCAGACCTCTCCTGTGCAGGTTTTAAGACCATAAACCATCACCAGACTTGTTCTGCAGTCTAATTGTGTTGAATGCTCTATTAGCATAATATTCACTGGGGATAAGAACTTCATTTGTTTATTTTCGCGTGGTTCATTTCCCTTCCTGCTGAGAGCAGAGGGAGCTCCAATGAGAGAGCTCAATTTTGTGTGTGTTTTACAAATGTAGACATTACTGTATTTCAATTTGAAAAAAAGTAAAATGCTAACCTCAAGGTGATCAAAAGCATGTTTAAAAGATAATTAAAGCCACATGAATGAATGACACTTGCCCTTCTATTAGACTGCAGCACTACCCGGCTTCCACAGTTAATAGCTGTTAGTTAATATTTGTGCAAAATTTCTGAAATTAATACAATTGGGCCAGGGCTCTCAAGTTTTGAAGATTGCTAGGAGTGAGATTTCTGAGGAGCGGGGTTTGGTTTAGTCCTGGTTCAGTGCTGGTTTAGACCCGGTTTAGATCTGGTTTAGTCTTGGCTTAGTCCTGGTTTAGACCTGGTTTAGTCCTGGCTTAGTCTTGGTTTAGACCTGGTTTAGTTTTGGTTAAGTCCTGGTTTAGGCCTGGTTTAGACCTGGTTTAGTTTTGGTTAAGTCCTGGTTTAGTCCTGGTTTAGTCCCGGTTTAGTCCTGGTTTAGACCCGGTTTAGATCTGGTTTAGTCTTGGCTTAGTCCTGGTTTAGACCTGGTTTAGTCCTAGTTTAGACCTGGTTTAGTCCTGGTTTAGTGCTGGTTTAGACCCGGTTTAGATCTGGTTTAGTCTTGACTTAGTCCTGGTTTAGACCTGGTTTAGTTTTGGTTAAGTCCTGGTTTAGTCCTGGTTTAGTCCCGGTTTAGTCCTGGTTTAGACCCGGTTTAGATCTGGTTTAGTCTTGGCTTAGTCCTGGTTTAGACCTGGTTTAGTCCTGGTTTAGTGCAGGGTTAGTCCCGGTTTAGTCCTGGTTTAGACCTGGTTTAGTCTTGGTTTAATCCTGGTTTAGTCCCAGTTGAATCCTGGTTTAGACCCGGTTTAGACCTGATTTAGTCTTGGTTTAGTCCTGGTTTAGTTCTGGTTTAGTCCTGGTTTAGTCCCAGTTGAATCCTGGTTTAGACCTGGTTTAGTCTTGGTTTAGTCCTGGTTTAGTTCTGGTTTAGTGCCGAAATAGATAAAAACGCGGTCACTCGTATCCATGTATGCACGTGTCACGGTCTAATCCGGAGCTCTGGAGAAAAGGACATATCCCGAACTTATCCCGTGTCCTGAGATGAGAGTTCCTTCTTACGTAGCATTAACGTAGCAAGTTAAGGATTCTTCTTCTCTTGGAAATGCCGCGTAAACATTCACGCGGCCTCACAGCTGATCGCTCAACTCGAGTACTGGTGTGCGAGTGACTTTTTTAGCTGAAAACGCGCGGTGCCTGCATTAACTTACCGATTTTCTGGGCACAGAAGCGCTGTGAACAGTGGCTACAGTTTTGAATTGCTTAAAAAAATCTCAGCGTGAGAAATACCATGTGTGGCGTGTGAGCGTGTGAACACGTCGAATTGTGTGTGTCACACTCTCAATGTGTGAGACTTGAGAGCGCTGATTGGACTGACCTGGCCATTTGATACAATCCTCACAGTTCACCTCCGTTGTTTTTTCTGCGCTAACAAGGATATCAGTGGAGCCTGCACATCCCACACGCTTCTCTGTTCCTGATGTATTGAGGAAATAAATACTGCGTTTGGTTTGATGGTGTTGTGAGGAGGTTTTGATGTGGATCTGGCCGAAGGGGAGACAGATGTACACAGGGATACAGCTGCAGGGAGGTACACAAACAACCACAGCTCTGATGCTCTGATCATAGAGCAGGGGGCAAGGAGATGACACGGACATGTTTGAATATAATGTGTTCAGCTAGAAAGGACACAGGAGGTGGTATGTGTTATAGCAGTTTTAATATGAAACATGCATGGCTCCAATGGTTAGGTAAAGATTGATTTTAAAGAGCCTCCTGTAGCACTCAGTTACATGTACTTTTAAAAGTAGTTTTCCATCAGCATACTTTTAATCCTACTTGAGTAATATTTTTATTGAAATAACACTACTCTCTAACAGGACCCTCCTGTTTGTCTCATTAGTTTGTCTCATTTTTGTGTCAATCTTTTGGAAAATGCCAGATTTTGTGCATTATATTAACTTCAAATGATAAATCAGATGTTAAGTCCTGTTAGTCTTTAAGTTGCTCTTACTTGAGTAGTTTTCCCAAATACTCTTACTACAGTAATTTCTTGCACCATCACTTTGTAGTTCTACTTGATATTATTTTGAACTAATGTTACGCTTAAGTACATTTTTTGAATACTCTACCAACATCTGTTCCTCTGTAGAATCCTTAAAGGTACAGTGTGTAACTTTATGGAGGTGGTATTGTTGTACCCCTGAAAATGGGGAGAATAAATCAGGAGAGTGATTTCTTGTTGCTTCTCTCATGCAGAAGATTAATCATCTCCTTAGCTTCATTATAACAACGTGCACATTGCAGGTATGACATCTGGCAACCCTTACCTGAAAATGGGGAGAATAAATCACGAGAGTGATTTCTTGTTGCTTCTCTCATGCAGAAGTTTAATGCAATGAGGAGAAACAGCGCGAAATCCCCCATGTGGTCGGTGAAGGCATTACCAATCGCTACAATACTGGATCTCAGACTTAGTAGTCAATGACAGACACGATCACAGTTTCTTTGAACAAAATGACAGGAACATTACAGAAAAATAAAATAGAATAAACAGACTTTTAACAGTATTTAACTTCTTTGCTTTTAGGGCTTATGCAAATTAATATTTGAGAAACCTTTTTTGAGAAACCCATTTAAATGGGGCTAAAAATAAAAATAAAACCTGTTGCCTTTAAAATGGAAGTCATAAGAGTTTCACAGTTAAAAGAGCTTCACAGTGTAAAAAGTAGCCAAAAATGTGATTAAGTAAATACGTAAGAGAAATGTCACTTCAAAATATTATTACTCAAGTAGAACTAGTGGTCCAAGAAATGACTAAAGTAAGCGTAAAAAAGTATTTGGAAAAACTACTACTCAAGTAACTAAAAGAGTAACTAATTTGATTTATAATTACCTTGATCAAAATGTCCTGTTCATTGGTCCTCCCTTATTTCATATTGTGCTGAAGTTTGGGGGAACACTTCGGGGGAACACTCAATGTACAGTTAATCCATTGATTACATTACCAAAACGAGCTTTGCGAATCATCCATAAAGTTGGATTTTTAAAACACACCCATAATCTTTTTATTCAATCCAAGCTCCTAAAGATTCCTGACCTTGTAAAATAATAATATTATTCAAAGCATTCAAGAATTTACTACCAAGTAATCTTGTTCAAAATGAGAGAGAGAACTCATAATTTAAGAGGGTATGGAAATTTCAAATTGCCAAATTTTCAAACTAACCGTAAACATTTCTTTGTGTCGATATTATGGGTGTGCAAAATAATCGTCATGACAATGCATCGCGATACTAACTTTCACAATATACTGCATCGATTCTTGATGCCAAAAATCGATTTTTATTAATTAATAATTAATTAATTAATTAATTATTAATAAATAAATACATTAATTATTAGTTTATTTTTTTTATAAATCCTATGCACTTTTTTCTTTGTGAAAGGGTATTGTTTGTTATGATGGTACCTCCAAAATGGCAAATGTCTGAACATCATTTTTTGTTTTAGAAAAAAATCCTATGCACTTTTTTTGTTATTGGTTTGGTTTATTTGTTTTGGTTATTCAATAAATTCAGTTATGAACTGAGTTGCTCAGAGTTGTGTATAAATTGAAGACACTACCCAGACACACAGCCACTGATATTTAAGTTATCCTCTTTTTTTTGGTACATTTTCACTGAAGTATTTCGACTATATTGCAATGCATCGCAATAATTCAAGTATCATGAGGCATCGTGATAGTATCGCATCGTGGCATATGAATCGTGATTCGAATTGAATCGTGACTTCTTTGCCAATACCCACCCCTAGTAGATATGTGGTGTAAAATTCTGGAACAGTCTGGATACACGTCTCAAGAAATGCCAAAATATCCATAAATTCAAGTTGTTGTATAAAAATATGGTCTGGTCACAGTTTATAGAGAGTGGGTCTGAATATTAGAACAAACTGTCTTCTGTAGAGCTGGTTTATGTTTGTTGTTTCCACGCCATTGTTAGTTTGTTCTCTCCATGACATTACTTGTATCTGCTGTCTGTTTTCATTGTTGGCATCCTTTTGTATTATTGCAATAATATGTTGCCAAGCTATAGCAGTCACCCATTGTCTTCACTGTAAATAGTTCACATAGTCTAAGGTAAAATGTTTGAGGAATGCAGGGAAATGCTCAGTGTGTTGAATTCAAAGAGGGGGTGGGATTAAATAAGTTTTCTTCTTCCCGCTCCTTTTTGGGCAAATGTTTTTGTTATTTGTGATATGATTGTACTAATGTAAATTGCTTATTTGCCCAAAATAAATAAATAATTTTAAGTTAATGCAATTGGAAGGACAAAACATTAAATAACGCACAAAATCAGGTATTTCATCAAAAGATGGATGCAAAAAAATGAAAAAAAACAAAAAACAACCTAAATCCTATCTGAAGGAGAGGTGCAAAAAACAGCAAAAAAAGTGTTCAAATCATATTATCTGTCATAAAGCTTTTGTCACTTAGACTGTAGTTATTTCACTAAAAATATTACTCAAGTAGGAATAGGTATGCTACTAGAAAAGTACTCTGAAAAGTACAATTTCTTAAAGGTACATTGTCTAACTCAGGGGCGGATCTAGCCATTTTGGGGTCCTAGGCGAAATATAGACATGGGGCTCTCAAAAGTCATTCTTCAAACACACGTGCACACAAAATAAGGGTGCGCTTGTGTGTTTGAAGTAAGAGTTAAATTTTTTTGTGCGTGTACCGTGTCAGAGGTGACAGTTGGGGCCCCTCTCAACGGGCAGGTTTGGTGGGGCCCCTAGGCGAATGCCTATGTTTGCCAAATGGTAAGTCTGCCTCTGGTCTAACTTTTCAGGTGGAGGGCCCGTCAAATGCTTTTCTCCATGAAGATGTCCTTTGTCTGGAATGTCTGTCAGTTTGCCATTAAAGTTTTCTATCTTCTTAGTCTTTTCTAGGATTTTCTGAACTTTAAAACTACCTGCAGTTGAATAAACGTAAGAAATGGAGGTCTTGAAGAGTTATAATTTTTGAGAGATAATTTTTATCTTTAAGTTTTACACTTCATTAATTCAACAGCTGCCTTTTAAGCTACAAATAGTGATGTGCTTATTGCAAATGTGCAGCTATGAAGGTTTCCTGTTTAAGAAACCATAACAGCTTCTTGTAAAAACAGAAGCTGAATCAGTTCCCCATTTCCATAGCAACGTAGACAGCGTTTCCGGTATGTCTGGCTTTTTGTCTCACTTCTCTTTTACAGGAAAAAACACACAGTTATAAAGAAGTTATGACTAATGTATGTGGAGGAGATATCAAATGACAAAAACCCCCTAAAAGGGAAAAACAACGACTAACATCTGGGAGGAGCCAGCAGCACTATGTACATTTGAAATTTGCATATTCATGAGTGTAATGTTCATTACTGGGCGCCCCGAAGAATTTGTGTCGTTCCTGCGGTGCCTCGTGAGGAACACACATTAGACTGTTCTCAGGGACCGGGACGGCCCAGATGCATCTGTTTTAGAAACATTGTCAGGTGAATAAATTTGGCTTAACTGAACTTATTGAATCCTGGTACTTTTTAAATGGTATGTGCTAAAGGCTTTTAGGGAGATCTTGTTACCTCTAGGAAAAGTTAAAATATTATAACTCCTTATTCCAGTTTGAACACGCTAAGAGAATTTGACAGAAACAGACAGTGGACATGTAATTAATCTTTGAATTGTTTATTGTTTCACATATTGGAAAAATCGTCAAATTCTTCAGTCTCAGACATCATTTGTCTCCCATCTATAACTCTATCCTGAAACCTAAATCAAAACGAACTAAGAAAACAATAGGGTTAGCCAGGTCAGGTCCAGAGGTGTGAAAACATCCATTATGTCCATTATGGTCCTGAATGGTTCTGCTAACAAGACCCCACACTCCACTCCCACTGCATATTGAATAGGCCTACCTAACTAACAGAAACTGAAAGCAAATAGGTGTGATAGTTTCATAGTAATTTCATTGTAGTTAGCTCCTTCCTCCAGGCAGTTATAAGCAGTGTTCACCAGCACTCGAGCCAGAACTGAAGAAACAGCTTGGATGAGCTGCGAAACATATTCGACCAAATAAACTTTTGTCCAGTTGACAAGTCGTCTTAGGTCTGACAACGCCATACATGAAGCATTTATACATTAAGCATTTATGGACATGCGCAATCATTTAACAGCGGCAGACGTCAGCCCCATGTGTAGTGACCTGGTTTATTTGATATTTACTTTGTTAAACTACCACTGATGTGTTCAATTTCATTGAATCGTCCCTAGAGGGCGCTACCTGACTGACTGAGAGTGTGCTGAAAACACGCGGCTTTTCAAGCCGGGAAGTTGCTGTGTTTCTCCCAATAACATCCACGAAGCAGAATGCACGCAGTTGTCCTGACTCATTCTTTCTTTCGTGTTACATTTCTCCACTCTTCAGGTATGCAACTTGTTGAAAACTTTGACCCGTGCTGTATGTTTGAGAAATATGTTGCTTGTCATTTTATGTCAGTTCGTAATGTGTTTATTTCAAATGGGAATAAGTTGCTATTCACATGAAACAAATGGGAGCTAGCTATCGGAAGCATGGTTCTTTGCTAGTTTTAACAAACTCTAAAAAGTACGGTATATCACAATCCATGTAAGGATTATTTGTAAGTTGGCTCAGTAGTTAAAATGTTTCTAATGATTTTGTAGTATATTTGCCTGTTATGTTTTCACTGTTACCATTGCCTGTGTGAATCCTAGTGGCTTCTGCACCAACCTGCTGTAGTATTCCAGGTTGAGAAGCCACCACTAGGTGTCACCTGGACTTAACGTAGCTGAGTTTAGAAAAAAAGGGAAAACAAGGACTAAATGGACTCTAAATGGACTTGGAGTTTCTGTTATAATTTGTATTGTGTTTATTTATTTCCTCATGTTTTGTTATTACTTTTACTGTGTTTCTGGCAATGGAAGCCAACAGAAATAAGTGGACTGTTTAAAGAGACAAGAAAAAGAGTGTTCCGCATGTATTGCAGAAGTTGCTGTGTTTCTCGCAATAACATCCACGAAGCAGAATGCACGCAGTTGTCCTGACTCATACTTTCGTGTTACATTTCTCCACTCATCAGAGTGCGACATGCATTAAACAACTGCATTAAAATCATGGAAATCAATGCTCAACCCAGCCATAATTTTTTTTAAAAGTGTCTTACTGTCTTACCATGCCGTTAATAAATGCTCTTCTCTGCAACCCGATCGCTCCCCCCTTGTGTCGTTTAGTGCCTCCTCCTCAATTAATTTTACTAAACTATAATGCTAAGTAGCCGACCGTCCATCTGTCTCCTCTTCTACTTTGACTAACTTGACCACACTACCACAATCTTCACCGTTCTATTTCTCATAAAAGTGATTAAATGTTGTATTGTAGTAACTTCCTCGAAAAGGTTTACTATTGTCTTCCGTATAAAGTGTTTTCCACTTCATATGCGAGCGCTACCAATTCTTGGTTGCAACTAGTGCCATGATTGGTCAATTCTTGGTAGCAACTCGGATAGACATTGGTCAAATTGTGTTAGCATGAGCTCGAGTCGCGGCCGGCTGTGGGAAATTTCCCATAAGGCAGTGCTTTACTTCAGTTGTCGCAAACAAATACAAAATACACATATATTTGTTTTATTTCAAACTGTGCACATTTTTAACATCGTAAGAAGAAATATCCCGGCAAAATAAAATAATGTAATACCTTAAACACATCATCACGATGCCACCGTCACTATATATATATATGTAGTTGTAAGTGGTATAAATACCGAACAGGTCCTTTCAATTACAGCAATAGGGCGGAATTTTTAAGACGATGGAGGCACGTAACGATCGAATACCTAGCTGGTGGGCCGAGGCAATGTGGTTTCGGGGCCGCGGTGGGCATTGACGGGGCCGCTGCCCTTCTGGCATGTGCCCAAATGCCAGACCGCCCAATCCGTCACTGCTCTAGGGGCATAAAACCAAAATACAACTCTTAAGTATGTATTTCCAAATGAACACGATTCTGCATGTACGAGTGTTACATGCATGCAGCGACTCCTCAGTTTCCTCTCACACTTGTAAAACAAGCACTGTATCAAACAAAACCCCAATTAAGAAAACGCGTGAGCCGGACTTAACAAGCTCGTTTATCTCACCCATTCTCTGCGCGCTAACAAGACTCTCATTAAGGCGTTAAGCCAGGAGCCCCCTGTCATTTACCTAATAAGCCAAATGGAGTGGGAAGAGGTCCGCACTTTTTTTTTTTTTTTTCAAGTCTGGCGGCGAAAGATTAGCCCGTTTGACTCTCTACCAACACACCGGGTTCAAAGTTCGCCTGACCTGAAAGAGGAGAGGTGCTAGCCATCCACGAAGACGGATCAGGCAGGTGGGTGTATCTGTGATGTGTGAGGTTAATTAGCCCCTTGACTTATTAGAGTGACAGCGGAAGAGCAGCCAAAACCAACCCGGGTCAATTAGCGCGTTAGCTGTATGAGACCTTTATGATGTAAATGGAATAAAAAGGGTGCTTATCATTGTCTGATGGTTCTGTTGAGAGCCAACAAGCAATTAGCTCGAATGAAAGCGCAAAAGATCAATTTTGTTTGAAGTAACCCGGGAGCTAAGAGCTGATTCGGAATAAAATGTCATCTTTTAAAAGTCATAGTGAAATGTGAAAGTATTGCTTATGTGAGCCATCATACGGAGGTAGTAAAGCATTATTGCTACTATTAAAGCAATGCAGTTTCTCAGCTTAGTATTCATGTAATAAAACGCACTCTTTTTAATAGAAATAATATTGTGCAATCTGTGAGAAAGTCCACAGCCTATATGACCAATAAAGACTATCATATAAAACTTCATCACTTCACTTCATCACCGGAAAGTCTATATAAATGGCCCACAAACTCTATGCAGATGCACCAATATGTATCTTAAAGGAGACATGACCAAAAGCATGGTTAAAAGATAATTATAATTTATAGAGGGATTATCAAACTACAGCTCTGGAAAAAAATAAGAAACCACTGCAAAATTATCAGTTTTTCTGATTCTACTACTTATAGGTATGTGTTTGGGCAAAAGGAACATTATAAACTACTGACAACATTTCCCCCAAATTCCAAATAAAAATATTATCATTTAGAGCATTTATTTGGAGAAAATTACAAATGGTAAAAAAAAACAAAAAAAAACATATATGTTTTCAAACTTCAAACAATGCAAAGAAACAAGATCAAATTCATTTTAAAACAACATAATACTAATGTTTACACTTAAGAAGAGTTCAGAAATCAATATTTGAAATCAGCTTTCATGTCTTTTACATAGTCCAAACGTGCAATATCGTTTTTCCAACGTGCAATATTGTTTTTCAATTCTCTCCTTGTTACTGTTTTATTATTATTACTTATTTTATTATTACTTATTTTATTCCATTGTTGCCTGCATGCACTTTTCTTTCTTGTTCAATCTGTCCCTACCTGGAGCTACTGTGGCAAGTAAATTTCTGCGTGAGATCAATAAAGTCTTATCTTACCTTATCTTATCTTATTGTTCTTGGATGACTTTATTCCACTCCTGGTGCAAGAACTGAAGTAGCTCATCTTTGTGTTTGTGTTGGAATTCAACAGACGCTGGAATGGAATGGCTGTAATATATGTAGAGATGCTGATTTCAGAAAAAAAATGCAGTGGTCTCTTACTTTTTTCCAGAGCTGTACGTCACTTGGGTCTCCTGCAGAAAGAGCCACTGTCCTGTCTGGGATCGGGCAGTGTCTCGTAGGATTTCAGCAGATTTCAGGCTCTCTTGGGACGCAGGGCTAGTTGTATCGATCAGGTATGAGTGGATGTCCGGCTACTGAAGTTTGAGACATTTTTTTCTTGTCATTTAGGTACTCACCTGCATTTAACACATACAGGTCATTAAGTCGTATCCCGCTCCACTAATGTTAATTTAGCATCATAACTTATTTTATCACACGGCGATAAACTGTTATAGTGCACTGACAACAGCGCTCGCTACTGGTGGAACCTTAATAGACAGCGGTGCTTTCTACCCTCAGGCCGACTGCGCATCCGCTGTGTTGATAAACAAATAATCCGTCTATTGCAGGGGTGTCAAACTCATTTTGGTCCAACCTACTTATGGGCATATATACCCCAAAAATAGCAATAAGTCCAAATATTTGTGCATAGAAACACAAATCTATTACAGAAGTCTTTTTAATTTGATGAACTCTTTCTTTTACAAAATATTATAATATTATGAACAACCTGAAACTTTAAGAAAACTGCAATTTCAACACAAGCATACAGGTTTCCCATTCAACTCCGTGAACAAATCATCATCATCCACTTTTCTCATTTTTGACATTTTGCTGATGAGGGTGTCACAATCAATAGTCAAAACGATGGTCCTTTAAGAGCGTTTGGAATCAGAATCAGAATCAGAATCAGAAAGGTTTTAATGCCATATGTTTGAACAAGTTCACAACATTAGGAAATTGCTGCGGTGCTTGGAGCAGAATGTAAACCAACACTTAACATGCAATAAATAAAATAGAATAAAATAAAATAGAGTAGCAGAGTACAAGGATATAGCAGTGCAGGTGCAGGTATGGTCAGGTGCAAAAAGAAGAACCGGCGCAGGGTCATGTGACTGACACGGAGCGGGGGGTGGGGTCTTGTGACTGACACAGAGCGGGGGGTGGGGTCATGTGCCTGACACAGAGCGGGTGGGTGGGAGGGTGGGTGAGAAGAGTCCTAGTGTTGTTATTGTTCAAAAGTCCGACAGCAGAGGGGAAAAAGCTGTTTTTATGGCGGGAGGTTCTGGTCCGAATGGACCGTAGCCTCCTGCCTGAGGGGAGCAGGTCAAAGAGTCCATGTCCAGGGTGAGAAGGATCGGATGCAATCCGACCTGCACGTGTCCGTGTCCTGGAGGTGTACAGGTCCTGCAGAGATGGAAGGCTGCAACCAATCACCTTCTCAGCAGAGCGCACAACACGCTGCAGTCTCTGTTTGTCCCTGGATGTGGCTCCAGCATACCACACGGTGATGGAGGAGGTGAGGATGGACTCGATGATGGCAGTGTAGAATTGCACCATTGTCCGTGCTGGCAGGTTGAATCTCTTCAGCTGCCTCAGGAAGTACATCCTCTGCTGGGCCTTCTTTATGACGGAGGTGATGGTGGGCTCCCATTTGAGGTCCTGGGTGATGGTGGTCCCCAGGAAGCGGAATGAGTCCACAGTGGTAATGGGGGAGTCGGTCAGGATGATGGGGGAGAGTGGGGCTGTGTGCTTCCTAAAGTCCACAATGATCTCCACTGTCTTCTGGGCGTTCAGCACCAGGTTGTTCTGGCTGCACCAGGACGCCAGACGGTCAACCTCTGTCCTATAGGCAGACTCATCCCCGTCCGAGATGAGTCCAATGACCGTGGTGTCATCTGCAAACTTGATGAGCTTGACAGACTGGTGGGAGGAGGTGCAGCAGTTGGTGTACAGGGAGAAGAGCAGAGGAGAAAGAACACAGCCTTGGGGAGAGCCGGTGCTGATGGTCCGGGAGTCCGAGACATTCTTCCCCAGCCTCACGTGCTGCTTCCTGTCCGTCAGGAAGTCAGTGATCCACCTGCAGAGAGGATCAGGCACGTTCATCTGGGAAAGCTTGCCTTGGAGGAGGTCTGGGCGGATGGTGTTGAAGGCAGAGCTGAAGTCCACAAACAGGATCCTGGCGTAGGTTCCCGGGGAGTCCAGATGCTGCAGAGTGAAGTGTAGAGCCAGGTTGATGGCATCGTCCACAGATCTGTTGGCTCTGTAGGCGAACTGCAGGGGGTCTAGGAGGGGGGCCGTGAGGGTCTTGAGGTGGGGCAGAACCAGGCGCTCAAAGGACTTCATGACCACAGATGTTAGAGCCACAGGTCTGTAGTCATTAAGTCCAGTGATCCTTGGCTTCTTGGGGACAGGAACAATGGTGGAGGTTTTGAAGCAGGCAGGCACATGACAAGCCTGCAGTGAGGAGTTGAAGATGCCCGTAAACACCGGGGCCAGCTCGTTGGCACAGTGTCTCAGGGTGACAGGAGAGACACCGTCTGGGCCAGGCGCTTTCCGGGCATTCAACCTTTTGAACTGTTTCCTCACATCTGTCTCATGAATGTGAAGGGGTGGAGATGGCTCTGGTGAGGGGGAAGTAGGGGGTGGGGGGATAAGTGTCCAGGTAGTCTCTATTGGTGGGACGGATGGAGGTGTGAGAGCTGCTTGATGGCTCATCAAAACGACAGTAGAAGTCGTTTAGACTGTTGGCTAGGGGCAGATCATCCGTGGAGTGTGGAGTTTTAGGTTTGTAGTTTGTTATTTTCCTAAAACTCCTCCACACAGAAGCCGAGTCGTCCTCTGAGATCTGCTGCTGCATATTCTCAGAGAACTGGCGTCTAGCAGTACCCACTTCCCTGCTAAACCTGTACTTGGCATCCTTGTAGAGGTCTCTATCTCCACTTCTGAAAGCCTGCCTTTTTTCTAGCCACTGTCGTTTCAGTTTGGGAGTAAACCAGGGTTTGTCATTGTTATAACTCACCCAGGTGCGTGTTGGCACAATGCTGTCCTCACAGAAGTGGATATATGAGGTGACAGTGTCTGTGTACTCGTCCAAACTGTCAGAAGCAGCTCTCATAGCGTCCCAGTCTGTAGTTCCCAAGCACGCGCGCAGCTCCTCCATAGCCTCGCTGCTCCACCTTTTTGTAGTCCTCACGACAGGTTTAGAGTGTTTCAGTCTTTGTCTGTACGCGGGGATAAGGTGGATCATTTCGTGATCAGAAAGTCCGAGTGCTGCGCGGGAAAGAGGCAAGTCTTCATTTGTGCTACTCTGGTGGGAGGGGCCACATACAGAGGTGCTTGGAGATGCTGCTATGCTAAGCGAAGACGGAGATGAGGCGGCCTACAGGAGGGAGGTGGACAGTCTGGTGACATGGTGCGGGGACAACAACCTCACTCAACACAGACAAGACCAAGGAGATGATAGTGGACATGAGGAAGGAGAGGAGACCTCATCAGCCACTGTTTATCCGGGACCTTGAGGTGGAGAGGGTGAGCACCTTTAAATACCTGGGGGTCCACATCAGTGATGACCTCACCTGGACACTCAGTGGCTGTACTTCCTGAGCAGGCAAAATCCTCAGCAATTTCTACACCAATATATCATATATAACAGAGGGTAAAAAAAAAAAATTGATGGAATAGCAACCAAAGAGCAATAGACCGGTGTCAGATGAGATATAATTCTAAAAATAAAAATAATAAAAAATGTATATGTACAAATCAGAATTAAATAGAAAAGTAGTAATAAAGTATAAAATACAATATCAAATACAATATTGGAGGTTTATTATTATTATTATTATTATTATTATTATTGGAGGTTTATTATCTCAAACGCATCATTATACCTCAATTTAAATGCTTTAATCTTGTTTTTACATTATTTTACACCAGAACTCACAAGATGGCCGCCGTATTTGGCATGGCAACAGGGTCTATGTTATAATACATCATGGTAGTGCTCTGTGTGAAGGTTGGTCTGTCCTAGTTCATGTAAAAATGGGGGAAATATGCAGAACAAAATAGATGAGTCACATTTTCTAAAGCTTTAAAACAGTGCTTGTTCAATGGTCAAACATATCACCATGTTTAAAAATGACATTTTTATATTCAGGGGCTGTTGGTTAAATTTCACTTGAACTGTCTGATATGTGCTTATCAGTCCTGTGACTGTGTGACATCAACCTGACCACAGACTGAAAGTGGAAACTGGCTATAACCATTACATGTTTACATTTTAAAAATTATCTTGCGATATTGGCTGATAGTGAGCTTCCTTCACTCTGAGAAAACAGGCCTCTGTGGTTTGATTCTCAGAACAGCAGCTCTGAGTTGCACATGTCAAAACAGATCTCAAAGATTTCACCTGCTATGGAAATATTTATATCAAAAACCTACAGCTCCCAGCATTACAGCTTCTATTTTACAAAAACTGACTTTTATGAATTTTAAGACATGTTATAATGTTGTTTTATATGATTACTTAATCTTATTTGACACCAGTCTCGTTATTTTTGCTGCTTATTTAGAAATTATTATTGCCATTTTTAGTTTTGCTCTTTGTTATTATAATATATGTGACCTGTGAGCTACAAACCTAAAAAAAAAAAGGTTTATGTATAGTGTGCACTGTCCCTGTCTTAAAAAATAAACAATAAATATAGCTGCAAGTAGCAATGTGGGGCCAAGCACCGAAGGTGCATGTAGGCGCCTGAACCTAGGTCTAACAGGGTCTGACAGGGTCTAACAAGGTGTGACAGGGTCTAACAGAGTCTGACAGGGTCTAACAGGGTCTGACAGGGTCTAACAGAATCTGACAGGGTCTAACAGGGTCTGACAGGGTCTAACAGAGTCTGAAAGTTTTCATAAACTATAATAACCTTGTTGCAGGTGCTGGGGTTTAGATAGACAGAGTCTGACAGGGTTTAACAGGGTCTGACAGGGTCTAACAGAGGGTCTAACAAAGTCTGACCTATCTCCCGAGATATGAGCTCACTTCGGCTAGATCAAAGACACATCAAAGACAGATCAAAGGTTGCTAGGCAACGCAGAAAATTCCTGAAAATTTCTGCAAATTTGACCAGCTGGTGGCACTAGACGGTTGGGGCTGGGGGCCTATAAATTACTGTGGGTAATGAGGAGACTGGCTAGAATGTGCATGCAAAACTGTGGTTTTCTTACTAGTGCCATCACTGTGTATCAATAAAGCCCAACTGATCAGGCAATAATTATATATATTAAATAAAAAACAGTCTAACAGAGTCTGACAGGGTCTAACAAGGTCTGACAGGGTCTAACAGAGTCTGACAGGGTCTAACAGAGTCTGTTGGGTCTAACAGGGTCTGACAGGGTCTAACAGGGTAGTTAGACCCTGTCAGACTCAGAAACAGGGTTTAACAGGGTCTAACAAGGTTTAACAGGGTCTGACAGGGTCTAACAGAGTCTGACAGGGTCTCAGGGGCCGTTTAGACGAGGACGATTGCGACTGAAAACGATAAAATATTCTATCGGAAGTGTCTTTCGTTTACACGGCGGCGGCGCCGTCGGGCTCTGAAACCGCAAAAATCTGAAGACTCCTTCCAGAGTGTGGAGTTTTGAAGACGGTCCGGGTCGCGTCTCCGTCTAAACGGCAAGAGGCGCAAAACATGTTCACGTCACATACAGCTGATGCGCCAAGCCGGTAAAAACAATAACAATACGTCGCAGGCGACAGAGGCAAGTTTGGACAAGACCGGGCAGAACCAGTCAGTGGTGGGACAATTTTGAGAATGGATTAGTTGCTGACAGTGCTTGGGTGGAAAACTTCAGAACGACTAAACAAGCTCTTGTTGGCACTTCTGGGCAGTTCTGCGCACTTCTGTGCTGGCATATTGTGAACTAAAGTCATAACTGATGCTGGGTTAGCGTTGGCTCTTTGGGCATTATTCTGCGCAGTTATCTGGCATATTGTGGAAACACACGCGCACGCAACACACACACACACACAGCTCTGATAAAACTGCAGGCATATTCCCATACTTTCCTCTGTCCGAGCACCACCAAGTGCACTTGTCTGTGTTCTGTTTCTCATAGCACTTTAGCAGTTTAAGTTGCGTTACCACCGACTACCGAGGTGCTCTTGTGCATTTTATGCTGTGTGGCTCTGTGCTGGTTGACATGACTGAGATACGCATTACGTGCCTGTCCGTGTATAATGTAGCCTATAGGCTATGCATTATGTTCGACCAAACATTTCGGTGACACCCTCTTGCGATTGTGCCCCCCCCCCCCCCGAGTTCACATGCGTTCCGCGGTCTATGCTGTGACGGAGCGCCTGTAGCTGTCCGTCATTCCCCGACCCGCGCCTCTTTCCCTCACTGGCCCCAGCGCGCGCCTAGACGGCAGAGCACAGAGCGCTTTCCCTGGGTTTGCGTGACCAGACTGATTCAACTGTTCCCTGCCTATAAACTGTTCCCCGTGATCTGGACTCTGTTTCCCTCCCTGGGGCGTACGAGGGTGCACACTTGGATGCTAGCTGCTGTGATAATGTCTGTGGAAACGCCTGTAAATACCTTTTGTAAATACTTTTGTAAATACTACTGTTTTTGGGACTTGTTTTTCACTGTAAATATTTGCACTGTGTACACTGGATTGTGGTGCAAATAAAAAGGGAATACACGTAAGCACGTATTCGACTGTGCCATCATTTTTTTCCCCCTCTCGTATCTTGTCCAAAAGAACCCGTGACATATGCTCTTGTTGTATTAAGCGAAGAGCTCCGACCCGACATCGAGGGCGAAACAACCGTGATGAGAGCCCCTGTGGTGTCCTGAAAAAGGTAGCTCTGATATTATATTAGCGGCCTGGCATGCATATTCAATCGAATTCGCCCACTTTTGCGTCTTTGTATAAACAAACATTTCCTGTTGAGAACGCTCGTCTAAACGATTGAAGACGAGACGCCACTTTTGCGTCTTCTGTTTTGATCGTCGCCGTATAAACGTAGCCTAAGAGAGTCTGACAGAGTCTAACAGGGTTTAACAGGGTCTAAGAAGGTTTAAACAGATCAAAGACACATCAAAGACAGATCAAAGGTTGCTAGGTGCGTTGCTAGGCAATTCCTGAAAATTCCTGCAACTTTGACCTGCTGTTGGCACTAGACGGTTGGGGCTGGGGGCCTATAAATTGCTGTGGGTAATGAGGACACTGGCTGGAATGTGCATGCAAAATTTCACAACATTTTACCAGACGGTTATAGGGGTTGCCATAGACTCCCATGGTTAGAGGAATAATGTATAATAATCAGTAGAAACACTTTATTTTTTATTTTTTATCTTTTAATATTACAAGGTACACAATAATACACACTTCAGGTACATAATAGTACATATTTCATCACCACAATAACATTCACAAAGCACTCAGAAAACACATCGGGGGATGCGGGTACGGGAATAAACACCACTGGGCACAAGGGCTAAGAGAAACAGGGGGAATGTAGAGGACCAAAGGGATTGCCCCAGGTGAAGAAAGGGGCCTGGGGGAGAGCAAGGGTGCTGCAGTACAAACACTTTATTTATTTATTTTTTTCAGAAATTTTATTACCACAAGGTACATATATTCGCAAAGCGCTCAGAAGACACATCGGGGGACGTGGGTACGGGGATAAGCACCACCGGGCATTAGGGCTGAGAGGAATAGGGAAAGTGCAGAGGACCAAGGGGCTTGCCCCAGGTGAAGAAAGGGGTCTGAGGGAGAGCAAGGGCGACGCAGCGCCCAGGGAAGGCCCAGGCGCCAGGGACCAGGGGGGACAGCGGAGGGGGGTAGGGGTCAGAAGTCCAACTGAGGGAAACCGGCTCGGGAGATGGAGAAAAGCGTATTGTCTGGGATGAAGGTGTTGCGAAACTCCGTTTCTCTTGCGTCGTGGAGACGGCGGACGTGGGCGCAAAGGAGCGCTGTGAAGAGGGGCCAGTGCTCCGCTGCGTGGCCGTCGTGGAGGCGGCGGTTCCGTGCCGCGAAGATCGAATATCTGGCCACAGACAGGACAAGGCGGGCGGCATCCCAGTTGACTATGGGAGCATCCGGCCCCCGAGGTTGCTGCTGGGCAGGGCCGAAGAGGCAGAACCAGAGTCCAGGGTCATCGAGTCCATGGGCCGCCGGTGGTGGGAGCCTCAATGCCAGCCTCCGAGCGAGAAGGTCCAGTAGCCGGGTCCAGAACCGCTGCACGGCAGGGCACCGGGCGGCCAGATGGAGGAGGTCTTCAGGCGCCTCACAGCATACCGGACAGTCACAGCCGTACCTGTCAGGGTGTATTGCGTGCAACCTGGTGCAGGTGTAGATGATCCCGTGTCTCAACTTAAAGTCAAAATTACTGACTTGGGGCGGGGTGTACCAATTATATATGTGAGCCCAGATGGAGGCAGTGTCATGTGTGGGAAAAGTCTGCGACATCTGTGTTCTGCAGAAGGGCGCCGAGCAACCCCGGCCACTAACAGCCTGTAGAAGGTGTGCACCCTCGTCTCCGTCAGCCTCAACACCCTTTCTCCCCATACAACATCAGAATCCAGAGAACACTCGCCTATCTCCTCCCCATGTACCTCCCCCGGGTCCAGGGGGCCCGTCTCAAACAGGTCCCCCCACTTCGTCAGGACAGAGGACTGGATCACACTTGCCGTCCTGAGGATTTCGGCTCTCCGAAACCTGGCCCCAGCCCTCATAAACCTGCCCCTGATTTCCTCCATGTCAAACCTGCCTGAGGCATCCATAAGCTGTCCTACCTGTTTAATCCCCACTCCCTCCAGAACCCCACTGAACATGCCCTCCCTCCTCCCTGGAGGGTCGGAGAGCATGTCAGTAGAAACACTATGGTGCCTAGCACCTTCGGTGCTTGGCCCCAATAATAAAATACTGTGCCCAGTCAATAAAATTTTCTGTTTGAGAGAAGAACCCAGCCTAAATATGCAGGTTTATGTGTTAAAACTCCAAGTGTGTTTGTGATGAGGAAACGACATTAGAACAGATCAGAGTAAAGTGTTGGACATGATCTGAGTTGTTCTCCTGTGTGACGGGTCCTGTGCTCCTCATATGAGTCTGTGGTGGTTTTGTTGATTTGTGTGTGACCTGCCTCTGTGTACATTAGGAACTTTATTGGATGGGTAAACACTGGCGACGAAGGGCGTGGCCAATTAGATAATTTGTGAAAACGGCCTTTCAAGTGTCTCATGTAACTCTCTGGCTGCAGGTGGATTCATTTAAATAATAAATCTTGTTTCGGTGCAGAGTGGACAGTTTGGTTGTTTCTAAATGAAAGCTTGGTGATAAGAAATCAAAAAACTTTGCATGCATACACACACTCACATAGTGGACACACACATGCACACACACATAAAGTTCCATCTCGTTTTTAAAATTTGAGTTATAAGAAACAGAAACATCTTTTTTTATGTTTGAAAAAACCCACAAACGATGAAGAGATAAGAATGTGTCTAAAACAGGAAATGCCTGGTTGAAATGCTAGTCCTGGTTTAGAGCTGGTTTAGTTCTGTTTTAGTCCTGGTTTAGTCCTGATTCAGTCCTAGTTCGATCCTGGTTCAGTCATGGTTCAGTCCTGGTTCGGTCCTAGTCTGGTCCTGGTTAAGTCCTGGTTCGGTCCTAGTTTAGTCCTGGTTCAGTCCTGTTTCGGTCCTGGTTCAATCATGGTTCAGTCCTGTTTCGGTCCTGGTTGGGTCCTGGTTACAGCCCTCAGAGCACTGGTCCTGGTCTGGTCCTTCTACACAATGGGTGAGTGATTCTTGTTATTTGTTTACATGTATTTCATTCCTAAAATCTAAAAAGCAATGAAGAGTGGCGTAAAGTTACACACAACCCAAGTGAAAATGAGAGAAGAGAGTTATGTGAGGTGCTCCTTTTGCGCACACACTTTAATACTGACATCTCCTATAAACATTCCACACAGAGAGCAGTACTTCTCAGGTTGACTTTAGGCGCTGCTTTATGTATTTATTTATTATTGTCTGGGATCTTCTGATGTCTTTGTCCAGATCCATAAATGAGCTCCTCTCACAGCAGTGCTCCGTTCGATAACGCTGGTTCTGAATGTGAGTTTTTGGACATGTCTGTTCCTTTAGACCAGGGGTGGGCAATTGTTTTTCCCCAGGGGCCAAATGAGAAGCAGAAAATATTGTGGAGGGCCGGGCCAAAAGTTTGAAGTCTACTCTGGTTATTAATTTTATTTCTACATTGAAATCAGCTTTGTCTTAGATATTTTTTTGTTTTGTTTCGTCTTTATATTGTATTTTATCATTTTGCACTACTGTGTGTCATTGTGTGTGAGACCAAATAAAGGCTTAATCTAATCTAATCTACCTGGCCAGAGAGAAACGAAATTTCGATTCACTGTATGTTGAACATATGACAGAATTGACAATAAAGCTGATTTTGATCTTTGATCTTAGTCAGTTCTGTGTTATTATTAAGTCATGAGAGAGTGAGGTTTTATAAAAACTGAATTTATTCAGTAAAATATTTCAAAACAATGGTAAACGTGAAATATTTGTAACTCTTTTTCAGTCACATTAACCCCACAATGCTTTCTGAGTTTAACTTTCTTAACTTTCTAATAAGACACCACAATGTCTTGCCAAATAATATAATACAAGATATGTCACAAAACTTTTTTCTCCAACTGCCAAACGGTGTAGAAAAAAAGTCAAAGTTAGAATGTTTTAGTGTTTTTTTTTCTTGATCAGTGAGAGAAATCTGGCCTCTTGAGCTTTAACAAGTGCATCAAAGTCAGGTTCATGTTTGAGGTGGAGATGTGAAGCACGTCTGACAAATGATCATCAGTACAAATGCATTATGTACAATTTTGAAAGTAGGTTTTATTTTCTTAATTCCAAGCAACCTTTCGCCAGCCGGTCAGAGTCAGCTTGCCTTGAAATGCCCGGGTCTGCTTTAGACTGTAGCGATGTGCTCTTATCACAGTCTTTAAATGTTACAGGGAAAACACTGCTTTTGTGCACTACAGGACCTTGTACAAGATTTTATTTAGTACTTTGAGAAAAAAGTCAACAATATCATGAATTTTTAGTCCTTAAGTCAGGAATTACCAATACAATGAGGAAAAAAATAAAAAATAAAATAATAATAATAATAATAATAATAAAATATCATTGGTGGTGGTATGTGTAGCATATGAGTGAAGAAGAGAGTGAATTTGTATACGTTAATATCCATTATTATCATAAATGTCACCCCTTAAGACAATGGTAGTTTACATTATGGAGCTGTTACTACTGAGGAGATACAAAAAACTTCAGGTAAATGGTTAAAAGTTATAATAAATGAATATTAGTCATTGTAACTAATCCTAATAAGCATAATGATCCTAATGATAACTGAAACAAACAAACAAACAAAAAAAAATTTTTTGTAATTGTAAAATGTAACTTTCATTTGAAACATTTTCAATAAACGCATTTGGTCCCTAATGAAAAAGATATTTGGTAGAATAAGATTCAAAACACCCAATTATATTTCAGTAAATATGCTTTATAGATGTTTTGCACGTTGACACTGTCACATGCCACTCTGACAAGACGATCTTTGTGTATCTGTTAATGGGATAATTCTCAAGGCACTTTCTGTCAAATAAATAATGTACATCACATGGTCCAGTGATAGTTATATAATAATAATAATTAAAAAAAAAAAAAAAAAAAAAAAAAAAATAATAATAATAATAATAATAGGACAGAAGCCAGTGGAGGTTCTGGAGGACAGGGGTGAGGTGTTAGTGGGACCATGTGTGTGTGAGAAGGTGGGCAGCAGCGTTCTGGATGTATTGTAGCTTACTATTGGTAAAATATTGGTATTTTGCAGTACTATTTAGAGCTGGGGTGTCCAAACGTTTTCCATCAAGGGCCACACATCAAACACAGAACAAGGTGAGGACCCAAGTTCAAATGAGCCTCATGTTCACATCCTCAACAGGACACATACAGCATTTAATATTATCTTTATACTTTGTACTTCTCTGGTGGAGGGTCGGCTACCTTTTTGTCTCCATGGAGATGAAGCTGGAGTATTGTTCTTCTGTTTATGGGACCATATAAAGCTGGGAGTGTTTGTATACAATTTTGAAAAAACAAACAAACAAAAAACACTTTGGAAAATGAAGTGGTTTATGTCGGAGCAAAAATAAATTTTGATGAAGCTGATTGACACTAGCAAGTGTTTGTATCTGTCTCTCTACTTCACCATAAAAGGACAGACCATGCCCTCTCCACACCTCCACTTCACCAAGACAGTGAGGGACGGGGACAGAGAGGGAGGGGACTAAACCAGGACTAAACCAGGTCTAAACCAGGACTGAACCAGGACTAAAGCAGTACTGAACCAGGACTGAAGTACGTGTAAAACTTGACGAGGCTTTACCAGGCTGAAGGAGCGGTGAAAGAACACACTGCTACAACACAGTTTATGGGTTAGTTGCAGTCTTGCTTTTGGCCCCACAGTGCACCTTCTTCAGTCTGAAGGGAACTGGGTCCTGTGTTTACGCTCTTAAATACATCTGACTCAGAATAAAGTGTTTCTAATCTCAATCACAGCCCGATCACACTGGGCCATAATGAGATAATGAGCTTCTGTTTCCATCACACTGATGACATGACGTGCTCTTTAACCATCCAACAGCCGCCATTTTGTGTTACGCTATGGGTCATGTGGCCAACAGCTGCCATTTTGGGTGAAACTCTTGTTCTGCAAACGACAGCAGCTATTTTGTGATATGACTTTTGTGTGTGCAGGGGTCCTGGCAGAAAACAAGAGCTCAGGTAAAGGCACTCACACAGCAGACTAACTACACATGCACATGCACAATCCACTCACAGGAGTCCACAACCTCCTGGTGAGGGGGAGGAGACAGGCTAACCACTCTGTCTCTTGTGTGTTCAGAGCTCCGGCTGGGGGGAGGGGCCAGTCGCTGTGCTGGAACTTTAATGGTGAGCCTCAGAGGAGAGTGGAGACGGGCGTATGAGCACCATGGACCCTGGGATCAGGAGCACTCAGCTGCTGTGTGCAGAGACCTGGACTGTGGCTCTGTTGTTTATGGAGAACACAAAGATGCTTTTCGAAATAGTCCTGTGTGGGTGGTCTCATCTTCCTGTCTGAGGAAGTCTTCAGTGACAGAGTGTATCTCTCATTCATTTCCCTTCTCCACCTGGGGTCTGAAGGTGGTGTGTTCAGGTAAAAGTCTCATCTTACTTTTTACATCTCTCAAATGATTTTTCTAGTTGCTCCATCGGAGTGAGACGTGTGAAATGTGTGACATCCTTCAGAGTTTAGATCACACACACATATACACACACACACACACACACACACACACACACATGCGTGTACACATACGCACACAGACACACACACATACACACACGCGCACACACATGCACAGACAGAGATGACAGAGATGATGTCACACATGTGTGTATCCTGTTGGCTCAGATGTCACACGTGTGTCCACAGACTCTGTGCGGCTGGTCTCAGGGTCTGGACTGTGCTCGGGATTAGTGCAGATCTGGAACCAGTCCTGGATCGGGGTCTGTGAAGAGGACTTGGACCAGCAGGGGGCAGAGGTGCTGTGCAGGCAGCTAGGCTGTGGGGGTGTTTCACTCCTCCAGGGGGCGCTCTCTCCTCTCGGACACACATTCCACTGTGATGGCAATGAGTCTGCTCTGATGGACTGTCCCCGCTCTGGCTCAAGGACCTGCTCCTCTGGAGTGGCTCTCAACCTCACCTGCTCAGGTAAAGGGGCGGGGCTTCACTGCTCAGGTAAAGGGGCGGGGCTTTACTGCTCAGGTAAAGGGGTGGGGCTCACTCTGTCTCTTGTTTGTTCAGAGCCGATCAGGCTGATGGGAGGGACCAGTCGCTGTGCTGGAACAGTGGAGATGAGACTTAAAGGAGAGTGGAGACGGGTGAGTCCGTTCTTTAGAATCTGGAGCCAGGAGGCAACAACTGCTGTGTGCAGAGACCTGGACTGTGGCTCTGCTGTTTATGGAGAATGCAAAAATGATTATCCACAGACTTTTATATGGCGGGTTTTATCCGGTTGTGTGAAGAAGTCTTCATTGAGAGGATGTCTCGCTACTTCTAACCCCTCATTCCTTTCTTCTGCTGGTCTGGAGGTGGTGTGTTCAGGTAAAAGTCTATTACATTTTATGTCTCTCAGATGTTTTTTTTTTTCTAGTTGAGTGTCAAGTGTAAAATGTATGACACACACACACTGAAATGTCCAATCATCTCTCTCCACAGACTCACTGAATCGTCCAATCATCTCCCTGTCTGTGTCTGATGGGGCCTCCGAGGTCCAGCCACAGGGGGTGCGGGTGCAGATGGGGTCAAAATTCAGGGTCAAATGCTATGTGGAGCCACAGTACCTGGGAGGCTCCTTCCACCTCCTCTCTCCCACTGCGCCCCTCGCTCAGAACCACACCCTGTCCGCTGTCAATCACTCTGCACACTTCCTATTCTCTGACGCTGACCACACCCACAAAGGAAACTACACTTGTGTTTACCACCTGCAGATCTTCAACCACAGCATCTCCTCTCAGAGCCCCAGTCTCCAGCTCTCTCTGGGAAGTAGGTCCAGCTCATACGTAGACTGTACATATAAATACATACATAGCTAACGTGCTAGCCGCCGCATTCCAAAAAAGAAGTGAGCATGGACACACTTCCAGCTCCTTATGTCCAGCTCCCTTTGACTTACAGTGGAGTATTGTGGCCCCTCTGTAACTGCTATGGTGAGCCTCGTCATTTTAGTCTTAAAATGCTTGTATCACTTGCTCTACATGACCCTGGTGTTTTTATTTCACCATTTTGTCTGTTAAACCCATCGCTAATATGGATCTGGCTAAAACTGCTGGCCTCCATGAGCTTCATTTGGAGCAGAACAATATGGATGATGCCACACTTGCTTACTCCACGTCTTTATACTGTCTCAAGGGAAAATCAGCGGTTACAGGGTCATGTGAGGGTGTCAGGGGTCATGTGAGGGTGTCAGGGGCCTTGTGAGGGTCAAACAGGGTCATGTGAGAGTGTCAAGGGTCATGTGGGGGTGACACAGGGTCATGCGAGTGTCAGAGGTCATGTGAGGGTCACAGAGGGGTTGTATTCAAATGTCCACACTATTCCCTACTTAGGGCACTATTTAGGGGTCATGGTCATGATGAAGTGATGAATGTCCAGTTCATAAAAAAGTCATGTTTTCTCACAATGCACCTTGAGAAGTGTCCAGCACTGGTCACAAGACCGGTCAATATAGACCCCAGTGGATTTGGAGAATGGCGCAAATCCCTTTGGACAGAGATAGACAGAAGCACTGGTTTGTGTGTGTGTGCTTGTGTGTGTGTGTGTGTGTGTGCGTGCATGTGTTTGTGTGTCTCTGTGAGTGTGTGATGTGGTGTGTGGTGTGGTGAGTGTGTCCTGGTCCTGGTTCTGGTCTTGGTTTGATCTGGGTTCTTTTGTGTTGCAGAGACAGACATAGACGTGATCATCAGAGTCCTGCCACTGTTGGTGTTCCAGTTCATCCTAATGGCCTACTGCTACAGCAAGGTACTGGACCTTAAGGCCTGGTTTAGACCTGATTTAGACCTAGTTTAGTTTTGATTTAGACCTGGTTCAGACCTGGTGTAGTCTTGATTTAGACCTGGTTTAGTATTGATTTAGACCTGGTTCAGACCGGGTGCAGTCTTGATTTAGACCTGGTTTAGACCTTGTTTAGTCCTGGTTTAGACTTGGTTTAGACCTGGTTTATACCTGATTTAGTCTTGATTTAGATCTGGTTTAGACCTGATTTAGTCTTGATTTAGACCTGGTGTCGGAGCCAGTTTACATTTATTTAAGAAAGTATTAATTTGATGAATTTATGCATTATTAAAATGCACTTTTATTTATATCTCCCCTCCTCCTGCAATCAGGTTTATCTCGCCACTTGTAGCAGCTGTCTTTTGTGACCACTAAAAAATCTATTGAATGTCAACCGTGGAGAATATAATATTTTTGTTCTTTAAAAATAAATTGAGAAAGGCAAATTCTGGATCTCCGTGAGTGCATATTTTTTATTATGTGAGTTACAAACCATCCATCCATTTTATTCCGCTTTTCCGAGGCCAGGTTGCAGGGGCAGTAGTCTAAGCAGGGACTCCCAGACTTCCTTCACCCCAAACACTTCCTTCAGCTCCTCCAGGGGGACCCCAAGGCATTCCCAGGCCAACCGGGAGACATAGTCCCTCCAGCGTGTCCTGGGTCTTCCCCAGGGCCTCCTCCCGGTGGCACATGCCCGGAACACCTCCCGAGGTAGGCGTCCAGGAGGCATCCGGAACAGATGCCCGAGCCACCTCAGCTGCTCCTCTCGACATGGAGGAGCAGCGGCTCTACTCCGAGCTTCTCCCGTGTGACTGAGCTCTTCACCCTATCTCTAAGGGAGCGCCCAGCCACTCTGCGGAGGAAACTCGTTTTGGCACCTTGTATCCACAATCTTGCCCTTTCAGTCATTACCCAAAGCTCATGACCATAGGTGAGGGTAGGAATATAGACTGACTAAATCAAGAGCTTTGCCTTTCAGCTCAACTCCCTCTTCACCACAACGATTCAGTACAGCGACCGCATCACTGCCGACGTTGCACCGATCCGCCTGTCAATCTCACGCTCCATCCTCCCCTCACTCGTGAACAAAACCCTGAGATACTTGAACTCCTCCACTTCGTCAAATAAAAGGGCACAACCCCTGGTTTAGCCTTGATTTAGACCTGGTTCAGCCCTGGTTTAGTCTTGATTTAAACCTGGTGCAGACCTGGTTTAGACCTGGTTTGAGGTCTGGATTACAGTTTGTTTTGTGACCAGTGGATGTGCTGTGTCCTGTTTTTTCAGGTTCGGGCCAGAAGAGGCACCAGACAGAGGACCTCAGAGGGCCTGGAGTTAGACGAGCTCAGATCCCCGTGAGATCTAGACTTAGACCGGTTCAGATATGAGACCTGGACTTAGACCATTTCAGAAATTCCTCTTCTGATACATTTATAAATATACAGAGTGACTTTAACCATGTGACTGCTTTAGACCTGGCTTAGACCTGATTTAAACCCTGGTTTACATAATACAGGACATGCTCCACTGTGTTTTTATTACTCTATACACTTTCACTAGATTCATTTGAATCATTTCAGCCCTGGAATTCCCAATCTCTACTGAATAAAAGGTAAAATGAGCTGTAAACTTGAAAACTACTGCTACATGACATCACAAGGTGGCACAGAGCATACTGAGCTTTGAAGATGTAGACAGACTAATACTAAAGGATTATTTACATGTGTGGATGAAACAAGACTTCAAGTATGTTTTTGATGACGTAACAGAATTAGAACATGATTTAAAGCTCAGAATCAGTTTGTGTGATACAGGAGCTTTAAATTTGCGTCCTGGAGTTCCTCTGAAGCTATACCCATATTATCCTTAGAACTCCATGAATAATAACTCCTTTGTATATGTATATTAATATGTATATGCTATGTTTATGAAATGTATAATAAAGTTCTATATTGAAATAAATGTAAGAAATTAGTTGTATAAAAAAAACAATAAAATACGGCATTTGAACTTCTGTGTGTGTCATAATCACCAGATTATCACCATGGTAACCAGAATAACCAAAAACCAGTATTGCGACTTCAGTATTCTACAAAGAACTCATTCAAACACAGAGTGCAATTTTTAATGAAAACTTTTAAATGAAAAAGCACGAGCATCAGCTGATATCGATTCTCATGAACACTTGGACTGATCACAGGCTCCTGAAAATGTGTTAGACCTGGTTTAGTCCTGGTTTAGACCTGGTATAGACCTGGTATAGACCTGGATTATAATTGGCTTAGACCTGGTTTAATCCTGGTTTAGACCTGGTTCCAAATTGAAGATGTACTATTTAAATCTTTTTTTTTTTTTTTTTTCTTCTTGAGTTTTAAAGCATTCTTAAAACTTTTTTCCTGTGTTTTACTGTGGAAAAGTACAACATCTGTGTCCTTTTGAGCTCGTTCAATCAAAACACTGCATTCAGGGGCCCTCCTGAGCTCATCCATTCACAGAGCGGCGTTCAGAAGCCCTCCTGAGCTCGTCCAATCACAGAGAGGTGTTCAGGAGCCCTCCTGAGCTCATCCATTCACAGAGCGGCGTTCAGAAGCCCTCCTGAGCTCGTCCAATCACAGAGAGGTGTTCAGGAGCCCTCCTGAGCTCGTCCAATCACAGAGCAGCGTTCAGGAGCCCTCCTGAGCTCGTCCAATCACAGCATGGCGATGAGAGCTCTTGAGAGGACAGGCTGAGCCCCTGTGAGACTGAAAGAGTCTCGTTCTAGACCTGGACTTTAGTACACTGTGGACGTACACTTCACAGTCTGTGCCCTCTCACCACAGGCTCACAGGCTCTTACTTAAGTAAAAGCTGTGCTTCCTCTTCCCACTGTGAGTAAGTCTAAAGCTTTATGTGAACAATCTGAAATTATTTGAACACTTCAGTTTCTTGCAGCGCACCTTCAGATATGATTTAGTTTGTCTAATTTGTCTATTTGAAAACATCAAATTTTGAGACTTATTTCATGCTTTGTCCTTCACATTCACCAAAATTTAAAATCTGATGTTACTACAGTTGCTCTTTAAAGGGGGCTATCCTGCCAAATCACATTTTAAAAAAATCTTTCTCCCATGTTCTAATGTTGCTCCTCTTTAAAAACATGTCTGCAGAGGTTTTAAATGCCATCCTGCCCAGGAGAGGTCTAACAACCTCCGAACCCTCCTTGGTTAGCAGTACAAGCCTATACAAGGTTCCGCCCATAAGCCTAGGTCAGCCATGCTCCCATACAACAACTCTCCATAAATATACAAAAACATGCATATTAAGAAAGTACAGATAGAAGGTTATAACATATTTTATATAAACAGGATAAAAAAAGGGGAGGAGGGGTTCCCATCTACGTCGACAAACATTTAAAATGTAGGGTTGTTGAACAGAAAACTAACTATAAATGGCTTGATGGAAATGCTTACAATAGAAATCATTAATGATAATGGCAAAAATATTATAATTAGTTGTGTGTATAGACCACCTGGGGCCAATGTGGACTTGTTTACAGATAAATTACTTGAAATGTTTCAGAATGTAAACAAATCAGTAATTTTATGTGGTGACTTCAACATAGATCTAGGAAACACTGTAACAACAAATGATTTTAAGAAGTACATGGAAACTGCTGGCCTGTGCCCCATGATAACAAAACCAACCAGGATAACTACTCATAGTGCTATGATCATTGATAATATATATACAAATATACATAGTGAAATAATTAGTGGTGTCTTTATGACAGATGTGAGTGATCATCTCCCTGTATTTATGATTCATGAAAAATTGTGTTTCGATATTGTACAAGAAGAAAATCTAATTATTGTAAGAGATAAATCTAAGGCTTTAGAGGCCTTCAGAGAAGACTTAAAAAACAAAATTGGGTATAAAACATATAAAAATAAACTTGTATCAATCATAAGAAGACAAAAAAAAAAAGGATCACTACACCAAATTATTGGATATAAATAAAAATAGTTTAAAAAACACATGGGGTGTAATGGCGGCACGGTGGCTGAGTGGCTAGCGCTCATGCCTCACAGCAAAAAGGTTCCGGGTTCGATCCCTGGGTCGCCCAGGCCTTTCTGTGTGTGTTCTGTGTGCATGTTCAATAGATTCAAAAAGAGAGAAACTAGTTATAAATTATGATATTTTTTCTAAACCAGTATTGAGCATGAAATTAAATCATCAAAGTCTGTTCAAGTTTTCAAGAAAAATGTGGCATTAATGAAAAGATAATTAGTACTGCGCAGTAAATAATAATAATAATAATAATAATAATAATAATAATAATAATAATAATAATAATAATAATAATAAAACATAACATATTGTTATTAATAATAATAATCTATTATGATTATGATTATTATTATTTATTTAATTATTTTTGTAATATAATTTTGAGTTGATAAGGGGCAGATATCATAAGCTTATGCTTCTTTCTGTTCCCTTTTCATTCATATTTGAGTTATAATTGTATAGATGCAATTGTGTTGCATCTGTTATTTTTTGTTTTGTTTTAACGAATGACATAAATAAAGAAAAGAAAGAAAAGAACATGATACAACCTGCACACAGTAACTCGACAAACCTGAAGCGATGTGCAGTAGTTTCATTAGTGGGATGCACACTGATTATGTTGTGATAGTGCTCTGAAGGGGGAGTAATTTATCATGAGGAGCAAAGGGAGGGGTGACTCAGAGTGACAAAAACCAAAGTAAAACTTATAAAACATGTTTATACAATCAATCACGTCATCATGTTGGGGTCACCCACTGACTCCCATTGATTTCCATTCATTTTTAGCAGTTATAAATATGGGGCTTGGATACAGCTTGATGTCAGGAGTCTGATTGAGGAACATGAGCTATTTCAAGCTACTTTTGGACAACTTTTGATGCCCCACTTCTATGTCCATTGACAGCTTCTGGAGCTCAGGCCTAAAACATAGATTTAGCATAATTTAAAGCAAGAATGCATATTAAGCCAATGAACCATAATATACAGGACTTTAAACATAACTGTAAAAACTGCAGTACAAATCAAATCATATAAACAGTAAAAAGTCAAGTTATCAGTTGGTTGCTTTCATTGCTGTTCAGATATTAAGCTAAAGTGTTAATGCATAGTAATGATGTTTACTTAGCCAGGGTACGCCAACTGCAGTTCATCTTCCCGATATTCTGGAAGTCATTAGCAATTGACCTATTTGGCAAGACAGTAATAGCTTGTGTGATCCCATCTTTAAAATGAAACTTTAAAATGTACCCTGATAATTTTACCATCTCGCTGCTCCAGTTTCTTCTGTGTTCTAGGTCATGCCCACTCACGTCTTGGTGGGGGGATCTTCTGAGCTCTGGTCCTTGGAGAGACCGTAGCCTTCATCATGTTCTCTGATTAGAATGAACTCAATCTGCCACACAGCGCACTGCTATTTGCCCTATTGTTCACCATCCAAATGCACTATCCTACGCCTAAAAACCCTCCATACACTTGATTTCAGATGTTTTATTAATTATTTCTTTGGCCCAATTACTGGATGGATAAGAAACGACTTCTCAGTTAAATTAGAAATGGGAGCAACAGGGTCAAATGAACCACCCCAGTGCTGTCTCTACTCGTGAACCATGTTAATTCAAATTTGAGTCAAAGAACTGTCCTTTATCCACCTACTTTTTACTGACTTAATTATGGATTATGCCAGTTGATAGCAGTATCACTTGGGTGGTAACCTCATTCTTAAGTAGATGGATATTATTCAGTGGGAGAGCAAACGTGCATTTTTCAAGCTTTTAAACATTTGAACATCTTAGCTACCATCTAAAACATAGTATGCCCTAATCTAACTTATTGAAATGGTTCCTTCTTGATTTGAAGGAGTTTTTTGTTATTTTAATTTGAATTGTAAATTATGCCAACACTCATTTTGGTCCTACGAGTAAATTTTCCATTTGTTTTTCTTATAGAAGAATTCAAATATTAAGACTTAAAAGACATCGTAGAGGGTAAGCAGATACAGCTCTGAAAAAAAAAAAAAAAGTATGAATATTTTTCTGTGTTGTTTTAGCAATAAAAATAGCTCAGTGTTTGTCTACTGATCCATAAATTTGTGGTTGGCAGCCCCCACAGATGTATACTGTTGTTGTGTTCTTGGGCAAGAAACTTAATCCCCTTAATCCAGTGTCTGCGTACACTAGTGTGTGAATGTGTGAGTGGTTCCTTGATGTTAAGTGCTTTGAGTGCCTTGCAGGTAGAAAAGTCCTATATAAAAATGTGACCATTTAATAGATATACAGCTCTGGCAAAAAATAAGAGACCACTGGATTTTTTTCTGAAATCAGCATCTCTACATGTATTACAGCCATTCCATTCCAGCGTCTGTTGAATTCCAACACAAACACAAAGCTGAGCTACTTCAGTTCTTGCACAAGGAGTGGAATAAAATCACCCAAGAACAATGTGAAAGACTTGTGGAGAGCATGCCAAGACGCATGAAAGCTGTGATTAAAAATAAGGGTTATTGCACCAAATATTGATTTCTGAACTCTTCTTAAGTGTAAACATTAGTATTATGTTGTTTTAAAATGAAATTGATCTTGTTTCTTTGCATTGTTTGAGGTCTGAAAACGTGTATCTTTTTTGTTATTTTGACCATTTGTCATTTTCTGCAAATAAATGCTCTAAATTATAATATTTTATTTGGAATTTGGGGAAAATGTCAGTAGTACAAAAATGTTCCTTTTGCCCAAACACATACCTATAAGCAGTAAAATCAGAAAAAAATGATTATTTTGCAGTGGTCTCTTATTTTTTTTCCAGAGCTGTATGTGCTAACTCGTATCCTTAAAGGTCCCATGGCATGAAATTTTCACTTTCTGAGGTTTTTGAACATTAATGTGAGCTCCCCTACCCTGTTTAGCCCCCCCCCCCCCATGGCTAAAAGTTGCGAAATGTGTAAACTGAGCATTTGCGGTCCTTTTCTCTGTTTGGAAAAAAAGACAGCCTAAACGGGCGATTCTGAACAAGGAAACTATGTGATGTCACACTGAAGAAAAAATGCAAAGCAGTTCCACCGCCCGTCTGTTTCTACCCACACTCTCTGGAAATCATGCCCAGAGAGTTTGGACTGCAAACGAGCTACGCAATGCGAGATGCATTTTTTTTATTTGCCTGGAGGCACATGAGAGTGTTTCCAGGCTCGGATGTCCTTTATCTGACCCTCCGAACCTCTGAAACAGCAGTGGTTTAATTTTATTTTCTGTGGAAATGTGTTTATTTTTCAATGGAACGCTTCTCAGCTCTTCCTCCACGCAAAAACGCGGAAGTGGGGCCAGCGCACATCGCACCGCTAAAGAGGAAAGAGCGGAGAGTTTGGCCACACCCCACCCGCTGCACTGGCCTATCTCTGTCCTCCTCATTTGCATTCAAGCAACAACGCCCATAATGGAGTGTTCCAGAGAGATATTTATGACTCCATCTGTGTTCATGGGTCTTTCTCATGCACTGAGTCTTGATTTTGAAGAAGGATTAATTTACAGTATTAGGGAACCATTAAGGAGCCATATAAAAGCATCAAGAAGTACCATGTCATGGGATCTTTAACATGGCTGTTTAAGGCCATTTAAAATGCCAGATTCTGTGACATGTTTTAATAACTTGGCAGTTTGTAACGTTTCAGAAACAGATTTTAAATAAAGTTATAGCTCTTGTGGTCATTAGTTCACGCATAGCTGATTATCCCAGAGCAAGCTTTCAAAAAAAAAAAATTTCCCGGAAAGTCTATGAGAAAAATAGGGAGATTTAGTTCTGGAACCAGGGGATGGGTCACTGTTGAGCTCGAAGACTTTGAAGCACCAGACGAGTAAGGACTCCAGCAGTTGGAGCAGTGAAGAATGAACCTAAATTGATTCTGATCAAATTCATATCTGCTACCACTACTGTGATACCCAAACTAAACTGATCGATCATCTATACACCAGAGGAAGTAGCAACGTTGACACTGAACTAAACCATAGACAACATTTTATTTAAAGGGCCCATACAACACTATTTTCTGATCTATGTTTTACAGTTCAACCTTGTGATGTCATGTGGTAATATTGGAAGTGCTCCACAGTGTTTATAAACTCCATACACTTTCCCTAAAATTATTTGAATAATTTCAACCCTGGAATTGCCAGTCTCTACTGAACAAAGGATAAAAGGTAGCTGCTAATTTGAAAACTGCTGCTTCCTGACATCACAAGGTGGAACAGAGCATTTTTAGTTCTGCAGATGGAGAAAGACTAATAATAAAAGGTTACTCAAACATGTGTGAATGAAAACACAACTCCTGGTATGTTTTGGAGAAGAGAAGAGAACATTATAACATGGCTTAAAGCTCACACAATTCAATTTTTCATAATACAGGATCTTTAAGTTGAAGCAAATTAATACTACAATTGCAGAGGACTCAAATGAAGCCAAATGAAGCACACATAACGCAGTTTCCTGGTGTCACTTGTGTGTATTTGTGAGTAAAATCCATTGAAATATAATAAGTAACATGTTTTTTTTTTTTAAGATTTTGTCTTAGATAGTTTTTTGTATTGTCTTTATATTGTATTTTGTACACTGTCTTTTACACTGCTTGGCCACTGAGAAACGGAATTTTGTTTCACTGTATGTCGAATACTTATGGCAGAATTGACAATAAAGCTGACTTTGAACTTTGAGCTTTCCATGTTCTCCGTATGCCTGCAGAGGTTTACTCCGGATGTTTCTCCAAACCAGGGGTCTTCAACCTGTGGCTCGAGAGCTCTTCTACCCTTTCCAAGTAGCTCGCCTAGGGATTTCTGAATTACAGTATACATATTGTGCTGAATAATTAATATTTTGTTAATTAAATGCCTACCATCCACTGTACCATTATGTCATTTAGCTGCATAAGTTCTTGCAACCTCTAAAACTGGCAGCTCTCTTGCGTTTTCATTCACCAAAGCTCACCAGAGGAAGAAGGCTGGAGACTTGCTTTGCAAACACTAAATTCATGGATTGCCTATAGTTGGGCCTCTTTGCAATAGAGGTCAGATGCTGAAAACATGTTGACATGAGCAAAAGGAGGAATTCAATTTGTCACCTGGACAAAAGTTTATTTGGTCGAATTCAGAACTGAAGAAGCAGCTTGGGTGAGCTGCGAAACGTATTCAACCAAATAAACGTTTGTCCAGTTGACAAATTCAATTTCTTCTTTTGCCATGGATTCTACCTGGACGACTGAGGGATTCTACACACGTTGACATGAGGTGAATTTTTCAAAAAGTTCAGATTTTTTTAAGTCTTCCGTCTGTGGAAACAGTCATGATGCTTGAAACGTGTATCCCCTCACTGCAAATTCTCTGATCTGGCTAAGATTTTAAAACTCCTATCAGGTTATTAATGTTGTTTTCAGATTTATTGTCTACTTACTAGTTCAGAAACTGCTTAATTCTAGTGTAGAGGTAGTTTATTTTAAGATAACTTGTCAAGCAATATTATCTAAAATCTTAATATTATCTAAAATCTTAAGTGTTTATATCTTACATTTTGGACAAGCTTCTTTGCAGTGGTCACATACTTTTCATGTAAACCTGACACCGTGATCTGAACACAGCATGGGAGTCTGCATCTCAGTGGGACTTTGCTAGTTGCGGTCGCTGAATAAATCAATGAAGAGTTCACTACACATTCCACTCTTAATGTTTGGTAAGAATAGGTTGTCGTGCAGTTGTGGCACAGTGATACAGCATTTACTCCATGCTGACTGATGTCCTTTAGCAAAACACTGGTGTAAAGTCAAAGTCAGAGAGAATGAGTTAATCATTCCTTGATGTGGAGTGTTTTGAGCACCAAAGAGTAGAAAAGCACTGTATACTGGTAATTGTGACCATTTACATAAACCTGGATGCGTGAAGAATCCCTCATTCGCCCAGGTAGAATCCATGATAAAAGGAGAAATTCAATTTGTCAACTGGACAAAGTTTATTTAGTCGAAAACGTTTCGCAGCTCATCCGCGCTGCTTCGTCAGTTCTGGTTAGAGTGCTGATGGACACTGCTTATATCTAGCTGCAGGGAGGAGCTAGCTATACTGAAAATTATTCTGAAACTATCTCACCTATACATTTTGAGTTTCTGTCTTTTGTTTTTCCAATTTCTGTGGCGTCAAGTTTAGCATACCCATTCAAACCCTAATGGCTGTTTTCACACCTCTGGCCCTGACCTGGCTGCCCTATTGTTTCCTTTGTTTGTTTTGATTTAGGTTTGAGAATGGAATTATAGATGGGAGACAAATTATGTCTGACTCCCCCATTCCTGTTTAAAGAAGGATTCTCTTTTTTGACAAAAATAGCCTCTTTAACTCCCCTCTCAAACCAGTTCTTTTCCCTGGCTAAGATCTGAACCTCATTGTCCTCAAATTAATGGCCCGTGGCTTCTAGGTGGAGATGTACGGCAGATGACGGTCCACTCTGGCTCTCTCGTCTGTGTTGGTACATCCTCTTGTGAAGTGGCTGTTTTGTTTCTCCAATGTAGCGCTCACTGCAGTCTTCACTGTTAAGAATGTTTAGAAAGAAAAACAAACTTTATAAAAAGTATCTATCCAATCCAACTCCTCTTATTCTTGATACTTATAAAAAAAATACAGAAATAACTATGCACACTCACTAAGGTCTGCTAAAAAGAAATATTATTTTGCCCAAATTAACAAGACCTCCAATAATATTAAAGGTACTTGGAAGGTTATCAACCAACTGCTACAAAAGAATGTTACATCCACAAACACTAATATACCTTTAGTCTTTGTGGATGGTGCAACTACGTATGAAACTAATGCTAAGATAGCACAGAAATTTAACACATTTTTTGTTAATTCTGGTTTAGAATTAGTTAAGAATATTTCAACCTCTTATGAAGAGCCATTGGAATACATTCAATCCAGCTATCCTAAAATGATATCTTTTCAGCCTCCTGATATCAATGAAATAAGTAAAATCATTAATTAATTAAAACCATCCTCTGCTGGACATGATGGCATTCCTGCCTTCCTTGTGAAGCAAATCAAACAGTCCATTTTCTTTCTTACATTACATTATCTTACATTATCTCACTGTCTTTAAGTACAGGTGTTGTACCGGAGGATCTCAAGGTAGCCAAGGTCATTCGCTTGTTTAAAGCAGAGGATAGAGCCTGTTTCAATAACTATAGACCCATATCTATTTTACCCTGTTTTTCAAAAGTATTTGAACAAATTGTATACAAGAGGTTATTTACTCATATAAATAAAAATTCAATTCTTTATAAGTATCAATATGGCTTTTGTAAAAATCACAGCACTTACATGGCTTTAGTTCAGTTATTAGATGAGATAACTTCGGCATTAGACAATAATCAGTTTACTTGTAGTATTTTTTTGGACTTGTCAAAAGCTTTTGACATGGTCAATCATACAATTCTACTTGCAAAATTACATAAATATGATCAAAGGAGAAGTTCAATTTGTCAACTGGACAAAGTTTGTTTGGTTGAAAACGTTTCGCCGCTCATCCGAGAGGCTTCGTCAGCTCTGGCCCTCATGCTGGTTCGACCCTGTTTATATCTAGCTGCAAGGGAGGAGCTAGCTTCCCTGAACAAAGCTCTGACCTATCCCCGCTACTCTCTTTTGTTTTACGAATTCCTCTGGCGTCTTGTATTAGCATATCTATCAGCCCACTCACTACACTGAAACAACTCTGAAACCATCAGCTAATCTGTCTCTTTGTATTTCAAATTTCTCTGGCGTCCAATTCCCTATTCAAGACAACGACCCTCTCCACCCCTCTGCAATGGCTTGTCTGTCCTAATGATTCTTTGTTTGAGAATCGAATTATAGATGGGAGACAAGTTGTGTCTAACTCCCCCATTTCTGTTTAACGACGGATTCTCTTTTTTGACAAAAATAGCCTCTTTAACTCCCCTCTCAAACCAGTTCTTTTCCCTGGCTAAGATCTGAACCTCTCTGTCCTCAAATGAATGGCCCGCGGCTTCTAGGTGAAGATGAACGGCAGATGACGGTCCACTCTGGCCCGCCCGCCTGTCTTGGTACATCCTCTTGTGAAGTGGCTGTTTGGTTTCCCCAATATAGCGCTCACTGCAGTCTTCACTACACTGAATGGAGTAGACCACATTGCTTTGTTTGTGGTTCGGTGTTCTGTCCTTTGGGTGGACCAGTTTTTGTCTTAAAGTGTTTGTGGGTTTGAAATAAACTGGGATTTCATATTGTCTGAAAATCCTCTGTAGTTTCATTCATACATAAATATGGTTTTCATAATACAGTTTTAAAGTGGCTACAGAATTATATTTCTAATCGATCTCAGTTTGTTTATATCAGTGGTTGCAATTCTGATGGAGCTGCTATACAGTGTGGAGTCCCCCAGAAGCCACGGGCCATTCTTTTGAGGACAGTGAGGTTCAGATCTTAGCCAGGGAAAAGAACTGGTTTGAAAGGGGAGTTAAAGAGGCTATTTTTGTCAAAAAAAAGAGAATCCTTCTTTAAACAGGAATGGGGGAGTCAGGCATAATTTGTCTCCCATCTATAATTTCATTCTCAAACCTAAATCAAAACAAAAGAAACAATAGGGCTAGCCAGGTGAGGGCCAGAGGTATGAAAACAGCAATTAGGGTTTGAATGGGTATGCTAAACAAGACGCCAGAGAAATTGGAAAAACAAAAGACAGAAACTCAAAACATATAGGTGAGATAGTTTCAGAATAATTTTCAGTATAGTTAGCTCCTCCCTGCAGCTAGATATAAGCAGTGTCCATCAGCACTCTAACCAGAACTGACGAAGCAGCGCGGATGAGCTGCGAAACGTTTTCGACTAAATAAACTGTGTCCAGTTGACAAATTGAATTTCTCCTTTTATCATAAACCTGGATGATGAGGTTGAATGATTTGATGATTTCACACTGGTTTATTGCTCTTTGGTTGCTCTTTGGTTGCTATTTCATCTATTTTTTTACCCTCTGTTATATTATATATTATAATTGATGAGTGAGCTACTGTACCCAAAACAATTTCCCTTGTGGATCAGTAAAGTTTGTCTAAGTCTAAGGCTACATTCACACTGCAGCCTGAAATGAAGCAAATCCGATTTTGTATCTGATCTGTATCTGATCTTCTAATGACAGTCTGAACGACACAGATCAGATTTTTTCAAATGCGATCCAGGCCACTTGGATATGTGGTCCTAAATCCGATACATATCCGATCTTTTGGCATGCGACTTCAGTCTGAACGGCCAGGTCGCATTTATCCAACCTGGGTGTGTTTCCTTCAGTGAGAGTGGTACAAGTAGGCGCTCACAAATGTACACAAACTTTCTTCTCGTCATGCGAAAATAGTATATAAACTCCATATCAGTGATGCGCCGAAGCACATAGCAATCCCACCACTTTTGTCTGCGACTTCGCACCAACACGTTCATTTCTACGGATGTTCCTGCCACTGCCCCACAAAACACCGTGGCCAAAAACCTTGTCCTTCTCTTTTTCCATCTCCTCCTTAAAACAAATAAGCTGTACATATTCTGGCTCCGGTACGCAGCAACTTTAGGCTACTTCCGTAAACATTGAGCACGCTCGCTGCGTGTGACATCATCGTGTCTTCCAATCCGCATGCGAGACACTTTTGGGGTGTTTACACTGGAGATCACATACAAGTCGCATTTAATTGGAAATGTGAATGGCCTAGCAAAAAATTCGGATTTCACCAAAAAAAATCGGAATTGAGCGCTAAGCCCTGCAGTGTGAACATAGTCTAAGATTTTTGTAAATGATACGTTGCAGCTGATATCATCAACATTCGAGGGATGAGGCTAACTCAAGGTACCGCTGTGTTGCTCAAGACTTTGATCTGAGCTTTGTTTTAACACAATCTGACCATAAAGAACTCACATAGTTGGAGCTACAACAGGTGAGCAAGTTGTAGTTAAACAAGACCTTCTCAAATCTCAAGCTAGCTAGCATTCGCCAAACATTTTTCAGTTTACATGCTTTCATTGATTACAGGCTCCTGAAGATGTGTTGTTTAAATCAATTTTTTTGTGTTTTGCCATCTAAAAACTGACCAGGCTGCATTTGCTATGGTATGTAACTGCTGAACATCCCAATACTTTTTGTCAGCCTGCTACATTCTTACAGTAAATCCAACTTGGCTAGTGTGAGCAGTTGCGTGGCAGATGGCTTTCTCCAGCTCCAGGGATGTTATTGCGCTTTGAGATGGGGACAAGAATGAGGAAGGTCTACCTAGGGAGTTTCAGACTGAGATTTATTAAAACGTACTGGCTACAGTTTGGGCTGCGAGTTTTTCTATTACACCGCTCCATATGTCTGAAGCTCCTGTAGGACGCAACAGGGCTGGGATCCAAGGCCAGATAAGGTAAGGCAACATAAGATTAAGTCTATTGATCCCAAGGGAGGAGCCATGCCAGAGGGGAAATTGACTCATTACAGCGGCAAAGCAAAAAAGAGCCAAAATGGAGGACGATGGAGCAACGAGGTGGAACTTTTGGGGATGGAAAATGCCCCGCGGTTTTACATTAAAGGGATATGCCACCCCCAGGTCAAATTTGGGCATCTCCCCACAGTCCAGAGACTAAAATAAGTGGTGGAAAGCGTTTTCCTGCTCACCCAGCCATTGTCCGAGTCTGTCGCCACTGACCGCCGCGGTAACTGGTGCTCCTCCGCCTTAGACTGGAGTCTAACGTAGCCAGAGAAAGATTTCGGCCAAAAGGAATTAATTTGCTCGATGCGTTTCCCAATTACTTTGTGTGTAGTGCGCATTCATATCGAGTGCAAATAAATGTGCAAATCAACACGGAGAGCTTGCCTTGGTCATTTTGGGTGGGAACTATTTTCCAGTGCGTAAGAATACAGTCGTATCACGCACCACGTTGTGCAACAGGGGAACTCCCTTCCCGGTGCGTAACTGGGATTCCCCTGGTAGCGTACTGCGTGATACGGCTGTATTCTTACGCACTGGAAAATAGTTCCCACCCAAAATGACCAAGGCAAGCTCTCCGCGTTGATTTGCACATTTATTTGCACTCGATATGAATGCGCACTACACACAAAGTAATTGGGAAACGCATCGAGCAAATTAATTCCTTTTGGCCGAAATCTTTCTCTGGCGACGTTAGACTCCAGTCTAAGGCGGAGGAGCACCAGATACCGCGGCGGTCAGTGGCGACAGACTCGGACAATGGCTGGGTGAGCAGGAAAACGCTTTCCACCACTTATTTTAGTCTCTGGACTGTGGGGAGATGCCCAAATTTGACCTGGGGGTGGCATATCCCTTTAAGGCCATAAGGGACAAAGGTTGGGAGCAGTGAAAGACTGCCAGGGTTGAAGTTGGCTTTTTTTTGCTACTGCTCAACATGGCAAATCTGAGAATTTACAAGCTTATATATGAATTTAGAAGGAATAAATTTGTATGTTGTTTTTTTTTGCCATATGATGAAGTCAAACAATGTGAAATTTGTAAATTCTGTATGTGAATGTCGCATTTCCTGATGTAGGTTTCCACCATCTACTTATCCTTTTGGACATTTCATGACTTTTCCTGGAATGTGCCACAGTATATAAATAAATATATCTATACTGCAGTTCAAATACAGCTCTGGAAAAAAAAGAGACCACTGCAGAATTATCAGTTTTTCTGATTTTACTACTTATAGGTATGTGTTTGGGCAAAAGATACATTTTTGTTACTGACAACATTTCCCCCAAATTCCAAATAAAATATTATCGTTTAGAGCATTTATTTGCAGAAAATGACAAATGGTCAAAATAACAAAAAAGATACATGTTTTCAGACCTCAAATAATGCAAAGAAACAAGATCAAATTCATTTTAAAACAACATAATACTAATGTTTACACTTAAGAAATCAATATTTGGTGCAATAACCCTTATTTTTAATCACAGCTTTCATGCGTCTTGGCATGCTCTCCACAAGTCTTTCACATTGTTCTTGGGTGACTTTATTCCACTCCTGGTGCAAGAACTGAAGTAGCTCAGCTTTGTGTTTGTGTTGGAATTCAACAGACGCTGGAATGGAATGGCTGTAATACATGTAGAGATGCTGGTTTCAGAAAAAAAAAATGCAGTGGTCTCTTTTTTTTCTTCCCAAAGCTGTATATCTAGTAAATTGCCACTTTTTTTTATATAGCACTCAAAGCACTTAACATCAAGGAACCACTCACACATTCACACACTAGTGTACGCAGACACTGGATTAAAGGGATATGCCACCCCCAGGTCAAATTTGGGCAACTCCCCACAGTCCAGAGACTAAAATAAGTGGTGGAAAGCGTTTTCCTGGTCACCCAGCCATTGTCCGAGTCTGTCAGCACTGACCGCCGCTGTATCTGCTGCTCCTCCGCGTTAGACTGGAGTCTAACGTCGCCAGAGAAAGATTTCGGCCAAAAGGAATTAATTTGCTCGATGCGTTTCCCAATTACTTTCTGTGTAGTGCGCATTCATATCGAGTGCAAATAAATGTGCAAATCAACACGGAGAGCTTGCCTTGATCATTTTGGGTGGGAACTATTTTTCAGTGCGGAAAAATAAAGCCGAATCACGCAGCACGCTGCCAGGGGAATCCCAGTTACGCACCAGGAAGGGAGTTCCCCTGTTGCACAGCGTGGTGTGTGATTCGGCTTTATTACACAGAAAGTAATTGGGAAACTCATCGAGCAAATTAATTCCTTTTGGCCGAAATCTTTCTCTGGCGCTGTTAGACTCCAGTCTAACGCGGAGGAGCAGCAGATACAGCGGCGGTCAGTGCTGACAGACTCGGACAATGGCTGGGTGACCAGGAAAACGCTTTCATTCACTTATTTTAGTCTCTGGACTGTGGGGGGATGCCCAAATTTGACCTGGGGGTGGCATATCCCTTTAAGTTTCTTGCCCAAGAACACAACAACAGTATACATCTGTGGGGGCTGCCAACCACCAACTTATGGATCAGTAGACAAACACTGAGCTATTGTCAACTAAAGTTATTTTTATTGCTAAAACAACAAAATATGCATACTTAGAGTGGGACTGCATTTTCAGGGAGCTAAACTGTACAATATGTTCAATGCTGTTGTTTTGCCCTAACATGGTAAAAATGTGTTCTGTATAATTGATTTTGCATTTAGCTCCTTCAGACTTTTATTTTGAAGGTCTCATTAGAGACAGGATGTTGTGACAGGAAATTAGGCATTTTGTTTTTTGTTCTCCGTAGCACATGAGTCACAGGTTCATCCTCTGCATCTGCCTTTATGTTTGTGCCTTTGACCTCACCGTCTGTAAGTTTTGCTTTATATGTGTGGGAGGTATAGTGTCCTTGACCTAGTCTGGTTAACACCTGACCATATCACAAGTGAGATATGGGTCTGGAAACTCGCTTCGAAAAATCCCGTAGCGGAGGTGTGGTTAGCGATTGCCAACGGCCGTTTATTGGGCGTTATGAATGTCTATCATTGGGCGTATACGTAAGTCCATAGCCAATCATGTCAGTTGTCAGTTCAAACTACAAGCTTCCGTTTGTCATGTAGTACGCGTCACCGTCTTGCCACACCTCCCCCGCTGTCTGATTGGGGCCCTAAATCTGGGACTCTCGCTTGGACGAGTTTCCAGGCCGCCTTCCAGTTCGAAACGAACGGAAGCGGCCTGGGAATTCCCAGGCTAGTCCTTGACCTGTTTGAGAAGGATTATTGTTAGAGGTGTGATTTTGTTTATGATTGCATGTTTGTATGGTAATGGACTGATTGTTTGCCTCATTGATGATTCCTGTATATTTGGGCTAACTTTGGATATGTTTTGCACTGTGTTAAGTACAGTTTTCATTTTTATTTTACAGTTTTACTCTGTTTTGGAACCATCTTATGGCACAATAAATTGGAGCTATGGATGCTACATCCTGACTGTGCATGTCCCAAAGGAGTTAGGCTTACTGCTAAATTGTGTTAGACACACACAATGAGAGCAGGACAGCTGTAGTGTATTGAACCATACTGCATATCATCTCCATGCAGACAAAAAACTGACTAACCTATCTGAAAAGTTACATATTTACAAAAGCATACTTTCCAACCGGTCATTGACTGGTTGAAGTAAACATGTTTTTTTTTTTTCATTCAACACAAAGCGCTCGTCTTTATACACAACCTTGGCAAGTTCAAGTCCTTGACAGTGCAGCAAAGAAGTATTCACAAAGATCTGCAAAGTTGTTTATTACTTGGTGAGGTGAATGACAGAATGGAAGACCTAGAGGGACACAATAACCTCTGAAGTTCAAATACTCTGAACTGAAAGAGAAGAAAGTTGAGGCAGAATACACAAATGTTCATATACAAATTTCAATGCCTTAATAACTTTGTGAAGAGATATTGCAAAGGGTTCTTCTTGGAATAAAATATCTCACAATACTTATTGAAGAATTACAGTTAGGTTTATATTTCTGTAGAAGCATATTAAAAGCATAAATCATTTTCATACTCCGCATGTTAATTTGTTCTAAGTCAAGATAGGCAGTGTGAGATCCAATTGCTCTTCTGTATTTAGGGCCACAGAATATTAAGTAATTAAAGTAATCTACTTAAGAATTAACTTTTTATACTGCATTTGGCAACAATTTTCAACATCGGCCATTAGAACAACCCTCAGTCTACACAGAAATACTAATACTGTTGTAAGATTTAAAGATACACTATGTAACTTTGCTTGTGGTGTGTCCATTATCTGTTTCTCTGTTTATCACTAGGCCTGAAATGTTCCACAGTATAACATTAAACTTAGCTAGCTATGAAAACAAGCAGGTGATGCCACCACTCCAAGTTACAGGTCATATGTATGGACAAGCAGCTCTGCTCAGATGTTTTTCAAGGTATTTTTGACCAGTGTAAACACCTCTAATTGAAACCAATGTGACTTTGATACAAGCAAGCAGCAAAATAAGATAAGATAAGATAAACTTTATTGTCCCCGAGGGGAAATTTGTCTTGGGCTCACTGCCCGCAGCTTAAAAACATGGTTATACACACACATACAGTACAGACAGATAACAGTCAGAACTCATCACAGGGTACATGTAAAGTGCCAAAATATTGCACCAGCCCTAGACCACAATGGATAATGCACAAGCCCTATTGCGCGTAGACAGACAGTTATTGCACAATTCCTATTGCACAGGTAATTATTGCACGAGCCCTATTGCATTCAAACAGTTATTGCGGAACTTCCGCTGCCTAAGAGTGACTTTGCGGGCAAAGGCGGGTGCACTGACGTCACCATCTTTGAACGAATCAGAATCGCGGAGTGACCAGCCCCTCAAAACCAACCAGAAAGTGGATGGAGAGTGTCCAAATGGTATCGCGGTGTATAGGAAATACAGAGAGATATCATTTGGCTGGCCAGGTAAATAATGTTGTTACCTCATCATAAACATGGAGCTGTGTTTTGTTTCATTCACACATTTGAGTAATACTGTATTTTTAGTCTGTCTGCAGTATATCTCAAAAGCTTAAAATGCATTTCCTTTTCCAACTTTTTACATTTTGTGTATGTTAAATTATCAAAATTCTAGTGAAGGTGTACTAAAACTGTATTACCACAAGATGGATGTGTTTTTCAGCCTAAATATGCAAGGTTTGTGTTAAATGTGTGAATGAAACGAAACACAATTCCAGGTAGCTATATATTTGATAAGAAAACGACATTATAGCATAAATTAGAAATGAGCATAATATAGGCCCTTGAAGAGATACATGTTTCATTCATTGCTTCATACTTTGCTTATAAAACCAATTGAATAGAGCATTTAGCACTTGCTTTTTTGACCTCTCACTTTTCCCCAGAAAGCTTTTACGTTAAAAGCATGTTCCCGGAGTCTTCTATACCCAACAGGAATTCTTTGCTTTTAAAACTTTCTTGGAAGCATGCAAATAATAATTTGAGTAGTGTAGGCGTGTTAGGGAACCAATCCAAGTTCAGAGCAGGTGCAGTACAAATGGAATTAATATGACTGTAAGGAGAATGTTGATTAAGTGTGACTGCACTTCACAATATCCTCAGACAGAGTGTGTTTTAAAAGCCACTAGCTGTCAACGCTGTCTCTTACACTTTCTATCATGGCAGAAGATGAGTAATATGTTTATAAACCAATTTGCTACACAACAGACGAATTCAATTAAGTAGCTGAGAAGTGCGTTTAATTAAAGTTGAGGACGTGGCAGGTAAGGAAAAAAAAAACAAAAAAACGTAGAGACGCAGTGACAGGAGAGGTGTTCTTGTGTCGGGTGTTCACTCAAACCCTGGGGATTTTCAGAGGCGTCTTATGGTAGGTCGGTTGATACTTTGCAGCTGATGCCATCAATATTCCCTGGGAATGTGACGCTAACTAGAGACACTGCTCTGTCTGATAATCTGTTACTCAAGTTAGACTTAAATCTAAGCTTTGTTTTAAACACAGTCTGACCATAAAGAGCGGACTTAGCTGGAACTACAACATGCAAGCTGATTTGTGCAAGTCCCTTTCAAATTAAATTAGTCACAAGCTAGCAAGCATTAGCCAACATTTTTTTAGTTAGTCACTCTACCCCCTTTTTTCTTTTTTTAAATTGAAAATCAAACATCTAAATACGACCATGAATGCTCATGCTGATCAAAGGCAAGCAATATGTTCACTTAACTGTAGGGTATGTAGTATTTCCTCTTATATATTCTATATCCTAGAGATAGTGTCCTCAGATTTCAATTAAAAATGTTCTAATGAAATGTGGATTATACTAAAAACACTGAAAGATGTCATCTCATTGGTCGAAGCATCACAACAGCAGAACAAACTGAAAAATAAAACTTTAGTTAAATCCAGTAGAGAGAAACAAATGCACAAAGTGCTTACCTTCGGCACATTTAGCACAAACAAAATAGTCCGTATTGACAATAATATAGGCTGAAGTTATTCTTGTTTTAGTTTTGGTAATTGGTCGCCCACCACCTGTCAGGCCAGCAGGCGTGGGCGCATACAAGATGAAGTCTCCTGAGTTTGTGAACTCATAAATGTTGCGGAAATTAATCTTGCTGTGCAAGGTTAAATTTCCTTCTTGATCAGAAATCTTTCATCTCAGATCGCCAAAATTATGCAGTGGACACCTGGCTTATACATGTTATACATGTATAATATACATTATACATGTATTCCATGAAAATACAAGCTCCCATTTATACTTTTTCACTGTCAAAACCAGAACCACTCAAAATTGCACTAATCTTCAATACTTTAAAACTTTTATCTCTGTCAGTCCTCTCTAGACCTGTCTCGCCTCACTTCTTGTTACAAACTTTACCATGACAACACCCCTGTTAGCTGCACGTCTGTCAGCCATGATGCTCATTAGCGGCCTTGTCAATACAATAGTCTTCTTCCCATTAGCAAAACACACAACCACATCAATACCCCACAAGCAGGGTTTAGCGTCTGTATAAACCAGTGCTCTAATTAACCAACGAATCAAGCTGGAGAATTGGAAAACATGAAGTGTATGGGGAGCTTGCTGGAGTGGAGAAAGAATTGTTCATTGATTGTGACTTGGAGCACTTATAGAACCCAGGTTTGACGGGACCCACACCTTCCTTGGTCCAATTATAGCACTTGCGCTACTGAGTTGTCAACCACTAGAGATAACACAGGCTTGGAAAAACAGGGCCCACAACAATGTAGGCTGACAGGGTCCAGCCGGAGAGAGAGGTGTGGGCAGAAAATGGGGTCTGTTGAAAGGTAAGTCTGGACAAAGGACTACAGATAAAAAAAAGAAAATAGAAATAAATAGAAGAAAGAGATACTAAGGATTTTGCTGTAGGATGATTGACAGATGCGTGAGGAAAGAAGAGAGAAATCAGTAACTGCTAGTTCATGCGTCTATTGATTCTGCAATTTTAAAACGCAAAAAGGAAAATATTACATTGTCTAACCTTTTTGACAGTCGGAGCAGCTCTATGCAAATGTTTGATCATGAGCCAAATCTCTGGAAGAATAAAATATGCCATGTACTAAAAAGCATGTTTCAGACTGTACTGAGTGGGTTGTCTCCTAGGTACAGAGTTAGGATCTCAAAGTTAATACAAAAGTGGGTCATTCAATTTATTTTTATTTAATATTCTTATATTATATTAAAGACTTTTTGGAACTTTTACACTTCTCTGGGGGTATTAACTGCTAACACATAAGATATTTAGATCACCATGTTATCGTTTATTGTTTTAAAAATACTATCTTCACCAAAAACTAGGGCTGTCAGTTTAACACATTAATTAGATTGATTAATTAATTACACAGCAAATTATCATGTTATAAAAATTAACGCAATTAATTATGAGTGGTAATTCAAGGCGTGCGCATTTTAAATTTGGCGACGGCAAGTAAGGCTCGGGCCTTTGAACGTTTATTTATAAAAAGAAGATGGTCAAAAAGAATTTTCCGATCATCCAAGCTGCTCCAACCTGACGAATCATTTGAACGATAAACACATCTGGACAAGTTCCATTGTTACCGGTGACAGAGCAAGCATGAGCGCACTTCACCAAACCACGCTCACAGAATTTGGGAAATGAATGAGCGAAGCGACCACAGAAAAACTGACAAACTCAGTCACAAAATGGGGTGTTTTTCTCTCTCTCTCTCTCTCTTAAAATGTGATTCATTAATTACAAATCCTGTAATTAATTAGATTAATTTTTTTACTCGACTGACAGCTCTACCAAAAATATTAAGTTTCAGTTTTGTTTTTGACACTCTAAGGTCCACTTCCTTTACTTCAGAGTAGGGATGTACCGATATGAAAATTTTAGCGGATACCGATATCCGATATTAATGTTGCTGATATTGGCCGATACCGATATTAGCCGATACCGATATTTATTTATTTTTAATAACATTTTATAAGATAAGAGATAAGATAAGATAAGACTTTATTGATCTCACACAGGAGAAATTTACTTGCCACAGTAGCTCCAGGACATTTGGACATGAAAGAAAGTGCATGCAGGCAGGAATGGGATAAAGTAAGTAATAATAAAAATAGTAATAAGTAATAATCATTCATTCATTCATTCATTTTCTTCCGCTTTTCCATTTTCTGGGTCGCGGGGGCAGCAGTCCAAGCAGTGTTCTGCTGCCCAGAACACAATGCACCAGCCCCCATGAATCCTTCCGCGGGTGGTGGGTCCACAGGAGGACGGCTCACGTAGTAATAATAATAATAATGGAAATAGTAATAATAATAATAGTAACAAGCATCAACATGCACTGGGCAAAATAAGCTAGAATCCGGACGTGTTTGGACTGGATATTTTATATGACACGCCACATATCCGGACCAGATTTTCACGATATCCTTATTTCTTGAGAATCCATGAAAATATTGACGTATCTGGACTCCGGATTTCACTGGGTACAATATCTGTTCGTATCCGGAGATATTTTGGCACTCGTGTCTCTCTGTAGCCAGCTCGCTACACGCCCATGTGATCCCCGGACTGCCCTCAGGGCTGAGCGAGCGAGTATGCGCCGTCTCGACTGCAGACTGAGTCGCCACTCGCCACACTCCGAACCGCACTTGCTGAATTTGGGAAACGCAGCAATGTTAGCCGTGCTCCTGGCGGACAAGCGGTCACGTTTTGATGGGGAGGTGAACAATCCCACTATCAGAGATGTTTTAAGGTAAGTTGAAATATGAGAATTGCTATTTGGCGGGTGAATGTTTGGCGTTAGCTACACAGTTAGCCTGCCATTCGTTGATAACGTGGAATGACAAGCTGGTTGATGGAATGACTGGGACATAATGTATCATCAGTAATATGAATGTATAACATGTAACGGCGTCGATGTCTGATTTTCGACATACGCAGGGGATGAATTTCAAAATCCCACTTGTGTAAAAATGGAGAGTAATCTGCTAGCTAAATGTAGCCTTCTAGCTAGCGTGAAACTGCGATCTATCTTTTTGTAGCAGCTAGCCTACATACAGTAGGTTTCCCACCCAAGTGTTCAGCGTAATAATCTGTGGGTAAAAATACGCTATTTCTTAGTCCATTACCATACAAACCAACTGGGGGCTTTGTGAAATTGGGTGGGTTTTAGAGCCGCCAGGAGACTTGAAGGTAATATGTAGGATTGTGGCCAGAGTAGGTAAGTACATTGCAACTGTGCTGCTTATTTCCAAAATCTTTTCATGATTATTATTTAGTCAAAGTAAATAAGTAAATAAAAGTAAATAAGTAATAAAATTATAGTTACTAGTATGACCAAGTAAGTAATAAATAAAATTATAGTTACTAGTATGACCAAAGTAGTTCTGCAGATTAAAAAATGTCTATTACTGGAAATTCAAAATGACAGACATGGAAAAGATTTCTTTCCTTTCCCAGTCAAAATTAATACTTAGAATTTGATGGTGGTGGTAAGTATTCATGAAAAGGTAACATTTGTGAATGAGCAGCATGCATTCTGGAAATAAACTACCTTTTAAACATGTGTGTGACAAAGCGGATCAGTCATTGCTCTTGCCCCAAGATAGATGTAGCTAATCGCAAACATTACAAAAGACAATGAGATGTTGAAATTAATGTTTCTGAATGCTGCAGGGCAATCGGTGACCTTCGCAGTTCAGTGGATGACCTGAGAAAGGAACTGAGGACCATGCAGGATGCCATGATGCAGCAGCAACACTCCTGCATGACCCAGGAGAACCACAAAGTCCCTTTGGAGTTGGCGGTAACACTTGATTGTGTGTTTTTGAGAATAGGACACAAACTGGACTCATGTATGTCCCATAACTAGGCTGACATCATTATCCACTGTTTCTTTCTATATTGGTCGTCTTAACCACATACAGTTGTATAATGATTTTTTCTTATTCAGGCACGGGTGAGGCGCTTTCACTGTGGGCTTGGGGAACTGCAGTGGATACCCTTATAAATGAACATATACCAGTGAGTGAGCCTACGAGTCTCCAATGCTGGCCAGCCCACACGTGTGTAAAGTTCACAGTGGTGTGTGCGAGGGTTACAGTTTGTGATGAACCTCAGAGAGGCATGATACACACAATCTAACACTTACGCTTATAAAGAAAGCAGGGTCCATCACTGGTGTGTTTTAGTACTGTGGAGCAAATCTTAAAGGAGTGGGTGATTGAGAGGTGAATAGGGAGAAGTGTAAGGATGATCACCCACTGTACATCATGTTCACTAAACGTGGTAGGAGCCAAAGGCTCCTCCTACCTAGGTGCTCCACTAGATTTAGGAGGTCTTTTGTTCCTGCAGCAGTCAGACTTTTCAACAATAGCTGAGCACTATTTTAATGTTGTGGTTCTTTTTGTATTTCTATGATGGGATGTCACTTATTTATTTTTAGCTCTTTATTTTTTATCTGTTACACTAACTTGTGTAATTGTCTTACTATTGTGTGTGTATATGTTGTATGAATGGTCAGGTGGCATAATTTCCTCTTTGGGGATTAATAAGGTCTACTCAATCACTCAAAAGTCTGTTAACTCTACTTCTTACTGTCTTGCAGAAGCTTGAAATAGGTTCTATGAACACCTGAAGGCCCCCAAAAAATGGACCTAGCTGGGAGGACCGATGAAGTAAAGAAGAAAAAATGAACAGCCGACGTGACTGGGTAGGTAAAACGACCCCCAACACACCTCACACTGGCATCACACCCTGATTAAGGCCGTAGAGCTGATTCACATTGGTGATTTTATTAGCCCACATAAAAGATTGTTTTGGACTTTTTACAGTAAATCAACTCAAGTGCCTTTTTATTTTTTGTTGGCATCACTATCTTTGATCACTGCTTGACCAAAGAAAAAAAAATCCAGTTGATGGTTGTGAAATTCTTCCTGGCTGCCATGAACTATTATTTGGGTGCAAGCATTGAAATTAAGGTAGGTCTGCATTCTACATTCTTTTGAAATGTGTTGCTTAATATTGCCCTCTTCTGTGTAGCTTTTCAAGCAGCGGCTTCAGGTGGCCAAGGACCTCCTTGATGTTGATGACCTGCAGTATCTGAAAGGAGCAGAACTCTATTCAACCGCACGCCGGGAGTTAAAGTTAAAGGTATTCAATCACATTTTCACAGACGAACTTTGGGCGCATCTCATTAAAGGGACAAATATTTACCGTGAACAGACCGAACGTGATCACACTCCAGCAAGGGCAAAGACGCTTAAGTGGTCGAATGTAACTGTCCCTGAAATGAAGACGTTTATTGGGCTATCGGCATGGGTCTACTTGTTCTGCCTGCACAGAGAGATTATTGGAGACACACCAAAAATCTCGTCAAGACTCAGTTCTCTGACGCCATGGCAGATTCTATGCTATATGGAGGTAAGAACTAAAATACTGATTGATTGTGATAATTATGTAATAACAAACGGTGATTATTAATATTATCATTGCAAATTACATTTTTTCTAATTATGTAGCATTTCATGTTTACATCTTTGGGCATAATGATGAGAGAGGTATTGGTATTATGCATTGAACTTTTATTCAACCATAATCATGCATACAAATATAATACAAAAATAGATACATACCATCATACAAATACAAGCTGTAACACAAGAGAACAATGTAATTTACAGTACCTGTAGACATTTAAAAAATACATAATATTTTTATTCATCACATACACATAGTTTGCGGTGCCATCTTATTACAATAGACCGAATATCTCACAAAGCCACAGTACAATGTAAATTATGCTGTTTTATATTATACTTTCATCCAAAGTGACTTTCCTGTGTCTGTTTCTGCATTTTCAGCCAATCGAAGGCAACGGAGCCATCCAGCAACAGGTGGAAGTGCCAGCTTGCCTTGCAGATTATCAAAAAAATATGAAAGGTTTGTTTGCCTTTTTGGTTTTATGGCAAAATATGTGACTATATAATTATTTATTATGTATATTTCCACTGTTGCCTTGTGAGTGTGTAATGTGTGCTGTGTGTTCCAGGCGTCGATCTGCTTGATCAAATGGTTGGCTACTATGGGTTCCAGCATCGAACGAAGAAGTGGTGGAGGCGAGTGTTTTTCTTCTTGTCTGTGTCCTGCCAAAATGCATACATCGCTGCAAGACCTGCCTTCAGCAGAAAGTACAGAGGGTACAAGAACTGGCTGGAGGAACTTATCACACCAATGACAACAAGGGCTGTTCCTGTGACCTCTCCTCCTTCTCCATCTTCTCTTCCTCCTCCTCCACCCGACTGTAGGACGTTTGGGGGCCATAGTAGCCACACCACCTCCACAACATGACTGTGGAAAGATATATGACAAGCGCAAGCTGTGCCGGGAATGTCAACTGGTCCCAGAGAACGAGAAAGTAGGTGGGCCAACAGTCTTTGGATGCAAACAGTGCAAACTACCTCTGCACATTGAGTGCTTTGGCAAGCACTATCGCTGGTATATGTAAGGGATGTAACCTGTGCAGTATGTAGTGCACTTCATCTTACTGCCTTATGGCCTTGGGACACTTTATTTTTTACAGTTTGACCTGAATAAGAGCTGTTCTTTATTTCTTAAAACTTGAAAATATTGTGCACTGTACATGTTGTGACTGTTTTCTTTTATTTTTTCCATATTATTGTGTTTCTGGATTATTTTATATTTTTTTCTTAAGGTGTAGAATAATAAGACACAGTTCTCATGAAACCCACAAGTGTAAGCTTTCAAATACTTTTGGAATTTTGTCTCTGTGCTTCAGAGGCTGAGAAATCACTTATTTAATAGTCGTTGACATTGTTGAATTTCCAGGAAAAACCTCAGGATCTCGCCCTTAAGATTTTCAGGCCTTTTTCCCCAGGCGTTTTAGGTCTAAATGGGTTAATAAAGACAACTTTATCAAACACAACTTTATCAAACGTTCTTGTCTGTTGTATAAATTGTATTAGTGACATTGGCAGAGGTGGAAAAATGCAGAAAAAATGTGATCTAAGTATCTTTACTTGCTTAAAGCCTACTGAATTAAAAGTACCCATCTAAAAATCTACTTGAGTAAAAGTAAAACAGTACTTGTTAATGTATTTTGAGTTAAAAAAAAAAAATACTTTAAATTGGTTACATTTTTCCATGACCTCTAAAGTTTGTCAGCTGTGTAGACTTAGCTTTTTCAAAGTAATTGTGATGAATTTTTAGTAATGCTAATCTGTTTGTCATTTTGGTCAATGTCTGCTATTTTAAAATAACTAAGGCATATAATTAAAATATTAACCGAGTTACCAGCCGCCTAGTCAGTAGTACACTGTAAAACATTGGTATATAAATGTATGAAAATGTTGCATGGTCATAAGGCTATGGGTTTCACGGTACAGTAGCCTATAAATAAAGCTCCCTAGTGAATGCTAGCTTGAGTATCCTGACATATCCGGAGGTGAGCACAGTACCAGAACGTGACGTATTCGGAGATATACGAACAGTGAATACGTGAAACACGGACGATATCCAGTAAGTATCCGGAGAACCGGATATGTAGCGTGTCGACACAGTGCCATTCCGGAGTTAGGAAATGCTCCGTATACGAGAACTGACACCAACGTATCCGGAGCGTGTCAATCCGAATATCTACAGATATTGTGAATATCCTGGGATATACGACTACAAACACCCCCGGAAACAATGCCATTTTTCCCAGTGATGGAAAAGAGGATATTGCATGTCTGGCCTATATGTTAGAATTATACAGTCTGATGGCGGTGGGGATGAAGGATCTGCAGTAGCGCTCCTTCTTGCACTGGGGGTGCCTCAGTTGGCTACTGAAGGAGCTGCTCAGCTCCTCTACAGTCCGGTGCAGAGGGTGAGAGGTATCGTCTATGATGGACATGAATTTGGCCAGTACCCTCCTCTCGGCCACCTCCTCTACAGAGTCCAGAGGACAGCCCAGGACAGAGCTGGCCCTCCTGACCAGCTTATTAAGTCTCTTCCTGTCCCGTTCTGTGCTGCTCGGGGCCCAGCAGATGACAGCGTAGAGGAGAGCAGAGGCCACCACAGAGTCATAAAAAGTCTTCAGCAGAGGCCTGCACACTCCAAAGGACCTCAGTCTCCTCAGGAGGTGGAGGCGACTTTGGCCCTTCTTGTACAGGGCGTCGGTGTTGTGGGACCAGTCCAGTTTATTGTTGAGGTGAACACCCAGGTACTTGAAACTGTCCACAGTCTCTATGTCCTGCCCCTGGATGTTCACCGGTGAGTGAGGTAGTGGTCTCCTCCTGAAGTCGATCACCAGCTCCTTTGTCTTACTGGTGTTAAGGCACAGGTGGTTGCGCCCACACCAGTCCACAAAGTCACTGATGACCGAGCGGTACTCCAGCTTGTTCCCCTCTGACACACAGCCCACAATGGCCAAGTCATCAGAGAACTTCTGGAGATGGCAGCTGTCCGTGTACAGACTGAAAATCATGCAAAATTAATTTTTGAATGTCTTCTTTTATGTTCAATGGGACCGGGACCAAAACTGGCACGGTGGCTGAGTGGCTAGCACTCATGCTTCACAGCAAGAAGGTTCCGGGTTCGATCCCCGGGTCGCCCAGGCCTTTCTGTGTGAGTTCTGTGTGGAGTTTGCATGCATGGTCTGGGTTCGATCCCCGGGTCGCCTGGGCCTCTCTGTGTGGAGTTTGCATGTTCTCCCCGTGTCTGGGTGGGTTTCCTCCGGGCACTCCGGAGGAAACCCAAAACATGCACCATAGGTAAAATCCTCCAGCTTAGGTCCTGACCAAGCCGAAGCAAGAAGAACATGGAGATGGTCGCAGTAATGTGCTGCCCACTGCTCCTAATAACAGGATGGGTTAAATGCAGAGAAGAATTTCTCCAGTGTGAGATCAATAAAGTCACTTTCTTCTTCTTCCAGACCAGGATCAGACCGGGACTAGACCAGGACTAAACGCGGACTAAACGCGGACTAAACGCGGACTAAACGCGGACTAAACGCGGACTAAACGCGGACTAAACGCGGACTAAACGCGGACTAAACCAGGTCTAAACCAGGATTAACACTAGAAGTCCCGGGAATTTTGACAGCCCCCCTAAAGTCCTGGAGAAGGGTCAAAAGACCCTTAGTCCAAACTGATGGCTCTGATGGCCACAATTAGCATCTCTTCATTTGTAAATGCGTCCATTACCTGTTGAATCAGCAGGGGGGAGGACAGCACTCAACAGGCATTGGAAATTATCCTGGATGGAGCTGACCCTTGCGAATCGGATGGAGAAGACATCAATCTCCAGGTGGATTCAGACTCCGACCTGTCTCAGTTGTCTTCAGGTAATATTTCATTTCATATTATTTCCCATTTTACATTTCATTTCAGTGAGGGAGTAAATCACCTCAGAACTAGAATTTTTTGCGTGGCAATGGGGCAAGCTTTTTTACTAGCTAAGATTTACTTGATTTACTCATTTCCAGCAAATGTTGTTTGCCTAGCAAATTTTGCCTGGCAAACTGGCTAGCAAATATTGCTAACCTAGTAAAAAAAATGCTTGCCCATCGGCAAATTTCTTAAAACAAGTAAAAATAGTCTAATTTGAGGTTTTTATTTCTATTTGAAAAATACTAGTTCCAAGGTGATTTTTACTACATTACTTGAAACTAGAAAAATAAACCAATTTTGCAGTGATTAGCTTCTATACTTGCATTTGTGATATCATTTGAATTTCCCATTGCTCATTATTACATTTTTTTCACGCAACAGATGAGGAGAGTGCTCCCCAACCAACAAAGAGAGCTCGGCTGGCGACTGATGTGAGAGAGACTGCAAAAGATGGCACAGTATGGCATGAAGAACAGGTGGGAACCGGTCCACATTTCACCCCACCATCGCCATACAGCGCAGATGGAGAGCCAACAGCTAAGGCCAGGAGGTCAATCACAAGTCGCCTTCAGAGCTTCCTTTGTTTCATCACTCCGGACATGCTTGACATCATTCGAGACTGCACAATTCAACATGCGAAGCAAACTGAGCATGTGGATTGGTTCATGGGCATACCTGAACTAATGGCATTTATTTCCATCACCATCATGAGGGGAATCTTCAAGGTGCCATCACTGCGTGACTGCTGGTCGAAAAAGCTGGGAAGCCCACACATCATCGAAACCATGTCCCGAGGCCGTTTCCAAAACATCATGCATCACCTGCGCTTTGATGACAGAGACACCCGCAGCGAGCGAGTACAGACTGATAGGTTTGCGGCAATTTCAAACATATGGGGATTGTTTGTCACCAACTGCATCACATCCTACATCCCTGGTCGACACATCACCATTGACGAACAACTTTTCCCGTGCAAGACTCGCTGCTGTTTCCTACAGTACATTGCAACTAAACCAGACAAGTTTGGTATCAAGTTTTGGGTGGCGTGTGACTTGAAAACCAAATACGTCTGCAACATCCTCCCATATCTTGGCAAGGACCCCACTCGACCTCGTGGGGAGAGAGTGTCTGAGAGTGTAGTCATGAGGCTGATGGAACCATTCTTGGACAAGGGCAGAAATGTTACCACAGACAATTTCTTTACATCACTGTCACTTGCAAAACGACTACTTAGCCGGAATTCAACCATCCTCGGCACAGTCAACAGGATTCGCCAAGAAATCCCACCGTCAACTCGACAGATGCACCGCGATGAATTTACCACCCAGGTGTTTTCATCCACTGGTGCCACACTGACTGTGTATGCACCCAAGCGGAAGAAGACTGTGTATATTCTCAGCAGCATGCACAGCACGATTCAGACACAGGAAACCACCAAAAGAAGCCAAACACCATCACACTCTACAACACAACAAAGTGCGGCGTCGATATCATGGACCAGATGGTGCGGGAATACACTGTCCGCACAGGAACAAGGCGCTGGCCAGTAGCAGTGTTCTACAACATGATAGACATTGCAGCACTGAATGCCCACGTGCTCTATCAATTATGCACTGGGAGAAAGGAAAGACGGGTGGATTTCCTGTTTGAACTGGCAAGAGAGTTGGCTCACTCCCACGTGGGTATGAAAAAGGCCCAAAAGGAGCAATTGCTTCGGCAACAACCCTCCACACCACAACTCGGACAAAGAGCCAAGTGTCAGGCTAAAATCAAATGCAAGGACAATCGTGCAACAGTGCGCTGTGATGACTGTTACAAATATACATGTGGGAAATGCCGAAAGGAGCAATGGCAGTGCCAGAATTGTTAGTGACTGCTCAAATGTATTTCACTCATTTGCATTCTTTGTAAATATGCTTTTTTCCTTTGTAATTTTTTTTTCTTCTATTTTTGGCACACAAAAATAAGTTACTTCTGCAACAACCTTCCACACAAAAACTGGGAAAACAGTTGCTTTTGCATTCATTGTAAATATGTTTTGTTTTGTATTTTTTTAACAATAAATGTTTAGAGTTTTTGATCCCAAATTCTCGTTGATCCTGATGATTCACTGCATAAAAATCCACCATATGTTTATAAATCCACCATATGGGCGCACACGCACACACACACACACACACACACATGCAAAAACATGCATTACCTACGCTTGCCTGGGGGTCCCCTCCCCCACACAGGCTCAAGCGACTCTGTGACTCAAGCGACTGCTGTGAGCCGCTAACAGCCACATTTCCACAACAAAAGGAGTGTCCACAGGGGGTCCCCTCTGTGGGTCTTTTAGGTAAAAAGGTCAATTGACCCCTCCGCGGGACTTCTAGTGTTAAACCACTGTGTGCAGCTCTTTGCCTTTGCTCTTTTCGGACTGCGTGTCCCGAGGGGGAGGCACGCAGTCCGAAAAGAGCAAAGGCAAAGAGCCGCACACGGTGGTTTAATCCTGGTTTAGATCTGGTCTAGAGGAGGCACGGTTTGGGCATGGGTCTCGTGCTCGCAGCCCCGGACGCGTGGTCTTGCGCCGGTCATGCTGCACTATCACGTGTCCGCGCGCTTCACTATTAATACATTTTGTTGAAAATCGACGAAAGTGTTTAAACGAGAGAGAAAAGTGAGAAAATGTTAATTCGAGGGATTGCTGTACTGACAAATATCGGTTGTTAATATCGGCCCACTTTTACACATCGGGCCGATACCGATATGTTAAAAATTTGGCAATATCGGCTGATACCGATGTTAATGCCGATATATCGTGCATCTCTACTTCAGAGTGATATCACATAAGAATCAGCGTACATTTTGCTAATGAAACTACTGCACATCGCATAATGTTTGTGAAGTTGTAGTGTATAATTGTCTATCATGCTTTTCTGTATTTATGGAAGATTGCCATGCGGGAGGCTCTTATTGTAGAAAACTGTAGAGTGCTTGAATGATCAGAATAAAAATCAAAAACACAGAGGAGCGCAGAGGCATCATTAATGACATCACAAGATGGAACATGGCAAAAAGAGAAATTCAATTTGTTAATTGGACAAATGTTTACTTGGTCGAATACGTTTCGCAGCTCATCCAAGCTGAAGAACCAGAACTGAACCAGAACTGAACCAGAACTGAACAAAACCAGCACTCTGATCAAAACTGAAGAAGCAGCTTGGATGAGCTGCGAAACGTATTCGACCATATAAACTTTTGTCCAACTGACAAATTGAATTTCTCCTTTTGCCATGGATTCTACCTGGATGACTGAGGGATTCTACACACAAGATGGAACAGTTCAAGAAGGAGAGAAACAAAACATTTGAGACATGTTTTATAAACTGGTTTTATAGTGATATCTTACCCAACCTAGCACTGAAATCTCTCCAAGTTCTAATGTTTGTAAAGCTGGTTAGTTCCCAACACTACCCACTTACAGTAGGCTCCACCTGCATCTACTAATATTATGCTTCCTTCAGGTGCTATGGGAATAGTAAACAAATGGGAAATTACACATGAATGACCCGTCATGTTGTATTATCTGGGGAACTGGTAAATAATTTTGGTGCTTTTGATAATGTTGAGCTTCCAAGATGAAATTAACCTTTGACCTGTCTACATGGTGGACAGCAGTGAATGAAGAAAACTTTTGTAACGTTTTGTTTTTATTATACTTGTTAGTTGGTTGTTTTTTATGCCTGCTTCATTATATTGAATTTAGAAGTTTAATCCAATCCAATCCAATCCAATCCAACTTTATTTCTATAGCACATTTTATAAACAGAGACAGTTTCCAAAGTGCTGCACATAAAATTCAATAGAACTTAATAATAACATTACTAAAATAGCAATAAATAAAGTGATAATAATAAAATAACTAAAAGCAAAAGCAATTATAAAAAATAAAAACATTACTAAAATAGCAATAAATAAAGTGATAATAAAATAACTAAAAACAAAAGCATTTATAAAAACATTACTAAAAAAGCAATAAAGGGATAATAATAAAATAACTAGAAACAACAGCAATTTATAAAAATACAGAGGACCACACAACTCACGCGGTATTAAAAGCAAGAGAATAAAAGTGCCATGGCATGAAGGTCCCAGGCCCCAGGTCCCAGGAAGGTCCCATGGCATGAAATTTTCACTTTCTGAGGTTTTTGAACGTTAATGTGAGCTCCTAGTCTGGTTAACACCTGACCATATCACAAGTGAGATATGGGTCTGGGAGCTCGCTTCGAAAAATCCCGTAGCGGAGGTGTGGTTAGCGATTGCCAACGGCCGTTTATTGGGCGTTATGAATGTCTATCATTGAGCGTATACGTAAGTCCATAGCCAATCATGTCAGTTCAAACTACAAGCTTCCGTTTGTCATGTAGTACGCGTCACCGTCTTTCCACCCCTCCCCCGCTCTCTGATTGGGGCCCTAAATCTGGGACTCTCGCTTGGACGAGCTGCCAGGCCGCCTTCCAGTTCGAAACGAACGGAAGCGGCCTGGGAATTCCCAGGCTAGTGAGCTCCCCTACCCTGTTTAGGCCCCCCCCCCCATGGTTAAAAGTTGCGAAATGTCTGAAACCGAGCATTTGCGATCCTTTTCTGCGTTACAAAAAATCGGAGCTCAAACGGGCGATTTTGAACAAGGCACCTTATTGACGTCAGATCGAAAAAAGAAATGCAAATGCAGTTCCACCCCCGTCTGTCTGTACTCAGCGTCTCTGTAAATCACGCCCAGAGAGTTTGGACTGCGAATGCGCTAGGCAATGCGAAATGCATTTTTTTATTTGCCTGGAGGCACGTCCGAGTGTCTAGGCTCGGAAGTCCTTTATCTGAGCCTCTGGACCTTTGAACAGCAGTGGTTTAATTTTATTTTCTGTGAAAATGTGTTTATTTTTCAATGGAACACTTCAAATCTCTCCCCCCGTGCAAAAACACGGAAATGGATAAGCTGAGAGCTGAGAGCGGAGAGTTTGGCCACGCCCCCACCCTCTACTATAGGCCAGCTCTTTTCTCCTCATTTGCATTCAAGCAACAACGCCCAGAATAAAGTGTTTGAGAGAGATATTTATGATTCTCTCATCTTATCTCTGTTTCTCATGCACTGAGTGTTGATTTTGAAGAAGGATTCATTTACAGTATTAGGGAACCATTAAGGAGCCATATAAAAGCATCAAGAAGTACCATGTCATGGGATCTTTAAAGATCCCATGACATGGTACTTCTTGATGCTTGATGCAAATGCGCCGCTGGTTCCTTGTTTTAGCGGTGCGCTGTGCCTGGCCCCACTTCCGCGTGTGTAAGCGCGAAGGAGGAAAGGACAGCCTTTTCAATGAAAAAAACCACATTTTTACAGAAAATAAAATCAAACCACTGCTGTTTCAGAGGTCCAGAGGGTTGGGTAAAGGACTTCCGAGCCTAGAAACACTTGCATGTGCCTCCAGGCAAATAAAAAAACGCATTTCGCATTGCGTAGCTCCTCCGCAGTCCAAACTCTCTGGGCGTGATTTCCAGAGAGAGGAGGTGGAGATCCAGACGGTGGTGGAACTGAATTTGCATTTCTTTTTTCGATCTGACGTCAATAAGGTGCCTTGTCCAGAATCGCCCATTTGAGCTGTGTTTTTTTCAAACGCAGAAAAGGATCGCAAATGCTCAGTTTAGACATTACGCAACTTTTAGCCATTGGGGGGGCCCTAAACAGGGTAGGGGAGCTCACATGAACGTTCAAAAACCTCAGAAACTGCACTACCTGGCCAGAGAGGTAGCAGGCTGCGACAGTAAGGGAGGTCGTCTCAAGATGGCGGCCGCGAGGCTAGCCCCGGTGCAAGCTCTGCTTCTGTGTCTTCTACTATTGTCCGTGTCGCATGTCAGAAAGACAGAATGTGTCACATACAGTCGCTGGGAATTACTTTCTCTCAGGAATAATTTCGGTGAGCTACCGATTCCGATTTCAAGCTTTCCTGCGGACATACTAGCGACATCCAAACCGGCAAACTACTCCTGGAACCACAGGACTGTCAGGAGGAAACGTCATCGTGCCGGTGTTCTCTGCAGGCAAAGAGAGAACCCTTACCGACCAACACTACCAGCCCTGCTCCTCACAAACGTCAGATCAATAAGAAATAAAATAGACGAGTTTTTCCTCCTCCTCCAATCTCACAAGGACTACAGAGACTGCTCAGCGATATGCCTAACCGAGACCTGGCTAGATGACACTGTGCCTGACCTGGCTGTCACTCCACCCGGCTTCTCTCTACACCGTGCAGACAGGTCTGTGAAGCTCTCAAAGAAAACCAAAGGTGGCGGCATATGTCTGATGATAAACCAGCGATGGTGCAACAATGTCAAAGAGCTGAACACATTCTGCAGCCCTCATATGGAATATATCAGTTTAAAATGCAGACCATATTATCTTCCGAGAGAATTTGCCTCTGTTGTCCTAATCGGCGTTTACATCCCGCCCTCGGCTAATGCTAAGGTAGCCACTTCAGATCTGGCAAATTACATCTCCTCTGTGGAAAACTCACATCCTGATACCGTTGTGATTGCATTAGGGGACTTTAACCATGCCAATCTATCGTGTGACCTTCCGAATTACATCCAGCAAGTTACCTGCCCTAGCAGAGGCTCCAACATCCTCGACCACTGCTACGTTCCCATCAGCGAGGCTTACCGGTCCTTCCCGAGGGCTCCGCTGGGCAGGTCGGACCACGCCACGTTGCTGCTCGTCCCGAAATATCGGCAGAAACTTAAATCCAGCGGTATAAAATCCAAAGTCGTGCAGTGCTGGTCAAGTGCTTGTATCGACACGCTGAGGGGCTGCTTCGAATGCACCACGTGGGACGTATTCAGTGCAGCTGCGGCCAGCCTGGACGAGCTAGCGGACACGGTGACGTCATACGTCAACTTTTGCGTTGAAACGTGCATCCCCACCAAAACTGTGAAAACGCACAGCAACAACAAGCCGTGGTTCACAAAAGACATACAAATCCTACGTAAGGAAAAGAACCAGGCTTTTATTGATGGCCACGAAGCACAATATAAGGCAGCTAAATACAAACTTAGAGCTGCCATCAGGAAAGCCAGATCAAAATATGGTAATACATTAGAAAGGCAGATTGCCTCAAATGATACAAAGTCAATTTGGAAAAAACTGAAAATAATGACAGATTATAAAAAATCCACTGGCCCTCCGCCTGGCATTGACCAAGACCTCCCAGATGAGCTAAATAACTTCTATGGGAGGTTTGAGCAGCTGCCCACTCCCTCCTATACCCCTCCGTTTCCCCTTCCAGTACCACCTTTCTACATCCAGGAGGAGGAGGTGAGAGCTTCTTTCTACAAGAACAAAAAGGGGAAAGCGGCTGGTCCTGATGGGGTTAGCCCTACCGCTCTAAAACATTGTGCATCCCAGTTAGCCCCAATATACACCACTATATTCAACTACTCTCTCCATCAGAGCGCAGTACCAAAGTGTTTCAAGGATTCTGTCATTATTCCTTCCCCGAAAACCAATAAAGTAACCTGCCTCAATGACTATAGACCAATTGCCCTCACATCTGTTGTCATGAAATCATTTGAACGCATCATACTCACTCACCTCAAAGACTTCACCACTCACCAATTGGACAGTTATCAGTTTGCCTACCGAGCCAATAGGTCAGTAGAGGATGCGGTGAACCTGGCTCTTCACCGAATATTACATCACTTGGAGACTCCTCACACCTATGCCCGTGTACTGTTTCTGGATTTTAGCTCCGCCTTCAATACTATTGACCCGGTCAAACTCTTCAATAAATTGCTGGACATGAACACTCCTCTCACCCTATGCCACTGGATCAGGAGCTTCCTGTCAGAGAGAAAGCAGCGGGTCAGGATGAGTGGCCTCTCATCCCAGCCCCTGACCCTCAGCACCGGTGTTCCCCAGGGATGTGTCCTCTCCCCTGGCTGTTCTCTCTGTACACCAATACACTGACATCCATCCACAATTCTATATCCGTATTCAAATATGCTGACGACACAACAATAATTGGACTCATCACTGACAATAATGAAAGTCATTACCGTAAGCAAATCTCCCATGTAACCTCCTGGTGTCAAAGTCACAACCTGCTCCTCAATACATCAAAAACAAAGGAACTCATAATTGATTTTGCACGCTCACCTTCACAGAAAACACCAATCACAATTGATAATGAAACAATCACCATTACAGAGACAGTCAAATTTCTGGGTACCCATATCAATCACACACTAAAATGGAAACAGCATTCAAACGAAACATACAAAAAAGCCAATAAAAGACTGTTTTTCCTCAGACAATTAAAAAAATTCAGAATCAGACACAACATCCTTCTTCAGTTCTACACAGCAATAATTGAAAGCGTCCTTACATCATCAATAATAGTCTGGTTCGGTAATTTGGATTCACATTCACAACACAAACTTCAACGCATTATAAATAAATCAACTAAAATCACTGGTCACACTCTCCCCTCCATAGACACACTGTATCACAGACGCATCACACAAAGAGCCAATAGAATCACCTCAGACCCCACACACCCTGCCAATAATCTGTTCAGACTCATGCCCTCTGGGAGGCGCTACAGATCCATCACTTCCAAAACTGTCAGATTCACCAACAGTTTCTTTCCCACTGCCATCCGGACTCTAAATCAATCCCGCTTATAACTGGTCATTTATCTGTTGTTGTATGTCGTATTGTGTAAGTGTGTTGTATATTTGTTTTGTCCTGTAATAGACACAGAAGAGATGTGAGCATTCTTGCTGTACCGGAAACAAATTCCACCAACTTGTTGTGTGGCCATTAATAAATGATTCTGATTCTGAAGTGAAAATTTCATGCCATGGGACCTTTTAAAGGTGCATTGCGTAACTTTTCTTGAGGAGGGTCCGTCAAATACCTGTGTCCGTGGAGATGTTATTGCTTTGCCTGGGATGTTTCACAGTATGACATTAAACCGTTCTATGTTCCCAGTCAGAATGCCTGTTTTTCCAGGTATTTGAGCAATAAAACCTCCTGTAGTGTAATAAATGTCCACAGAAACAAGCAGGTGACAGACCCCCAACCAATAAGTTACATAGTGCGTCTTTAATGTATGTCTATTCCCACTTATTTACATACCTGACTGAACTGCAACTCACAATTTGCTTGTTTACACTGGATGCCTGTATATTTGAAGAAGGACAGAAAAAGTGTTTAATTTCGGTAAAGTGGAAAGCATCATCTTCTCCATAGCACACGAAGGCAGCATTATAAAGCACAAAATGATGTGATGGTGTTAGATTGTGCTGGGTAATTTCCATGGATTCAGCCTTGCTCTGGTTAAACCTGATGCTAATTGTTGATACTGTCTGCCCATTCCTCTGTGCGGCTCTTAGCAGGGAGCCCAGTGGGAGCTTTGGTCTGTCATTTCTCAGAGCTGGAGACAGAACCAGACCCTCTGAGCAGCCAGACCTGCTGGAGCTGAGTGGAACGATAGAGATTTAATAATAAATCAGACCACCAAGAGCCAGCGACCAGGGAAAAATGTGGGCAAAAGTTTAATTTCTGCAACTTTAAAGGTGCACTATGTAACTTTTTTTCTGACCTGCAACTTTGACCAGTAAATTTAACTCTTCTGAGCTTTAAACCATGTTAGAATGTTGCTCCCTCCTCAAAAATGTGTTTGAGTAATTCTTTACTATTATTCTCTCTACATCGTCAAAGCTCAAAATGCTGTTTCACCTTGTGATGTCATGAAGTGGTAGTTTTTAAGTTAAGAGTTATAGTTTACCTTTATTCCAGTCGCAAGAGGCATTTCCAGGACTGAAATCATCCAATTGATTGTGTATAGAATTCCCTCAGTCGTTTGTCAACTGGATAAAAATTTATATTTGGTCAAATACGTTTTGCAGCTCATCCAAGCTGCTTCTTCAATTCTGCTTCTTCAGTTCTGGAGAAGCAGCTTGGATGAGCTGCAAAATTTATTCGACCAAATAAACTTTTGTCCAGTTGACAAATTGAATTTCTCCTTTTGCCACATCCAGCCGATTCTAGTGAAGGTCTATGGTGTTTTAAAAACACAGTCGAGCTCTTCCTGTATTACCACATGACATCACAAGGTGGAACAAAATGTTTTCAGTTTGAGAGAAGAAGTCTAAATATGCAGGGTTTGTGTGTTAATCATGTGAATGAAACAAAACACAACTCCAGGTCTGTTTGCGATGAGGAAACAACATTATAACATAGATCAGAAAATAATGTAATATGGGCCCTTTTAAAGGGACAGTGTGTAAGATTTTTACCCGTTAATTATTGAAATTGAAGATACCCATTCAAAAATACATTGTTTTCAAGCCTTTTCACTTCCATCATGAAATCAAAGTATTCTTTTGGACTTAGATATAGTCACATAAAAGGGGGATCTTCCCCATGCAGAGGCAGCCATTTTGAATACGAGAGCCGCAGAAGGACATTTGGGCTCCGCCTTCTCCTTCAGCAAGGCTTGAAGGTTTTTGGGTAAACAACACAAGCATGCTGCCGGATCAGACGTCGTAATGGATCTAACACGTGTTTTGGACTAAATTGTTTTACTGGATTTTATTCGCTGGATCCTTACGGACAAATTGAGAGCAAGTTTATGGTGAAATACAGAGTTTGACCTGTGCAAAGCATTCTAAGGTAAGCTATCCTCGTTTTGTGCTTTTCCGTATAAAAGCCCCATGTGCTCAGGGAGTGTTTGTTGTGCAGGGCAATGAATTGCATAGTCAAAAAGAGGAGACTGTAAGGTTTCATTTGATGTGTAGAGTGTCATGGTACATGATCGGGAATGTGTGTTTTCATGAGAAAAAAACAAAACAAAAACGGGACCGCGCGGCGTGCGGCTTGTGCGCGCGCCCAGGTGACCCTCGAGGTCTGCCGTAGCTAAAACAGAAAGTGCAATAGCACCATCCACCTATGCGCCACGAGTCCTACACACTGGGGCTTTAAAATTTGATTCATCTACATCACCACAAATCCTCAACATGACCTGCAGCCACATTCAAACACCATTACTTTAACACACTGCCTTTGTATGAAGTGTAGCTAAACCACTGGAGATGATTCACCTGTATTATATGAGGAGTTCACAGGGCCACAGTACACACGAGACAAAACAACTTCATAAATCCTTGTTATTCCAAATGACCATTGAAATGCACCTTTGTCTGGTGAGCCTTGACAGCACCGTGACCCAGAATACTTCTCACATACATAACCGGGAAATAAATTAGTTTAGCACGCACACAGAACATTTACTTTAAGAATAATTGGACTTTAGACCCTACGGTGTGCTGTACCAGTCCCATTTTTATTGTCTCCTCCCAGCTCATCGACTCATCTATCTGTCTCGGCTGAGTTAAAAAATAATACGACTCGCAAAAACCAACGGGTCTTCACGGTTGGGTTTGTATCCTTCCGGGAGACTGTATTTATTTCACAGCCCATTCTCCAAGCTCATTAAATCCATTATGGTGTGGCGCTCTCCCACCACAAGTCACAGGGGCACGCGGCATCACTTCTCCCCACAGATGAGGCGCCGAGCTGGGCCGGAGTTACCGCTCATGACTGCACAGCGTGCAGTGCTCCGCGGTAGTCCCTTCCACACCGCGGGGAATGAGTTTGTCTAAGGCCGTGATAAATAAGAGAGGAAATTATTCAAGGAGGTTATAGACTAAATAGGGGAAGTGCTGTTGTTTTGTTTTGTACTGTATGTTCTGGACTCGGATATAATTAATAATAATACATTTTATTTGTTAGGCGCCTTTCAAGGCTCTCAAGGTCGCCGTACATCAAGCAATTAAATACATTAATTAAATAATACAGTACATAAAAACAAGATAAAACAAAATAAAAACAGTGTAGAAATACATTTTAAAAACAGATACAGATTAAAAGACAGTGCAGTTATGGTCAGAGTGGTCAGAGTGAGAAGGCCTCTCTAAACAGATGAGTTTTGAGTTGAGATTTGAAGTGTGAGAGTGAGTGTGTGTCGGGGAGAGCATGGGGGAGGGAGTTCCAGAGCTGGGGAGCAGAGCGGCTGAAGGCTCTGCTTCCCATAGTGACGAGACGGGCAGGAGGGACAGTGAGGTGCAGGGAGGAGGAGGAGCGGAGGGAGCGGGCAGGTGTGGAGATGTGGATGAGGTTCGACAGGTATGGAGGGCGAGGTTGTGGATGGCTTTGTAGGTGAGGAGTATGATTTTGTAGTGTATGCGGTGTGTGATGGGGAGCCAGTGGAGCTGTTGCAGGACAGGTGTGATGTGGTGATGGGAGGGTGTGTGTGTGATAATGCGGGCGGCTGAGTTTTGGACCAGTTGGAGTTTATGGAGTGATTTTTGTGGGAGACCGAACAGGAGAGAGTTGCAGTAGTCTATACGGGAAGTGACCAGGCTATGGATGAGGATGGCAGTGGTGTGTGGGGTGAGTGAGGGACGGAGGCGGCGGATGTTTCTGAGGTGGAAGTAGGCAGACCGGGTGGTGTTGTTGATATGGGAGGTGAAGGAAAGTGTGCTGTCGAGGATGACACCCAGACTCTTTACCTGAGGAGGGGGAGATAGAGGAGTCGTCGATGGATATGGAGAAAGGGTTTATTTTGCTTAGGGTGGATTTGGTGCCGATGAGGAGAAGTTCTGTTTTATTGCCGTTAAGTTTGAGGAAGTTTGAGGTGAACCAGGTTTGTATTTCAGTGAGACAGTTTGTCAGGGAGGAGGGTGGAAGTGTGGAGTTGGGTTTAGTGGAGATGTAGAGCTGGGTGTCATCCGCGTAGCAGTGAAAGTGGATGTGGTGTTTTCTAAAGATGGAACCAAGGGTGAGAAGATAGATTAAAAATAGAAGAGGACCGAGGACAGAACCCTGAGGAACACCTGACGTGACAGGGGAGGGCTGTGAGGTGAATGACTTGACCTGAATAAACTGGGAGCGGTGTGAGAGGTAGGAGTGGAACCAGGAGAGGGGAGTACCAGAGATGCCGATGGAGGAAAGTCTGTCAAGGAGGATGGAGTGTGAAATGGTGTCAAATGCTGCACTGAGGTCTAGCAGGAGGAGGATGGAGAGTGAACCAGAATCAGCAGAGAGGAGGAGGTCATTGGTGATTTTCAGAAGGGCAGTTTCAGTGCTGTGGAGGGGACGGAAGCCAGATTGAAATTGTTCGTAGATGTTATTGGAGGAAAGATGGGTGTGGAGTTGGGCAGCAACAGTTTTCTCAAGAAGTTTGGAAATGAAGGGTAGGTTTGAAATAGGACGGAAGTTATTGAGGTCTGAGTATTGGAGTGACTGCAGCGGTTTTGAGAGTGGAGGGAACAGTACCGGAAATGAGAGAGGAGTGAATGATATTAATTATGAGGGGGGACAGTGCAGGGATGGAGGTTTTGATGAGGACTGTAGGGAGAGGATCTAGTTGACAGGTGGAGGATTTGGAGTTCTGAATGAGAGTGGAGATTTGGGAGATGGAGGGCAGGGTGAAAGAAGAAAGCAGGTGTGTTGGGGATACAGAAGATGAAACAGGTGGGTTTGAAACAGAGGGGTTAAGTTGCAGGTGGATCAGTTGAATTTTGGAGGTAAAGAAAGCAGCCAGGTTATTGCAGAATTCGGAGGAATAGAGGTGAGGTGGAAGTGAGTCCGGGGGTTTTGTGATCTGTGAGAGGAGTGAGAATAGTGTTTTTGAGTTTCCGTCATGTGAACTGATTAAATTAGAGTAGTATGTGGATCTTGCTGTGGATATGGACTGTTTGTAATGGAGGATGTGTGAGGTGAACATGTCTTTGTGTATGATGAGTCCGGTTTTCCTGTACAGTCTCTCCAGTCTGCGGCCTTGTGTTTTGAGGTGTCTGAGGGCGGGGGTGTACCAGGGTGCAGAGTGAGTGAATGAGACGGACCGGGTTTTGAGTGGGGCTACGGTGTTGAGTATGTGGTGGAGGTGTGTGTTGTAATGTGTGAGAAACTCATCTGTTGTAGAGAGGCCCTCAGCACTGGGGAGGTTATTGATGAGTGATGAGAAATGGTCCGGGTTAATGTCCTTGATGTTACGGAACTGTATAGTGCGGGGTGGGTTGGATTTTTGAAGCACAGGTTGATGTCAAATGAAATTAGCAGGTGGTCAGAGAAGGGGATGTAGTGGGTTTGAAGGTCCAATGGGGTTATTCCAGTGCAGCATATTAAATCCAAGGAGTGCTTTTTGTTATGTGTGGGAAAATTAACATATTGTTTAAAACCAGAACTGTCCAGACAGGAGGTGAATTCTTTGGTGAGTGGGTTGTTATAATTGTCCATGTGGATATTGAAATCTCCCAGGACTATGACGTGTGGTGACAGTGTGGTGAGGTGAGATAAAAATGCTGCGATGTCCGTGATAAAGTCCGTGTGCTGTTTCGGTGGTCTGTAAACTGTGGCAATAATGGTGGGGATAGGTCCAGACAGTTGACAGACAGTTGTCTCGAACGAGTGGCAGGTAGGCACACTCACAGGCACCACCCTCCAGTCATCGCGGTGGATGAGCGCGACCCCGCCTCCTCTGCCAGACACACGCGGTTTAGCCTGGTAAACAAACCCTCGTGGAGTGGCCTCGTTGAGATCGGTGTAGTCGCTTGGCTGCTGCCAGGTCTCCGTCAGCGCCAAACAGTTCATCCGGTGGTCCGCGAGGAGGTCCTGGACAAGCTGGCCCTTGCCCGTGAGGGAGCGGACATTCAGAAGCCCGAATTTGACCGGTGTGTTGTTGAGCCGAGCAGCTGCGCCAGCCACACCAGCCGACCTCGGAACGCGGGTTAGCACCGAGGAGTCCGAGCGTCGTCCCGTGTGTCTCCGGGGGTGACGGGCCAGAGACCAGAAGGACCGGACGGTGCTGGAACTGCCATATTCGTAGTTTCTTCGTGCGCCCCGATGCGTGACTCTGCGCCGGGGCACATACACTATGTCCGGGTGGTGGAGTAGAGCAGGCGCTGGTGGATTATATGAATTTTTATAGAGGAAGAACTCCGTGGGTGCATACTGGAACAGTGCTTGTGAAGAATGATGGATAACAGACAGGATGAACCAGGTTAGGACAAGCCGCACACAGGAGATCAACATAGCCGGGTTGGACTTTAGATGTGGAGGAAAGCAACAGGTAGCAGGTAAGCTAAACGTCGCTAACACACATCAACACTATTGACAGTTCGATCAGGTAGTGTGATGGTTAGATGTATTAACTGTCCACACGTAGACCACAAATGCAAAGTCCGTAGACAATGCGGTAATCAGAAGAAAACATAATCCATTGAGCAGCGGCTGCCAAAAAACGCGCCAGCATTCGCTCTACCGGAACCGGAAGTCTGTATGTGCAATACCACCAATCCCTCTTGAGATGGACAGTCATGATGTGTTTTAAATTGGCTAATTATATAGAGCAAAAGTTCACTGCCACTAATGCACTAGCCAATGCTAACATGTATTTAGGGAAAAAATAAATTATGTTATTTAGTGCATTACTTTTGTTTCTAAACCATTTATTTAATTAAACAAAGCAAGAGGTTAGGCATCTATATGGAAGAAAATATGCTTAATCAGATTTTGAATTTTAAATGCTGCGGAATTTCTCATTTGGATTTTTTAAAATAAAATAAAAATAGTTTATTATTTAATCGCCTATGGTCATGAGCATTGGGTAATGACCGAAAGGACGAAATTGCAGATACAAGTGGCCGAAATGAGTTTCCTCCACAGAGTGGCTGGGCACACCCTTAGAGATAGGGTGAGGCGCTCAGTCACACGGGAGGAACTAGAGGAGGAACTCGGAGTAGAGCCGCTGCTTCTCCACATCGAGAGGAGCAGCTGAGGTGGCTCAGGCGTCTGTTCCTGATGCCTCCTGGACGCCTCCCTCAGGAGGTGTTCCGGGCATGTCCCACCGGGAGGAGGCTCCGGGGAAGACCCAGGACACGCTGGAGGGACTATGGCCGTTTCCCAATTCACCGACGGCACACTTGTGAGCGTCCTTGGAACGGGATATGCGTCATATCCAGCGCGACAAGCGCCGTTCCATTCGTTTTTTTCCCCCTGCACCGTCGAGACGAGCCCTGAACGGCGCCGTCGTTTCCATGGAAATCGGGGCGTGGACCAAGCGTGCAAACATGCAGGCTTCGCACACTTAAAAGCCCCAGCATGCACAGCGCGGGAGGATATATGACTACAAAGACCGACTCGCCAGCGACATCCACAAGTGAGAGTTGCGACGTCACTATAAAATATACGTACTGGTTCACCTCACCTACAACTATGCTACATGAAACTCTTCATAAACTACGCTAAACATGTGTCACGGTCGCCGTAACGGCATAGATCACAGCACCTGTATTACAGTTCACATGCTTTTCTCCTTACACTTATATTTCCTTTGCTGTTGTAATGCTGGATATTCTACAGTGTCGCCATGTCCAGCGTTTACTCTAAGCTGCGCACTGCTCGCACATTCTCAGCGCACAAGAAAACTTATGCAGCGCACTGTAAATCAGGGATGAAAGAGCTTTTAGCGGATCTCCACTTTTTATTCAGCCGCGGGGTCTTTTTTTTTAAAATATATCTGCAAGGTGCGAGCCGCGCGGGGGGTTCATTTCGGATGTGGAGTTAGTGTGTTTGCTCAGACACATTAAAAATTAGGGGGAACATTGGCCATGTCCCAATTCCAAGTATTACTAGTCACAATAGTATAATATTTTTTGTCTTTAGGGAACAAGGAGCAGACCACCCGGCTCATTGAGCTGAGGCAGGACCTGTTCCATTTCGCAGACGGCCATGTGAGAAACGTAGTGCACTAAGGACAGAGCGAGTGTGCGCCGTCTCGACGACAGCCCGACGGCACACTCACAAGCGTGCCGTCGGTGAATTGGGAAACGGCCTATGTCTCCCGGCTGGCCTGGGAACGCCTTGGGGTCCCCCCGGAGGAGCTGGAGGAAGTGTCCAGGGTTGAAGGAAATCTGGGAGTCCCTGCTTTTGCCGCTGCGACCCGGCCTCGGATAAGCGGAAGAAAACGGATGGCTGGATGGAAAATAGTTTGAATTGTTTTTATTCAAAATTTCAGTTGATGAAATTTTAAGTATGCATTTTCACTGTGTCTAAAATAAAATAAATAAAGACATCTTAAATATTCAGCTCACATATATTCAAGACCCGAGTCAATCTAACAATCAGGAAATGATGTAGGGAATAGTTCATAGTTTGCTTTATTGTTGAAAAACCATATGTACATGTACATAAAGTAAATTCCAATGAATCTGACTGGTCAGAATTTGTCTCATCAAAACCTCGTCTGTTCGATTGCTTAACTATAAGACACACACACATCGAGTGTGAAAATATCTGTGCTGAATATTTAAAGGTGATTTTTATTTTTTTTACTTTTACACACATTGAAAACATATACGTAATTCAGCAATTGAAATTCTGAATGTAATAATTCAAATTTGAGTAAAAAAATTTAAAGTGAAAAAAATTCAGCAGCATTTAAAATTCAAAATCTGTCTTCAAAATCCTGTACCATGCAACACTTTAGACTGTGGATAACCCAGACATTTAGAGCAGGTTGCAAAGAAACACGGGGAAAAGGGAATGTGAACTGAATGTCAATGAATAATGTGATTTTCGCACTGAAAATTGGAACAGACTTAAACATGAGATTCTCAGCACTCTGAGAGGTAAAAGCAAATAAATGAGTGAGTCAAAATAGAAGGGAAGGGCCATACGCTGGACATAATTGCCTCACAAAGTTAAGACCTTTTGGGTGTCCACATTCTGAATGCTGTCCCCTGAACTCTAGATAAGTGGGGGAGGATTGATGAGCTACTGGTTTACAGAGACAACTTCAATGTTCTAATTTACCATCCCATCAAGATCCCTGCATCTGATTTTCACCATCAAATAATAGTACTTTCTTTTATATACCAAATGTAGCCTTATATTTGTGTAATCTGTTAGTCGTACAGGTAGGTTCCACAGTGGTCCGTGGGCGTATACTAGTCTGTGTATTCTTATATTGTTCTGAAACAGCTCAAGATCATTCTAAAGATATTCAGGAAAGGTTCATTTCTGCCCTGTGAATGTGACTTTTTTCAGTATCGATACCTGCTCAAACATCTAATTCCAGTTTTATTACTCTCTGATTTCCGATACTTCTGACTTAGACTTAGACAAACTAAGTCTAATTGTATTGGGTACAGTAGCTCACTCATCAAATATAATATACAGCTCTGGGAAAAAAATAAGAGACCACTGCATTTTTTGTGTGAAATCAGCATCTCTACATGTATTACAGCCATTCCATTCCAGCGTCTGTTGAATTCCAACACAAACACAAAGCTGAGCTACTTCAGTTCTTGCACCAGGAGTGGAATAAAGTCACCCAAGAACAATGTGAAAGACTTGTGGAGAGCATGCCAAGACGCATGAACGCTGTGATTAAAACTAAGGGTTATTGCACCAAATATTGATTTCTGAACTCTTCTTAAGTGTAAACATTAGTATTATGTTGTTTTAAAATGAATTTGATCTTGTTTCTTTGCATTGTTTGAGGTCTGAAAACATGTATCTTTTGTTATTTTGACCCTTTGTCATTTTCTGCAAATAAATGCTCTAAACGATAATATTTTTTTATTTGGAATTTGGGGGAAATGTTGTCAGTAGTTTATAGACTCAAACAAAAATGTTCCTTTGGCCCAAACACATACCTATAAGTAGTAAAATCAGAAAAAAATGATAATTTTGCAGTGTTCTTTTTTTTTTCCAGAGCTGTATAACAGAGGGTAACAAAAAATGGATGGAACAGCAACCAAAGAGCAATAGCCCAGTGTCAGATGAGACATATATATATATATATATATATAAATGTATATGTACAAATCAGAATTAAACAGGAAAGTAAGTAATAAAGTATAAAATACAATATCAAATAAGATGTCCAATCCCACCACAACCCTAGCACAGCGTCCTCACGTACTTCCACAATGAATACAAACTCGTGTCTAAATATTTTCACACAGAAACACCACTGGCCATCTGACCTCATCAACATCCAGCATTTTTCAGAGACAACTTGCATGTTCTAAATTACCAACGCTGCATCTCCAAACCGAGCTGTTAGGAGCCATATGCCCGTGTTAGACTGCGCTCCAGCCAATCACACAGTTGATTAGTCTCATTACGGCTCCTCTCTGACTGAAGATTCTAATCAGTCTAATCAACTGCGCCGATGTCAGACCCAAATGAGATTCGGAAAACTTTGGCGCCACGTGCGACATCTCAATCACCACGAACAGAGCCAGTCGTGGGCCAGAGCCAGTGATCCCGCCCCAAACAGCAGCCCAGTGTGGATGATCGTAGCAGACATTAGGTAATTATAATGGCGGGGGAGAGCGTTCGTCAAGGCGTGAGCTAATCAGAATACCCCCACAAGTTTATGTTTTTCTACAGCTGTGACAAAGTAATAGCGGAATAATAATAAGGGCTAATTACGTGCATTTGAAGCAATTAATTTGTGTCTCGTAGACTTACCTGGGGTTTGTAGGCATGGGAATTCTGTGGGCTGGATTTGTCCTTGTCTGGGATTCTAACCTGCACAGGTTTTCAAATGTTTGCACGCCTGACAAAGAAGTGGCTCATCTCAAATCAACTACACACAAGGGTGTGATTTGAATAATCAGTAGAATGTTGAATATGTGTGTGTGTCTGTGTGTGTATATTTTGAGCCTTAAACAAAGAAAAACATTACAGGGGACTGAAAAATATCACAGGTTTTTGTGGAATCAATCAGCGAAGCACTAAACCTAGGTGACTTTATAGTAAGTTTACTAAAAATGGTGGACTTTCACATGCAACGCTGAAATAAACACAGGTAATGTCTGCCACACATGTTCCAGTAAGTTTAGCGATCTCTCTTGGGCCCTAATCAAAACCTCCTTATGGTTAGCTGTAAGATTCTGTCCAATCCTCAGCCCACAAGCCCATGAAAATTCAAGTTCAAAGTCAGCTTTATTGTCAAAAACCATATGTACAGGTTGCTCAGACAGGATTTGAAATTGCAGCGCTCCCTAGGCCCACAGTGAACATAAAACATCTGATAAACAAGACAATAAACACCATGACTAAAACATCACATACAGTATGTCCATAGCAAAAGTACAGTAAACTTGTATATAATACAAAGAGGTAAAACACACAATGTGTAGTGTAATAATGGTGTCATTTAAGCAGCAGTGTCAATTCTCCATAAACATATGCATTCTTCTGAAAAAACTGATTTTAGAACTCATTCAACTCATTAAAACTCATTCACGGCATCCTAATTATTCAAAGTTATGAGTTTATAAGTGCTTTTCACAACTTTCACAGACAGCCAGTTAAAGCTAACAACATCTAACATGCTAACTGCACCCTTCCCGATTCTCTGACATTAAAACACTTTATCATTAGATGCAGGTAATACACACCTGACTTATTTTGATTTCAAGAGGTGCTTACCCAAAACTCAAAACATGCTCCATCGGTAAAATCCTTCAGCCTAGGTCCTGACCAAGCCTAAGCAACAAGATCATGGAGGTGGTCCCCGGGCGCAGTCATGTGCTGCTCCTAATAACAGGATGGGTCAAATGCAGAGGACAATTTATCCTGTGTGAGATCAATAAAGTCAATCTTCTTATACAAGAAACATTTTGCTCAAATACATGGATAGAAAAAAATCGGGTACAGGCCCTTTAAGAAGCCTGGAAGAAAGCCATAGACCTTTAAAACTGAGCACTTCCAGACACATCAAGATTCACCGTCTATTTGCACGACCCCCCACAAAACGTTGTAAATTATTCAGAATTTGCATACACCGCCCCATGGCTTTGATGCGCAATCCTAATGGAACTGTATTTCTCAAAGATGTCCGTGTCTCCTTTGTTCCTCTCCTCCATTAGTTTCCATTACACGGGCCTCCTGTTGCGGATGTCTGCAAAGCTCATCATGGCGTGTTGTTTGAAAAGTGATTCTCCAGAAGCTGCTACTGTTAATCCAGCGCCTGCAGTGAAGTGACAGTGGTGGGTGCAGTTTGCCTGAGCTTTTGTGACCACGTGCTCTTCTGTCATCTTCATAAAACAGATTGTGTTCTTTATTCCCCAGCCCTATAGCTTGCATTTGGCTTCAGAGAGTAGCAGCGGAGGCTCCCGGGGGATTGGATTTAAGAGCAAATATTAAATGCGCTCATTAGCATACAGATTAGGAGGCTGAGCTCTATCATTGTTTGAACATTGAAGCAGTTCGGTGGCCATGGCCCAAATATCTGTTCTGTAATCCATTTTAAAGAGTGATCATGAGCCGACAATATGACCAAATAAACTGCCAGTGTTTCAAACTTTTAAAAATACATTTGGCAAAGACAGAATTTTTATGGTTGGCTATTTCATCAGTTATGATGTGTTAGTGTTATTGTACAATGGTTAAATGCTTAATTGCTGAAGTAGTTCTAAGTAATTCACACGTTGCTCACTGGGGGAAATTCCAACACAGCAACTGTGACTGAAAACTATACACAGGACAGTCTCTCCCTGCCAGCTGTCACTCCTAGCAAAGAGTTGGGTTCCAGAAGTAGGCATGCACAGATATAATACTGAAACAAAAATTTGTTGGATCAGGTATCAGCGCCAAAATATCGGTTCTGCAGAAATTGTTGCTGGGGCTATGAATTGATGTAATAAAACTATTTACTGGTCATACCTGGTGCAGAAAGTCTCAATCTTTGAGGTTTTAATACTTTCCAAAGGTAAATAAGAGCTACAGAACACACCGTCATCCAATATTTCTTGTTTTTTTAGGAAAATAAAGTCTATTTTTAGTCCTTGCACTGGTATGTGTAGATATTGAATATCTACAAATACCATGGTATTGGAATTGGTACCGGAACTGAAAAAGATGGATCGGTGCATCTCTATCCGGAAGAGGAGCCTTTCTTCTACTCTAATCATGCACATCAAGATGGATTCTTGCGAAGCTCACAAATATCACGAGAATCCGTCATTGAGTGCGCCCACTGTACAGTTAATTGGATGGGCGGGCCAATCACAGAGCAGCATTAAGGTTTGCGTAAAGTGCCCCAAAAAACCCATAAAAGAGCCAAAAATCCAACCACTAGTTAATATGGCTCATTTAGACAATTCTGACTCATTTGGTGCATAACTCATAACTCTCATAACTGTAGAAAATATAACTAAAACTGTCTTACTATAGCTACTTCTTGAATTTATTTAAACACACACCATTCTCTGATCTTATAGAACCACCACACGCGTTCAGAATCCTTTGAGCTCTGTGAGAGCAGGGTCGGTGCTTGACGAATGCTTTACACGTCGTAAACTTCCAATTGCAGCTTTAAGCTCAGCAATATGTTTTTTTGCTGATGCATCCAAACACAAGTGGGAGTCAGAGGCCGAAGCGTAATAAAAAGAACAGCGCAGAGTGGGCGGACCTGGGTCAGTGTTAGGAGCAAGGTTTAAGTGGAAGTTTGTTGACTCAGAGTGTGTAAAATGATATAAATGTTATTTTGCACTAGCTGTTCATACCATCAATGCTGTGTTTAATATAAGGAATTTGGATCTTGCAGTTTAAGCTATTTCTTTGCAAGGTGACCTCAATTGGTTAGTTCAAAAAATACAGGTATGAGATAAATAACATGGAGGGTGTTTCTGCAGAGTCAACAGGCGACGCTCCAACCTCTTACATATCTGAGGTAAAAGACATATATTTTGTTCTGAGTGGTACAAGAATATTTTTAAGAGGGTGTATTATGCAAAATTTACCTTTTGGAGTGTTGGAACATTCCCTCATCAAAAACATGTCCAAAAAGGCTTTAGATGTCACACATGCACGTTCGAGTAATCTAGTGATCTCTTCCGGGCAACATTTGAACCCTCTTGACATAAACATCATTGGTAAAGCTGTCAGATCCACTAACCCACAGGTTGGTGGTGTGAGTCCAGGTCCCACAGATGAATACTGTTGTTCTGTCCTTGGGTAAGACTCCTCCTTTAAAATGACAGTTTTTTTATTGCTTGACCTGGGAGGTTCCGCAGTATAAACTGATCAATCATGCATTTATTCATCTATCAGTGCTTTTATTGCTAAAGAAAAATAGAAGAAATACTCCATGAAAAAAGTTTACTTTAGTGTCATACTGTAGATCATTCAAGAAGAATGTAGTGGACATTCCATAGTTACATACTGTACTGTACCTTTACAGACAAAATGTCTTTGTGCTTCTATTGTTATCAGTGATGCCAGTAACGTGTTACTTAGTAACACGTTACTAAGTAGTCGGACTACTTTTTTCAGTAACGAGTAGTGTAACGCAACTACTATTTCAAAACCAGTAGTCAGATTAAAGTTACTTATCTAATACACCGTGCGTTACTATTTCTGCATTTCGGGGGAACATAGGTTACATTTATTTATTCTTATTTTTTGGCTACACGTTTCTTACAAGGTTACATCATCTCGGCTCCGCGGCGCCAAAGTCAGATCAGCTCCCAAACATGTATGTTGCAGTATAATTACGCACCGATCGCGCTCCCGCCAATCATGATTAGCTCTGTTGTGTTTGCGCCTGTTCGCCGATCAGCTGTGAGCGAGCTACATGATATTTACGCGGGATTTCCAAGAGAAGAAGAATCCTTAACTTGCTACGTTAATGCTACGTAAGAAGGAAGTCTCGCCTCGGGACACGGGATAAATTCGGGATTATGCCCTTTTCCCCGGAGCTTCTGAAAGACCATGGATATACCCGACGCGCGCTTACACGTCTATACGCAAACTATCTGGAGTGACCGCGTTCTTATGGGTGAGTCATATTATCAGATTATTTCTGCATCTATTTCGGCACTAAACCAAGACTAAACCAGGACAAAACCAGGACAAAACCAGGACAAAAACAGGTCTAAGACAGGACTAAGACAGGACTAAACTGGGACTAAACCAGGACTAAGGTGTGTGTGTGTGATAACATGCTATATCCTGTGTATTATTGAACGATTATATGGACTTTTTGTTATAAAAGCATTTCAATTTTAACAAAGTACCTTCTAATTCTGCCTTGCCCCCCCCCGGAAAATATGTCACATAAATGAAAAATTTCACCATCTTCCCTGGTTTCATTTTACAACTCGACTACTGTGTAAAACCAGTAAGTGGGCCGGAGTTGAATAGGATGGTTGGGCATTATGTGGTTGACGAAATGCTGCCTGTGAATACTGTTGACTCACCATCGTTTCGTGCCATTGTATCCAAGATCCCTACCAGTAACGATACTGAGCTGCCTCACAGAACATGCTTTTCTAGTTACCTGGACAAGCAATATAATAATAAAATCATATATAATAGGCCTATAATATAATATAATAAGCCTCTGCTGAAAGTAACTAAAAGTAATCTAACTTACTTATAAAAGCAAGTAGTCAGTAACGCAACTAAGTTACTTTTTAAATAAGTAAGTCAGTAGTCAGATTACTGTTTCAAAGTAACTATGGCAACACTGATTGTTATTGATCACATGTACCTATCCAACTTAGATTTTGCATTCTACATTAAAGCATTCTCAATCATTCTTTATAGTCTTGGTTTGCTAGCTTGCTGTTTTCCCCCACTTCCTTCACTATCTGTGCAGTTACTTGGAGCTGCAGCTCTCTTTCAAGTCTGCTATCACAGCTCCTTGTTCCAAGAGCTTGTTTTGCAGCCACTCCAGCGAATCTCCCCAGAGGCCCGGCTTCGTTGTCTTGTGTTCTCTCCTCCTCTGCGGTCGCTAGCAGCAGGTCAGTAACTTAACATCTTTGTCGCCTGTATTCCTCTTCTCTTCTCCAAACATGTCGTGTCCCCCGGGCCGCTGCAGGAGGTACTGCCAGTGTTTGTCCTAGTGGGAAAATCTACATTCCACTCTTTACATAAGCTCTTTCCCTGAGGAGTCTGCGGTTTGTGTTGTCGTCCTCTACCAGATTCGCATCACAGCTGCGTCTCTTCTTCTACTGTCCGTGTGACAGCGGTGATGTGGGAGGTCTTACCAGCTGTGTGTTTTGATGTTGGATGTTTTGTTTTTGTGGTGTGTGAAAACGGCATGCATGTATAGTGAAAGTTGTTAATAATAACCTGAAAAGATAGAGAGAAAGAAGACTTTGGTCTGTCTGAAAGAAGACTTTGGTCTGTCAATTCAAACTGAAAGACAAGTTTTGAGTATACAGTGTGTCTCAAACTCTGGAAACGTCAGGGAAAAGCTTCAGTATGCCAGGTGTTAAAACAAATGTTGAATTGTTGGTAGCTAGCCTTTGGTTCCTATACAAAAATGCAGCTTGGGGCAGAATACTTGCTTAAAAAAGGTACAGTGTGTAGGATTCGTGGCGCATAGGTGGTGTAGGTACCATGCACTTCCTCTTTTGGCTACGGCAGACCTCGAGGGTCACCCGGGCGCGCCGTAACGCGGACAGCTCGCGTCCCAGCGCGCACCCGGCGCTGTGCGAGCTCTCGCCGACAACTACGGTATAAATAAAACGCGGTCCCGTTCAGTTTTTTTTTTCTTTTCGCATGAAAACACACATTCCCGATCGTGTACCATGACAATCTACACATCAAATGAAACCTTACAGTCTCCTCTTTTTGACTATGCAATTCATTTCCCAGCACAACAATCACTCCCCGAGCACATGGGGCTTTTATACGGAAAAGCACAAAACGAGGTTTGTTACTTAGCTTACCTTTGAAGGCTCTGCACAGGTCAAACTCTGTATTTCACCATAAGCTTGGTCTCAATCTGTCCGTAAGGATCCAGCAAATAAAATCTATTATATATTTTTCAGTGCGGAAAAACATAGCCGAAGCACAGAGCACGCTGCGTAACAGGGGAACTCCCAACGTGGTGCGTAATAGGGATTCCCCTGTGTGCTTCGGCTATGTTTTTCCGCACTGTAAAATAGTTCCCACCCCAAAATGACCAAGTCAAGCTCTCCGTGTTGATTTGCACATTTATTTGCACTCGATAGGAATGCGCACTACACAGAAAGTAATTGGGAAAAGCATTGAGCAAATTAATTCCTTTTGGCCGAAATCTTTCTCTGGCGACGTTAGACTCCAGTCTAATGCGGAGTAGCTGCAGCTGCGCGCGGCGGTCAGTGCTGACAGACTCGGACAATGGCTGGGTGACCAGGAAAACGCTTTCCATCACTTATTTTAGTCTCTGGACTGTGGGGAGATGCCCAAGTTTGACCTGGGGGTGGCATATCCCTTTAAAACCACGCTCCGAACCATGCACTCTGGGAATTGGGACATGGCTACTGACTATATAACTGTGCATCACATTAAGTATATACTATATAAAGATAGAAACATGAAGGTATACACCTGGTAAGTGAGGGTTGGTTGTGAATTTTAGCAATTTTGCATTATAGGTCTGCTATAAATTCACAGAGAACATGGAGACAGATACACAAGTCAAGTTTGAATACTAACTGCGCACAGTTAGTATTCAAGTTTATCAGAGCAATAAACACAACTAAAATGAAAAGAAAGAAAGAACAAAACCAACACTTTTATTTTGGTCTAATTAAAGTTACATCCCATGGCTTTAAAGGTACACTATGTAACATTTCTGCTGGTGGGGAGGGGTTTGTCACTTGCTTATCTGCTTGGAGATATTGCTTAAAGAATGTCTGATTGTAAAAAGTGCCTATAATCTATACATCTAGAAATCACTTGGCAATATAATCATTAAATTAAAAAAAGAAGAAAAGAAGAACAACACTATAGCCGTTTTCCAATCCAGCGACTGCACGCTTGTGAGTGTGGTCTCGGTCTGCAGTCGAGACGGCGCATACTCGCTCGGTCCTTAGTGCACTACGTTTCTCGCATGGCCGTCTGCGAAATGGAACAAGTCCCGCCTCAGCTCAATGAGCCGGGTGGTCTGCTCCTTGTTCCCTAAAGAAAAAAATATTATTCTATTGCGACTAGTAATACTTGGAATTGGGACATGGCCAATGCCCCCCCTAATTTTTTATGTGTCTGAGCAAACACACTAACTCCCCGAGCGCTCCTTGGAGCCCTGTGTGCGACATCCGAAATCCCCCCCCCCCCCGCTAAAATCCAGCATTACAACAGCAAAGGAAATATAAGTGTAAGGGGAAAAGCATGTGAACGGTAAACAGGTGCCGTGATCTATGCCGTTATGGCTACCGTCACACATGTTTAGCGTAGTTTATGAAGAGTTTTATGTAGCATAGTTGTAGGTGACATGAACCAGTACGTATATTTTATAGTGACGTCGCAACTGTCACATGTGGATGTCGCTGGCGAGTCGGTCTTTGTAGTCATATATCCTCCCGCGCTGTGCATGCTGGGGCTTTTAAGTGTGCGAAGCGTGCATTTTCGCATGCTTGGTCCACGCCCCGATTTCCATGGAAACGACTGCGCTGTTCAGAGCGCATCTTAACTGTGCAGGGGACCAAAAACGAATGGAACGGCGGTTGTCGCGCCGGATATGACGCACATCCCCTTCCAAGGACGCTCACAAGCGTGCAGTCGCTGAATTGGAAAACGGCTTACGTTCTGGGCATACAATGCTTTTGTACAAGCCTACTCTCTGCAGTTGTATTTGCTGGTATATTTATAATGAGTGATTGATGTTTCTCTCAGTGTTAAGCCGTAATGACGCACTGCAACGTCAACAATTTTAGTTTCAAAAGTGCTTCACTCTTCACTATATTTAAAGGATTCTTATGAAAAGTTGACTTTGACCAAGTTTTAAACACATTACCTTATAACAGCTGAAGAAAGTTAACAATCAATAGCTGAAATGTCAATACTTTTCTGAGAGCAAGAACTTTGGGTAAATGCTCTAAAATGAGAACTTGAGAAAGGGGTAGTATTTGACTTCTATGGGGTATTAACTACTAACACATAACATATTCAGACCTTTAATTGTTTTGAAAATGCTATATGTACCGACAACAACATATTAACATGTTTTATTGGTTTCACTTTTGTTTTTGTCGCTCCTCGTTCAGAGCGCCATCACAAACAGCATGAATTTTGCTGATGAAATTACTGCACATTGCATTAGGTTTGTTAAGTTGTAGAGTAGTTTTCATGTTTTTGTATATTTATGGAGAATTGTCATGTGGGAGCATGGATGATGCAGACTTGTGGCCTGAGCATTGGACAGAATCTTAGAGCTAACCGTAAGAAGGGTTTGAATAGGGCCTGGGAGAGATTGCTAAATTACTGAAACGTGCATGGGTGACGTGATCTAAAACTCCCTCATGTTTTGATAAGTTTTAACGTTATAACATAGCAGAAAGCTCAAAGAAGTTGATTTTGCATAGTACTTCCTCTTTAAAATAAAAAATAACATTTTGAAAAATAAAAATAAATTGGATTTTACCAACATATATTTAAATTTTATAGAAAAAATGTACTTTTCATGAGTATTATTTTATATTATATGGACATGACCACAATGTTATTGCATTTCTTGTTATGTTATGTTATGTTATATTATGTTATGTGATGTTATGGAAAGTTAAGGTGGCTGCCTATATCATAGCCTTCTATACATTTTCTGACAGTCACTTTGTTCTTTTATGTTAAGACTGAATGAATAATAATATCATGTTCTATAATGTCTAATACTGTTTCTCATGAAGAGTTTTTTTTACCATAGTTTTCCATGTATTTGAGCCAGGACTAAACCAGGACTAAACCAGGGCAAAAAACAGACTAAACCAGAACTAAACCAGAGCAAAAAAACGGTCTAAACCAGGGCTAAACCAGGACTAAACCAGGACTAAAACCAGGCTAAAACAGGACTAAGATGTGTGTGTGTGTGCGTGTGTGTGTGCGTGTGTGTGTGTGTGTCCAGTGTGTGTGTGTGTGTGTAGTGTAGTGTCCTATACCAGTGTTTCCCAACCAGGGGTACAAGTACCCCTAGGGGTACGGGAGCACACCGCAGGGGGTACTCGGCAGTGTCACTGCCAGGCGCAGGGGGAGATTTTTTTGAATTTTTAAATTCTAATTTGAGTAAATTTGTGTTATAGAAAAGAGAGAAAATGTCTGAGAATAAAATTTTCAAAATAAGAAGATGAAATAAAATGATTTTCATTTCATAATCCATTGTGTCCCGTTCTACTTTTGGAGAATTATCTACACGTATGAGTGAGGGGGTACTTGAGGTATGACAAAAAGGCTCAGGGGGTACACAAGACAAAAAGGTTGGGAAATACTGTCCTATACTGTTTTGTATTGTATTAAATTGACAACACGGGTGATTTTTAACTTAACGTATTATCCTGTGTATTATTGAATTATTATAATGTGTATTATGATTATATGGACTTTTTGTTAGAAAAGCATTTTCATTTTAACAAAGTACCTTCTAATTCTGACCTGCCCTGAAACACCACACCACAGTGATGTCAGTGATGGGGGAGGGCTTAGCTTAATGTCATGCAAACACGTTTTTTTCTCAGCTCGTCGATTTCAGAATGTGCTGCTTTCAAATGGCCACAAATTCTTCAAATGTTCTCGGATTTCCATGTGTAAGGCATTGAATATGGGGGAGGGCTTAGTTTAATGTCATGCAAATGAGGCAAGAAGGTCTAGAGCAGTGATGCCATGGTAACGGCCCGGGGGCCGGATACGGCCCGATTGGACATCACATCCGGCCCGGTCACAACTGGTGGTTCATGTTCATGTTTTTTTTTTTTTTTTTTTAATAATAATAAGATGATCAGATACCAACAAATTTAGATCTAATGTATAACTAATGTGTAATAAGCATAATATTATTTTGTATTCAATGTCCATGGAATCCAACAGTTCCGCTACCTGCGTGCTCCCGCTCCTGCCTCCGTTGCAGGCAGGAGCGGGAGCGCGTGCTGAGCACACTGAGCGCTGAGCGCGGGCAGGGACGAGCCTCTCGCTATCAGTCAGGATGCTATCTAAAAAGCGAAAGGTTGATTTTGAATGTCGCGTCTTTAAGGAGAGATGGAAGGAGAAGTATTTCTTTTGGGAAATAGGGGGCAAACCAGTATGTTTAATTTGTTCGCAACAAGTGGCTGTGCCAAAAGAGTACAACATCAAACGACATTACGAGACCCACCAGGAGAAGTACAACGGATACACAGGGCAACGTCGAACACAAAAGCTAAACGAGCTAGCCTCATCCCTCCAAAAACAGCAAGCAGCTTTCTCGAAATGCCGAGATACATATGAAGGTTCGTTTTAATTTTTATATCTTTTCCAGTTCTTCTTTTTATTTTAACTGCAGCTGCTTTCGAAGGGGGTAGCCTCGATTTCTGTATAACTTAAAATTTATTTCATGTTTAGGGGCAGTGAAGGCGAGCTATGTCATCGCATGGGAGATAGCAAAAGCATCCAAGCCTTTCTCTGAGGGGGAATTCGTGAAGACGTGCCTGATCAAGGCAGCCGAGCTAGTGTGTCCAGAAAAGCGACAAGCTCTAGCGAACATCAGCTTATCCCGACCTACAGTGACCGAGAGAGTGGAAGAACTCTCCAGCGACTTGAACAGCCAACTGAAAGAGAAGATTAAGTTCTTCATCGCGTTCTCCATTGCTCTCGACGAGAGCACTGATGTGACTGACACGGCCCAGTTAGCGATATTTATTCGCGGAGTGGATGCTTCCTTAAATGTCACAGAGGAGTTTGTTTCCGTTGTGCCTATGACAGATACGACTACGGCTAATGACGTGTTTACTAGCCTTGTCGGGGCCCTTGACAACCTGGAGGTGGACTGGAGTCGCGCTGTCAGTGTGGCTACGGATGGTGCACCTTCCATGGTAGGAAGAAAGGCCGGAGTGGTTGTTATGTTGAGAGAAAAGGTACGAGAAGCTAACCCAGACCAGGCATTCTGGAACTTTCACTGTATATTACACCAAGAGGCTTTGTGCTGCAAGAGTCTGAAAATGGAGCATGTTATGAGTGTTGTTATTGCCACTGTAAATTTTATCAGAGCAAGAGGGCTTAACCATCGGCAATTCGATGCTTTTTTGTTTGAAAATGACATTCATCACGGCCTTCCCTATCACACCGATGTGCGTTGGTTGAGCCGAGGCGCAGTGCTCAAACGGTTCTACAAATTGCGCAAAGAGATAGCCGAATTCATGCAGGCTAAAGGGAAGCCTGTGGAGGAATTGGACGACCCTGACTGGACCAGAGATCTTGCCTTTTTAGTGGACATTACGGAACACCTAAATGTCTTGAATGTTACTATGCAAGGTCGCAACAAACTTGTTACCGAGTATTACGACAGTGTCCGTGCGTTTCAAAGTAAACTTGCGTTGTGGAAGACGCAGCTCTGCCAGCGCAATGCAGCCCACTTCCCCTGTTTGAAATCTCTGCCTGTCAATCATCAGAGCATGGACAAGTATGCAAGCTTGCTTTCCGGGCTCATGCGTGAGTTTGCCAATCGATTCACAGTTTTCACTGAACTGGAAAAGGACTTTGCGCTTTTTCGCTCTCCATTCACGACGGATGCGTCCGAGGTCCCAGAAGCGATGCAAATGGAACTGATAGACTTGCAGTGTTGCGCACGGTTGAAGGATACGTACACATCTGTTGGACTTGAATCATTCTACCAATCGTTGCCACCAGAGTACCCAATTATCACGGCCTTTGCAGGTAAAATACTCTGTATGTTTGGGGCAACATATTTATGTGAGCAGGCATTTTCAGTTATGAATATTAATAAATCGAAAGTGCGCAATCGTCTGACACATGGACATCTCAATGATGTCATGAAAATAGCCACGGCCCAGAGCTTAGCCCCCAATGTGGACAAGCTGGTGAAAACTAAAAGGCTTCTGGCTTCGACATGTAAAATGTAGCTGGCTTGTCTCCCCCTGTAAACATAGTGCTGTGTAATGATGATGAGGAGGGAATAAAGGGGATGGGTGTTTGGAAATGTCTGTAGGAGCTGACTGACAAAGTTAATGTGCCATTTGCTGTATTGTTAAGTTATTTTTTAAACACTTAATTTCTACTGGATATTTAGTTACTTGGCCTGTTGGTGGAGTACTTAACCTTGGCACTTTCTTTTGACTTATTTAGGCCTACTTAGCCTGGCCATCTTTTTTTATTGGCCTAATTAGGCCTATGCATTGACATGGATTTATGTGCAAGTTGTCAATAAATCTAATCAAAGTAATTAACAGTTTACTTGCATTATTTATGTTACCTAGTCCATTTTTTTTTTTTTTTTTAATCATTTATAGATGTAGGTTACTTGCATGCAGAGGTTGATACAACATTTACAGAGGGTAAATTTCTTTTGGCTGCCATGTAATTGTATGCCTCATTGTGAGGCTATTGTATTGCAATTCATTTTTCATAAATATCATTCATAAATGATATCAAATAGCATGTCTATTTGTTTAGTGTTTGGTCCTGTCGGGCCAAAAGTGCACCGGTAATTTGGCCCCCTGAGGTCCCACTTGAAAACCATGCGGCCCCCTGACCAATTTCACCCTGGCACCCCTGGTCTAGAGTGAGGAAACTTTATGAGCTGTTTTCACCCCTTAGCAAAATCCTATGTGCATGCTTTCAAATGGCCACAACTTCTTCAAATGTTCTCAGATTTCCATGTGTAAGGCATCATTGCAAAGCTTAGAATCTACACTTACAGAATCTGTGAATAACTGAAAATGCCTCCAAGATGACTTGTATCTGGTTTTCCTGTTGTCAGTCACATTTGTTTTATTATGATTAACATTAGTATTACCAACGGGTGAATAATCAAGGTGCTCAAGGTAAGTGAGGATTTTTTAAAAATGTTGTTAAAATTAGCAGTGGTGGAAGAAGTACTAAATTTTGCTACTTAAGTAAAAGTATGGAAACCAGAGCAAAAAAATCTCAAATAAAAGTATCACATCAAAAATCTACTTAAGTAAAACTATTCAAGTGCCCATTTAAAAGTGTACTTAAAGATCCCATGACATGGTATTTCTTGATGCTTTTATATGACGCCTTAATGCTTCCCCAATACTGTAAATGAATCCTTCTTCAAAATCAAGCCTCAGTGCATGAGATAGCCTCATGAAGACAGTCAGACTCATAAATATGTTTCTGAAACACTTTATTCTGGGCATTGTTGCTTGAATGCAAATGAGGAGGACAGAGACAGGCCAGTGCAGCGGGTGGGTTCTGGCCAAATATGCCGCTGTTTCCTGGATTAGCGGTGCGATGTGCGCTGGCCCCACTTCCGTGTTTTAAGCGCAAAGGAAGATATGAGACGTGTTGCATTAAAAAAACAACAACACACATTTCAACAGAAAATAAAATTAAACCACTGCTGTTTCAGAGGTTCCAGGCTTGGATAAAGGACATCCGAGCCTGGAAACACGCTCACGTGTCTCCAGGAAAATAAAAAAACGCATCTCGCATTTCATAGCTCGTTTGTTGTCCAAACTCTCTGGGCGTGATTTCCAGAGACGGTGGAGTGGCAACCTTTCCGCGAGTGTGAAGTCAGAAACTTCCCTTTTAGCCATGGGCTGGGGCCCAGGGTAGGGGAGCTCACATTAACGTTCAAAAACCTCAGAAAGTCAAAATTTCATGCCATGGGACCTTTAAAGAGTAAAAAGTAAAAGTACTTGGTGCAGATTTTCCATCCATCCATCCATTTTCTTCCACTTATCCGAGGCCAGGTCGTGGGGGTAACAGTCTAAGCAGGGACTCCCAGACCTCCTGCACCCTGGACACTTCCTCCAGCTCTGGAGGGACCCCAAGGCATTCCCAGGCCAGCTGAGAGACCTAGTCCCTCCAGCGTGTCCTGGGTTTCCCCCACGGCCTCCTCCCGGTGGGACATGCCCAGAACACCTCCCGAGGGAGGCATCCAGGAGGCATTTGAAACAAATGTCCGAGCCACCTCAGCTGCTCCTCTTGACGTGGAGGAGCAGCAGTTCTACTCCGAGTTCCTCCCGTGTGACTGAGCTCCTCACCCTATCTCTAAGGGAGTGCCCAGCCACTCTGCGGAGGAAACTCATTTCGGCCGCTTGTATCTGCAATCTTGTCCTTTCGGTCATTACCCAGAGCTCATGACCATGGGTGAGGGTAGGAACGTAGATTGACCGGTAAATTGAGAGCTTCGCCTTTCGGCTCAGCTCCCTCTTCACCATCACTTGGCTCAGATTTAGAGATATTCAAAAGTAGTAATTTTGATGAGCTGAAGTTTGAATCAATGTTGTTGTTTTTTTTCCCTGGATGCATTGTGTAACTTTTCTGGTGCAGTATGGTATTAAACTTTTCTATCTTCATGGAGACCAAACCAGTCCAAGTTACAGGTCAGGTCTGTGAAGATAGCCTGGGAATTCCCAGGCCGCTTCCGTTCGTTTCGAACTGGAAGGCGGCCTGGAAACTCGTCCAAGCGAGAGTCCCAGATTTAGGGCCCCAATCAGAGAGCGGGGGAGGTGTGGCAAGACGGTGACGCGTACCACATGACAAACGGAAGCTTGTAGTTTGAACTGACAACTAACATGATTGGCTATGGACTTACGTATACGCTCAATGATAGACATTCATAACGCCCAATAAACGGCCGTTGGCAATCGCTAACCACACCTCCGCTACGGGATTTTTCGAAGCGAGTTTCCAGACCCATATCTCACTTGTGATATGGTCAGGTGTTAACCAGACTACTGTGAAGAGGCAACCCCACTCGCAGTCAGAATTTTTTTTTTTTTTTAGGTATTCTTGTCATAAAAAACACCTGTTATTTAATTAATTTAAGTACAGTACTTTACTACTTTTACTTTGTTACATTCCACCACTGAATTTAACTTATTGTTGTTTTAGATTATCCATCTCTTTTATTCTTCATTATCAATACATTTTAACTTTTTTACTTACTGAAAAACTGTTTAAAAGCCCTCCTAGGGACTGGTGTTGCGAATTAGCCATTGGCTAAAACACTGTGGTACCTGCATCAGATGTTAATCTATGTTTGTTGTATCTGCCCTATCAAATAAACAATAAAGTAAAGTAAAGTGAAGATCAGGTACAGCGCCTTTATTCTACTCTATACCTATGAAGAAATGCCAAATGTTTCTTCATCCTTTTAAGTGTAGTTCAAAACTCCAAACTTTCAAGGTCACTGCTTGTATAGTCTATCAGAGTTAGCGGGGAGTGTGTCAGAGCTGTTGCACTTAACACTTGTAAAATGTTGTGTCCTCCAGTGAACGAGCTGAGTTTGCCTTCAGGTGACACCGTGATGACAGAGGAAGCCCCTTAGTCCCATGAAGCGTGCCTGGCCTGGTCTCCTGTCCCAAATAGACTGTCTGAGCACTATCCATGCAGCTGTCAGCTTAGCCCTGACCAGCCTGCACTATTATTTTATCTTCATTCAGTGTCTGGATTCACCGGGGTCAGGCAGAGCGGAGCCTGCAATTATAGGATGCTGCTCTCTTAGGTCTGCGTGTATGGTGGTTTGAAAGAAGATGAACTCACTAACAGAATTTCCCATAGATTGTTCTGTTCTGATCAATGAAAAGAAGGAACTAAGCACAGACTGTATAAAAGAAGTGGATGAAGCGGATGTGACGTCACCCATTGAGTTCAGTTCCACTCAAAAGAAACTCCCGATGGTAATGTGAAGTGTGTAGAATCCGTCAGTTGTCCAGGTAGAATCCAAGGCTAAAGGAAAAATTCAATTTGTCAACTGGACATTACATCTGACCTGTAACTTGGTCTGGTTTGGTCTCCATGAAGATATAAAAGTTTAATATGATACTGTAAAACAGTTAAGCGGTTACGAGAAGCATGAGAAGATGGAGTGGAGTCTGCAGGGCTGGAACAGAGTCATATTCAGAACTTTTGTGTTTAGTAACTGATGGAGTTGAAACATCACGCTCAGCAGCCAATCACAGCCCAACATTTGTAAAACCATGGAAATGGCTGTAGAACTGCTACCGAATGGTGCCATTCTGTCGCCAGACAATGCAGTTTAACAAAAAATAAATAAGTAATTTGTAAAAATAAATACATAAAAGAAATTTGTAATTTTTGTATTGTACGTTTTCTCTATGTCTGTGATAATATTTAACCTTGCACACTGAAAGAATAGAATAATTGGAAAAACATGAACTTAAATTACAAATTCAATCAGTGTATTACAGTGGTCCCTCGCTCTATCGCGGTTCACTGTTCGTGGCCTTGCTGTTTCGCGGATTTTTTAAAAATTTTTATAGTGTAACTTTTTTTAAAATAGTGTAACATTGTGTTCTGCGTCCTGATTGGCTAAGAGACTGTAGAACCAGGACTAAACGTGGACTAAACCAGGTCTAGACCAGAACTAAACCAGCTCTAGACCTGGTCTAAACCCAGTGTTGTATAAAGTACTAGTAAATCAAACTCAAGTAAAAGTATAGGTACCCCTCCCAAAAATGACTTTGGTAAAAGTCGAAGTCACTGACTGAAATGAGTAAAAGTCTTAAAGTATCTGGAACTTCTTGTACTTAAGTATGACAAGTAATGTAAAAATAAATGTACTCAAGTAATGTAATTAAAAGTATCAAGCAAAGGCAGTCTGTATTTAATATTTTTTTAATGTTCGCCCCCCCAACCTTTTTTTTTTTTTTTTTTTTAAATAACAGTGCTGAAAATAAGGCATACATAACACCATTGAAGGAGTGTTTTTGGAGGAAGAGGGTTTTTTGCAATTGAGCCCTTAACTCTACTGTAAAACACCATGTTCGTTTTGTGTCATATGGAGCACTGTCGAAGATATTGGGTTTGGTGATATCCATGAAACGCTGTCCTATGAGCAAGTAAATGCAGGCACAAAATACGTTATACGAATCCTTCATATCAGCGTAAGAGAACATTGTGTTTAAGTACGGCCAGGGATGCTCATCGTCAGGTCCCCCTTCATTTGTAGCTGACGTGGATGCTGTCCCCTCTTCCATCAGGGATGTTGATTGATTAAACTAGCTGCATGAAACCAACACGTGTAGGCTGATTGTCATGCGCAAGTAGCGAACAAGCCCAGGCACGTCCTGACTTCCTTGCAGTCAGTAGAGGTTTTTTTTGTAACGAGTAACTAAACGGCACATTGAAAATGTATCGGAGTAAAAGTATGCAATTCAATTTGGAAATGTAGTGAAGTAAAAGTAAAAGTAATCTTTTTTTTTAAAACTCAAGTAAAGTACAAAGTCTCCCAAAATGTACAGTAGTGAAGTATTATTACAGTAGCGAGAGACCCGTGCTCAAACCGTGCCTCCTCTAGACCTCCTCTAGACCAGGTCTAGACCACTGCGGCTCTTGCATGCGTTCGTTCATGCGCTCAGACTGCGTGCGGTCCCCCTCGCTGCTCGCCTCAGCCGTGACTCGAAACGAAACCAGGAAATAGACCCGCGCGAGGCGCTTTTATCCACCTGGTCTAGTCCTGGTTTAGTCCAGGTTTAGTCCTGGTTTAGTCCAGGTTTAGTCCTGGTCCAGTCCTAGTTTAGTCCAGGTCTAGACCTGCTGGCAGCCCCGCGCCGGGTCATGCTGCGCTATCACACGTGTCCGCACGCAGTTTTCTCCCCCCTCCCCCTTCCCCCCACACTTCACTATTAATAATTTTGTTGAAAATCTATGAAAGTTTGAGTGTTTAAACGAGAGACAAATGTGAGAAAAGTTTAAATTCAGTCTAAGAAAAGCGTATAATGTGTGTGGCTGAGCGCGCATTATTTGAATTTTTGAGATTTCGCGTTTTGTAACTTGAATTTTCTTTCGTATCTAGAGACCAAAATTTAACGTGAAGGCGTTTCGTAACTTGAAATTTTCGTTTGTTGGGTCTTTCGTAAGGTGAGATACCACTGTATTAATATAGAGATCTGCTTTAGTCCTGGTCTAGTCCTGATTTAGTCATTGTTTAGTCCTGGTCTAGTTATAGTTTAGCCCTGATCTAGTCCTGGTTTGGTCCTTGTATTCTTTGTCTCTTGTTTGTTTTGTATTGGTCACAGTAGTATGGGAGTATGATGGAGAAACTTGGTTTAGTCCTGGTTTAGTACTGATTTTGTCCTGTCTAGTCCAGGTCAAGGTCTGGTTTAGTCCTGGTCTAGTCCTAGTCTAATCCTGCCTTAGTCCTGATTTAGCCCTTGATATAGTTTCACACTTACATAATTGCAGAATTGTTTGTACCATCAATCATCTTATAAACACTTGACGCTACGCCTTTCTCCCAACTGCCAATTACCCGTGATCCTCTTCACTTTGTCCATTGATTGTGGATGTAATTGAGAACCATTTTATCAGCGCCACTTCTCTCTTCTTCTCTTATTATTCAGTTTTGTCTCATGCATGACTGTCTGGGTTTGGGCCTATTTACCTATAAGTGGACGTCCATCTATCGCTCATCACAGTGTTTAGACTTGTACTGCTCTAAGCCTTCTCTTACTGGTTTAGACCTGGTTTAGCCCTGGATCAGTCCTGGATCAGTCCTGGTCTACTGTTGGTCTAGTAATGGTCTAGTCCTGGTGTAGTCCTGGTTTAGTCATTGTATTCTTTGTATCTTGTATTGTTTTGTATTGGTCACAGTACTATAGAAGTTAATATGATAAAGACTCTTGGTTTAGTCCCTAGTTTAGTCCTGGTTTAGTCCTGATGTAGTCCTGGTCTACTCCTGGTTTAGTCCAATCAATCAATCAATTTTATTTATATAGCACATTTAAAACAGCCAAAGCTTACCAAAGTGCTGAACAACATTAAAGGTGACATAAAAATCAGGTAGAGTTAAAATAACAACAATAATAACAATGGTGACAATAATAAATTAATAATAATAATAATAATAATAATAATAATAATAAAACAACAACAACATCAACAGCAAGAAGGTGCCAAGGTGTCTCTTGCTAACTCTGAGTAAAGGCCAATGAGAAAAGGTGCGTTTTTAGCAGGGATTTAAAGTGCTCCAGTGATTGTGCAGTTCTAATGTGCAAAGGTAAAATGTTCCACAGTCGTGGACCGGCCACAGAGAAGGCCCTATCCCCTCTGGTCTTCAGTCTGGTCCTAGGGACAACCAGGAGGTGCTGGTCAGCAGAACGCAGACCTCTGGATGGGATCTGGGGCTGAAGGAGTTCAAATAAATACACCGGTGCTATGCCATTAAGACTTTTAAAAACAATCATTAAAATTTTAAAATGGATTCTAAAATGAACAGGAAGCCAGTGCAGGGATTTGAGAATGGGAGTGATATGGTCTCTCTACTTTTTTCCAGTTAAAAGTCGAGCAGCTGCATTCTAGACTCCTTGTAGTCGCCTAAGCTGGGCCTGGTCAATACCAGCGTACAACGAATTGCAATAATCGAGTCGTGATGTCACAAATGCATGAATGGCCTTTTCAAAGTGCAGATGTGGAATGTACGATTTAATTTTGCTTAAAACCCTTAGCTGATAAAAACTTGATTTAAGAACAGAGCTGACTTGCTTTTCAAATTTAAAATTACAATCAAAGATGACACCAAGATTTCTAGAATAGTCCTTTTCATAGGAGCTCAGTGGGCCTATGGCACTATCAATAGGTCAGAATGACCAAAACCAATGGTCAGTCTTCAGCTTGTTAAGATTAAGAAAGTTTGACTGCATCCATTCCTGAACTTCCTTTAAGCAGTTTACCAGTTTCCAGGTTTAATTTCTTCTTCTTCTTCTTCTTCTTCTTCTTCTTCTTCTTCTTCTTCTTCTTCTTCTTCTTCTTCTTCTTCTTCTTATTCTTATTCTTATTATTATTATTATTATTATTATTATTAATATTAATATTCAGTTTTGTCTCATATTAATGCACGACTGTCTGGGTTTGGGCCTATTTACCTATAAGTGGACATCCATCTATCGCTCATCACAATGTTTACACTTGTACTGCTCTAAGCCTTCTCTTACTGGTTTAGTCCTGGTTTAGTCCTGATGTAATCCTGGTCTACTCCTGGTTTAGTCCAGGTTTAATCCTGGTTTAGTTCTTGTATTCTTTTCATCTTGTATTGTTTTCTATTGGTCACAGTAGTATAGAAAGAAATATGAAGGAGACTTTTGGTTACTTCCTCCTTCTTCTTCTCTTATTATTATTCAAATTTGTGTCATATTAATGCACGTCTGTCTGGATTCGGGCCTATTTACCTATAAGTGGACGGCCCATCTATCACTCATCACAGTGTTTATGCTCGCACAGCTTTCAGCCTTCTCTTAATCATATGCGTAACTAGCGAGCAGTAAAAGTGCCTACAGCCCATCCATCATCAGCTCATGAGACATTCAAGGTTTTTCGGTTTGATCTGAAAAAAGCTCACGTTGCTCTCTGCTCATTTGTACTTTATACACCGTTTTTGGGGTCAAATTTCTCTATCATTTTGTTTTTGTGTTTTTTATCGTATTGAATGTAGATCTCCATGAGAATGTTTGACAGTACGGTATTAAACCTTTCTATTTCAGAGCAAAAGCATTTTACATACCCTCCACCAGAAAAGTTACACAATGCACCTTTAAACACCATTAATTTCATGTAAAAGTTCATATATGTACTTATATATGAACTTAGTTAGTACTTAGTTTTGAATGTGACAAGGATATTTGAGTCTTCTACTCCAGAGACACCTGCGCTCTTGCATTGGAACAGAAAATATGCCAACAGCTGGAAATTGCAACATAATGGAGGAATAATATAGCAATTCCGTCGACTCGGACGGACTAGTGCTCATTTTTTAGAATTACCCCACAAAACAAAAAGTATGAGTTATATTTCATGACAACCATTACCTGAATCCCCACACCTGTAGTCAGTGATAAGAAGAATACTTTAATGATGTATTCTTTCACATTTCACATTGAGTTGCATTATATTAAAGACTAAAATGTGTTATATGATTAAATTAAAACAACTCTCAGGCTGTTTCACTGTTGATTACGCTTTTTATTTTTATTTTTTTATCACTGATTAGACAAGGAAAAGTTGCACCTGCAAACACAAGAGAAGTGTGTTTTCCTCATTTAATACTGTGCTTTCGAAGCCTAACATACACGAAGTACTGTAATGTGTTTCTTTGATTTTCGAAAAGCAACTGTATGTATTTAGTTAATTACCAACCAAGTATGTCGTTTTTTTGTAATAAAACATTAAAGGTCCCATGGCATGAAATTTTCACTGTCTGAGGTTTTTGAACGTTAATGTGAGCTCCCCTAGGCCCCCCCCCCATGGTTAAAAGTTGCGAAATGTCTAAACTGAGCATTTGCGATCCTTTTCTGCGTTACAAAAAATCGGAGCTCAAACGGGCGATTTTGAACAAGGCACCTTATTGACGTCAGATCGAAAAAAGAAATGCAAATGCAGTTCCACCCCCGTCTGTCTGTACTCAGCGTCTCTGTAAATCACGCCCAGAGAGTTTGGACTGCGAATGCACTAGGCAATGCGAAATGCGTTTTTTTTATTTGCCTGGAGGCACGTCCGAGTGTTTCTAGGCTCGGAAGTCCTTTATCTGAGCCTCTGGACCTTTGAACAGCAGTGGTTTAATTTTATTTTCTGTGGAAATGTGTTTATTTTTCAATGGAACGCTTCAAATCTCTCCCCCCGTGCAAAAACACGGAAATGGATCAGCTGAGAGCTAGAGCCGAGAGCGGAGAGTTTAGCCATGCCCCCACCCTCTACTATAGGGGTGGGGGCATGGCTATATATACTATATATACTTTTCTCCTCATTTGCATTCAAGCAACAACGCCCATTATGGAGCGTTCAGAGAGAGAAAAATTACTCTTTCTCATCTTATCTCTGTTTCTCATGCACTGAGTGTTGATTTTGAAGAAGGATTCATTTACAGTATTAGGGAACCATTAAGGAGCCATATAAAAGCATCAAGAAGTACCATGCCATGGGATCTTTAACAAAGACTAAATTCATACTGGAAATATGAAAAGTAGGAATGATTCAAGGTTAGCAACTACCAACGCCTTAAAGATGGAAGAATATAAGTTTTCAAATGTTATATAATACTCTAGTACTTTACAATTTAGTGTTGAATGAGTGTAAACAATTTAGATTCTGCACGCACACGTTTACACAATCACTTACTGATACAGTGGAAAAGTACACAGAGTTGGACGATTATTATTATGACTATTATGACAAACTGTTATGATATTGGGAAAATTGTATTTATAATGACATAGCTGAGATAATGAATTATTGGATTACTTAATGTGGGTCCTGTTTTGCACAGGCCAGGTTCCGGAAATTCCACTAACTTCAAGAACTCCAGACACTGGACGGCGAGCTAAAGCCTAGAGCCTGAACAGAAGTCAGAGTGCAAGTATCTGCCGGTCCAGTAGGAGGCGCAGCCGCTCAACTTCACACACACTCTCACGCACACACCCACTGCTACCTGCTGTGGGCATTTGGGCCCTTAATGAACTTAGTTGTGGCATTACCACCTAGCCATATCTCTGTACAAATCTCTGAACTCTTTTAATACTTTTTGTATGACCCCTGTGGAACATATGAACTTGTTGTGGCTCGTGCGCTCGGAGTACGAACTATAACGTGTTGAGCTCGTTCATCACTGACTTTGAACAGAATTTTCCTTACATGCACCATTGTAAATATTGTAAATACTGTCTGTCTGCCCACTGTAAATAATACCACAACTAAGCACTACAGCCCTGTGTGTTTGTCTCATTAAATACCCCATTTTCCTCCGAGCCGAACCATGATCTTCTGAACTAGCCTACCACTACCACTAATATTACTACTACTACTCCTATCTGTTCCTGATTTATATTGCAGCATTGTACATGCTACAGTCGCCTTACACCAGCTGCACCTGAGATCCATCCCAATCTACTCCTGCCCAAATCAACCCGGTTCTTCCTCCACTCCCTGCCAGTTCGTCAGTTTACCACATCGGTGACTAGCTTGTGGCTCATGCTTCGCAAGATGTTGTTTTTTTGAAAACTATAGCCTACAAAGCATTTAAGGCTTCTTTAATGCTTTAGATGAATTTAGGTGTTGCTATAAAACAGGGGTGTCAAACTCATTTTCAACTCATTTTCACCAAGAGCCACATTTGGATCATGGCTGTCATCAAAGGGCCGGTTGTAAAGTTAAGACTGTAACAACTACTCTGTACATGTAATATCGATATGTTACAAATGAGAGGCTGTATTTGATTTTTCATAATATTTATTTAAGTTTCAAATAGTATATAATATTGAATTTATTTGTATTGATCTATTGACTATTATCATTGCTGCTCAGCTCTAAACAAAGGCTAGTCCAGTAATCATGAATTGCAAAAAAAAACAAAAAAAAAACCAACACAATCAGACATTAAATGGGAGATATTAATTTAAAAATTTGTGTAACATAAAATGGTCACCTGTTTGTTTTCTGGGTGGATGTTTGACATCATTTCCCTCTGGTCAGCATGTCCAAGTCTGGTTTTAGGTCTTGTGCTGTAGCAATCCTCAAAACAGCATGGGTATTGTCATCATTGATGCGTGATCTCTGCTTGGTCTTGTTTAGATTCATGATAGAAAACATCTGTTCACACAGATAGGTGCTCCCAAACATAGACATGATACGGGCAGCATGAAGTCGAAGCTGTGGCATCACGTCAGGGGGAAGCAGACGGTAAAAGTCCTTGAGTGCAACATCCTGAAACTTTGATCTCAGGCCACTGTTGCTATGAAGCTCGATTAACTCCATCTGAAGATGATGAGGTACGCTGTCATCATTGGCGGTAAAGAGATTGGCAAAGAGGGCAAAATCTGGCTGCTGCGCACTGAAGTCAGAAAAATGTCGGTCAAATTCATTAATTAAGCGGGTTAATTTGGCTGCCAACCGAGCACATAAAAAAACTCTGGCATACAGGAAAGTGGGCAAGATTTTCCTCTTCTAGTTGAGACTTCCAGAGGTTAAATTTCCGCTGGAACGCTGAGATTGAGTCAGACATGTACGTGATGACTTGTTTGTGTCCCTGCAGTCTCTTATTCAGTTGGGCAAGATGCTCTGTTAGATCACACAACATGGCAAAATCACACAGCCACTTTGGATTTGATAGTTCATGCAAGACTTTTCCTTTGCTTTGCATGAAAAGCATTGTAGCATTTTCTCTTTCACCAGTCCAATAAAACCTCTTCTTTTGCCACACATTGCAGGAGTGCCATCAGTAGTCAACCCCACCAATCTTTCCCACAGTAATTTACAGGTAGTTACGGCCTCAGAAATGTCCTTCCCCGTTTTTGTCCCATGCATGGCAACTGTATCTAGCAGCTCCTCCGTGACAGACAGATCTGCCTTTATGCCTCGCACAAAAATGGACAGCTGTGCTGTATCTGTGTTGTCTGTGCTTTCATCAATTGCTAATGAATAAGCCAGAAAACTGCTGGCGTTGTTGGTAATCTGTGATGTAAGATTCCCTGCTAGCTCTTTCACTTTTCAAGTGTGTATCCGGTCCGGGCATACCTGCTCACACACCTTCAGCATACACTGCTTTATAAACGCACCCTCAGAGAAGCACTTGGAAGCGCAAGCGATTTCCTCTGCCACTATGAAGCTAGCTTTCACCGCTGCATCGTTTTTGGCTGTAACTCTTGTAAACATGTCCTGCTGCGATTTTAGTTTTCCTTTTAATTCTTGGACTACTCATTGTTTTTGTTAGAGACTAAAATTAGCATATTTAGTGCCATGTTTTGTGTCAAAATGCCGACGTATATTGTACTCCTTCATCACCAACACAGTCTCGTTACATAAAAGACATATCGGTTTATCTCCTTGAAGTACAAACATGTATTCACTTTCCCATCTTTCCTGAAATAGCCATCCTTCTGCATCAATTTTTCTTTTCTTGGACATTTTGGGGAGATTTGTAGATTTTTCTCAGTCAGAGCATGATGGGGAATCACAAGTGGGAAAACAACCCACTCTAGTGGCGTGATGCAGTCACTTCGCGGGAAACAACTGCGACACATTGTGGGAGATGTAGTAGCGGCCCAGAATCACAACATAATAATTAATTATATCTTTAATTTAACCCCTTGTGGGCCACATAAAATGGCTTGAAGGGCCGGATGCCACATCTGCTATAAAGTATTACCGTCTCTTCTATACTCTTCTTCCATAGCCGACTCTCTCCTGCTCCCCTGCATGCTCCGACTTGTTACTATGAGCTTTACACTGGATCTGTCAGCTGTGTCCCTGATCTGCACTCACTGTGCTGTCAGCCTCTCCAAAGCCTCTCCAGGTAATGTCTACCATCTGGAGTCCTCGCCCACACCTGGGACCCATCCACCAGGCATTCCGCGTCCATCCAGGGCACAGGCCTGGCACAGAGCATCCCGCCTGGGCAACACTGGCTCAATGTGTTGGGGAGAGTGGAGCTCGTCTGGTGCCAAATGAAAGGAGGGTGATTTGGATTCACCTGCGCATGAAGAATGGTGTAGAGTAGTGTAGTCGTAAAAATGGTCTCCAGTAGTGAAAGGCTCATTTTTTAACAAGCCTGTAAATGTTAAATGGGTTTATTATGCAAAATAGATTTTTTTTTTTAGGTTTCTATCATGTTATATAATGTTGCCCTTTATTAAAAACATGGCTGAGGGGGTTTTAGATGTCATCCACACATTTTTCAGTAATTTTGCAATCTTTCTCGAGCCCTAATCGAATCCTCCTTACGGTTAGCTGCAAGTCTACGTGATCCATCCTCCCATGTGACAATTCTCTATAAATGTAAAATAACATGATGCAAAACTGTACCCAGCCCCCTGTACCCCTTTACAAAGCTGATGCAATGACCAGTAGTTCCATTAACAGGGGGAAGGGGAGGTGATTTAGCACTGAGAGCAAAGGGAGGGGAAAAACCAGGCAAATATAACATTTTCAAAACAATAAAAGGTAACATGGTGATCTAAATATGTTATGTTAACAGTTAATACCCCATATAAGTCAAATGTATGTATTTAATCTGATTCTGAATTTTAAATGCCACTGAATTTCTCACTTTGAATTTTTTTACTTTGGGAAAAAAATAAAATAAAATAGTGCTTTATTTGAATTACAATTGCTGCATTTAAAGTATACAAAAAAGTAGGGCTGGGAATATTAACGCGTTAATCGCGATTAATCGCGGTCGATTAATGATCGCGATCAATTTTATTAATCGCGATCAGAGTTTGCCAGCATTTTTCGCAATTCTACCATCCATATGCAGCTCATTTGGTTGTATTAATTAAACTCATTGTCGGTTAAACGCGCTATTTTGAGTTTGCTAGTATTTTGTTCCTTCTACGCATCCGTAGGCAGCTCGACCGGGCTTCAATCATTTATTTACAATTTCTCAAAGTAAGCACTATTACTGGTTCATTGTTACTTTTTCCTTTCTCTGCACTTTTTTGAAATAAAAAAAATGGTGAGAAATACTTTGCATTGTGAGTTTAACTTTAGATTCGAACGGTCTTACTGCAAGATATCAATTTTAAACATGCAAAATAAATCACGATTAATCGCGATTAACTATGAAATTTCTGAGATTAGTTGCGATCAAGAAAATTAATCGTTTGACAGCCCTAAAAAAAAGTTATAAATACTTTCATATTCTGACTTTTTTCTATTTTCATTTAAAAGTTACTGTAGTCATTACTAGGCATTATATCAGAAGACATGGTTTTATTTAATTATTTTATTTTAATGCTCTAGTGCTGATGAACTGGTTGTACCATATAACTGCATATTGTCAGTTCCCTTGGTAACGGCATAATCAATATAATTTCAAATCGGTATAATTTCCCTGTGGCCATATAGTGCTGTGAGTGTGAGTGTTGAGCTGTGGTCTATGGCCTATAATGAACATAATGATACAGAGTCAAAAATACCTACACATAATGGCAAGAAAGTCAGGTTTAAAGCTCATCTGAAAACGCTTATGTACTGTGCATAACTTTGTACTTGTAGCCTTAAAAGTTTATGGTTTCTTAAAATCTGACATGCTTAGTTCAACTGTTGTATTGCATAAGGAGGACTAAACTTTTGAATCTAAGCTAATGTTCAAATTGAAGTTATACTTTTCTTTTCATCTCTGTTTGATTGAAGAGTAGATGATTCTCTTACTTCGCTTCCTTCTCTTTGATTCCTCTCATAGACTGTATAAAGAAGACTATAAAGCAAGCGTGATGTCATGCTTTATAGTCAAATGAAGCTCAAGATGCGAACGGTTACAGGAGCTCTATATTATGAATAGGATTATTTAACAGAAAAAATAGTGAAGAAAAAAAACAAAACACGATCATGTAAAGTGGGTTAACGAACATTTAAGACCTAAATGATGAGGGTCATTGCAGCAGTTACAGAGAGATGGGCCACAATATTCCAGCGTCAATGGGAGCTCGGGTCAGTAGGAGCCGAAAGTGCCCGCATGTGAACTTCCTATCTGGAATGTGGAGGGTAGCTTTAGCTATGTCCATTCATATGTTCAGCCTATGATTGACAGAATCACAACTCAATCATTTTTCAGGTGTCAAACAAATGTGTCATTAAGAAATCCACAGAAGGAAGGAGTAAACATGAGGGAGGCATCAGGAGGCAGACATCAGATAAAATAATCAAACGTCTCCTCTGTGGGTGGGACTTCCTCACACATTTCCTGCAGAATCGAGGAGAGCAATCAAGAAGAAGAAAGCGAGGAAAGAGAAATGAGACGTGGCCCTGTACTCTCTGGTCTTCTTCCGTCAGGCCAGAGCTGCCACACTATCAGACAGCAGCAATGTAGATAGCCTAATGGTGTTGGCTGGGTCAGCCAATCTAATTACAAATAGCAACTTTAAAGGTATAGTTTGTAACTTTCTGGAACTGGCACGTAGTGTTGTAGTCAAGAGCACACTAATCAAGACTTAGGCTGCATCCCATTACTCTGTCTTACCCCTTCCCCTTTATCTATGTCTTTGTCTTGCTCCTCGATAACAAGCTGAGAGGGCTCGGGGTACGAATGTTCCCCTAAGAAATGGGACACCACTCGATTACTGTTTGCGTCATCATCCCATGCCTCTACCTGGCTGCTACGTCTACAGAGGCGACAACAATTGACGCAAACAAACGTAAACAAAATGTCAAGGATTATCACATACCTCAGCTCGATAAAAAAAACTAGCTTGTTTATACATGAAAGTTCGATGAAAATGATAACGTCGGCTAAACAGGCATCACTACAATTAAAACCGCAACAACAGTTCACTAAAAGTAACGTAGAACACAAGTGTCATAATTGTAAACCTGCTAAACTGTTAATCGATAATTACAGCTGCTGAAAATACATTTATGAGACTCCTTGGCTGGTCGATGTGACGCTGCCATCCTGATCCCAAAACCTGCCTGAGCTATAGGCGTACCCCTCCGTTTCAAGTCTGGTCGAGAGCTTACTTCATTTCAAGGGGTATGTAGCCCTCGGTCGTGGCTCTAGCCCTTGATCAAAATTAGAATCGGGACACCCCTTTTCCTCACATGAACACACAAAACCAAGGGGTAGGGGTAAGACAAAGGGGTAAGACAGAGAAATGGGACACAGCCCAAGACTTGTCTGAGACCACAGGGTCCACAGACCAGGACAAGACCAAGACCTTTGAGGATCAAGACTGACCAAAGACCGAGACCAAGACCTAAATCAAGACCATATTTGTTATTTTTGCATTTATTTGTATTTTCTTTTCATTTTGACACTATCTCCATTTCATCTGATTAATGCTGGTTTATGCTTCAAAGCCAAACCAAACTGTACTAGACACACTCTGCACCCCCCTCTTGGATGCATAACCCACACACTAAACTGGACTAGTGTGTGACGTCACCCATAGCATCTGGCTCTATGATGAAGCTCATGATGCAGTTATATGGGTGAATTTGGAGCTGAATTCCATATTGGAAATAGGAAATTATTTATGTACACAGTAGTGAAATAAAAACACCAGGGTCATGTAGAGCAGGTTTACTGTATTATGTGTACACCTACTGTGGCTCACTCTTGGATTGGCCAGTCAGTGGGCAGAAGGTATATAAGGGAGTGGCCCCCAGAGAGAACCATGGCCTGAGGAAGATCTGCTGGTGTTTGTATAATCCCTCAGTCGTAGGATCCATAGCATAGGCAAAATTCAATTCTGTCAACTGGACAAACATTTTTTGATCGAATACAGCTGATCCAAGCTGCTTCTTCAGTTCTGGTCAGACACTTGTGGACAGTGCCTTATATCTGCCTGAAGAGAGGAGCTAACTGCACTGAAATTACACTGAAACCAACACCTACTTGTTTAATTGTTCGGTTTATTAGCTTGGTCTACTGAACTGCACAAGTGTGAACTGTGCCTGAGCCATAATAGCCTCTACGCATACAGACTGTCACTATTGTTTTCTTTGTTTTGATTTAGGCTTGACGATGGGGTGGTTGCGGAACCCGGGAGGGCTCAGGGAAAAATCTTTTTTGAGGGGTTGCAAGAAAGCGTGCCCTCACTTTGCAAAGCGTGCCCTCCTTTTATTAAGTCGTGCGTCTGTGTAAGTAAAGCGTGCTCCAGTTTACTAAATCGCGCGCTCGTTTAAATATAACGTGCGCTCATTTACCTAAATCGTGCACCCTGGTTTACTAAATCGTGCGTTCGCTGTATGAAGTCTATCTAAAACGTCTATCTAAAATGTGCTCTTGTTTAAATTTGCTCAAAATGTGTACACGAGATGTATAAAATGTGTGCTCATTTTGAAATCGTGGCCATGCTTTAGTAAATTGTGCTCACGAGGTATATAACGTGGGCACGACTCAATTTTAGCGAGCATACAGTTTTAGTAAGACGACTCCACGATTTAGGTAAACGAGCGCATGCTCTATTTTAGAGGTAAGATCTTAAGCCCGAGCCCGAGCCCGACCTGACCCGACCCGAATTTGGTCGGGTCGGGCCTAAAATGTCAGTCATTGCTTCGGGTTGGGCTCGGGCTCGGGCCGGGCTTCTCTCTCGCTGACTTTAAAAAAATATATATATATGTTTATAAAAATGTATACTAAAACGATGTGTGGATACTAAACTAAGGAATACTTGTTTTAAAATAAATAATTTGGATAAAACAGAGAAGGCGCTGTAATGTAATTGCTATTTAACTATTAAACAGGAGCCGCTCTTAATAATCTTCCCCTCCGCAAGTCCGCATCTATTTTGACCTGGTATCCCCAATATGGAGGAGCAAGAAGTTAAGGATAAACTAAAGACAGGACTGAAAAGACAAACACGCACCGGTAAGAGTGAGGTGTGGAAAAGCTTCAAATTGATTGTTGAAAATGCTACAGAAACTTGCGTTGGCTTCGCTGAATGTAGTCAATGTGGCGCTTTGCTTTCATACGAGAGCAAAAATCTAAGCTGTGCGCCTGTGCAATTGCGCACTGCACGCACATTCTCAGCGCACAAGAAAACCTATGCAGCGCAGGGATGAAAGAGTTCCGCTTTTTTTTTCAGCCGCGGGGTCATCTGAACACGGGGGAATCGTCCAGTATTCAGAAACAAAAGTATGTGTCTCGTATTAAACTTCTACCGGTGTAAGCCACGAGCACGCGCAAGCCGCGAGCATGCGCAGCTCTTTCCGCGTGTAGCGGGGTTGCATGTCGGATGTCGCGCACAGGGTTCCAAGGAGCGCTCAGGGAGTTAGTGTGTTTGCTCAGACACATAAAACATTAGGGGGAACATTGACCTCGACGCTGAGCAGGCATTTAAACAGCTGTACTAGCAAAATTGATGATCGTCAAACATCTATATTATCATTTGTTTCAAAAAACGCCCCTCACAAATAAAATATGAAATTTCGGGTTTGCTTCGGGCTCGGGCCTGCAAATCAAGTTAATTGGTCGGGCCGGGTCGGGCTTTAATACCCGCGGGCCGAGTCGGGTCGGGCTGGATTTTTTAGGCCCGATCTTACCTCTACTCTATTTACACGGACGCACGACTTAATAAAATGAGGACCCTATTTCACAAAACGAGGACACGCTTTGTAAAGTGAGCGCACGCTTTATTGACATCCCCCCAAAAATATTTTCTGTGAGCCTTTACGGGCTCCGTAGGTTGTGAATAGGAGATAGATGATGTCTGAGGCCTCAATTTCTGTTCAAAGAAGGATTATCTTTCCTAATAAAAGCCTCTTTAACTTCCCTCTCAAACCATTTTTTTCCTCAGGCTTTCTCTCCTCAAAAGAGTGGTTAGTGGCTTTGAGATGAAGATGTACGGCAGACTGGGGTCCACTGCTGCTTTCTCATCTGTGTGGGTATGTTCTCTTATGAAGTGAGTGTTTTGTTTCTCCAGTGTAGCGCTCACTGCAGTTCTGAATGGAGTAGACCACATTGCTTTGTTTGTGGCTTGGTGTTTTGTCCTTTGGGTACAAAAATATTTCGCAGTCAGTATTGCACACTGCACACTTTTTTACTTGAGTCTCACTGCAAGCTCACCCAATAAGTTAAAAACATAACTGAATAACACAAACTGTACTGCACATATAAATCTATGTATCTATATTTAAATATTTACTTTAATCTGCAAGCACAACACGAATAAATTAGTTATTGTATATGGTATAACTTTTCTTTTTCAATTCTGTTTCACTGCAAGCAGACCCAAGAGACAACTGCAAAAACACAACCATAACTTTAACAAGCACGCTTTACATGTACTTCAGTCGTTATAGGTACTGTGCCTACAGATGTTTTGTGTCATAGCGCTGGATGGTTGCGTGGGAGAGTTTGCATGATTCTGCCATCTTGTGTTCCGATTACGTCAAGAGTTCCCAGATGAAGAGGGGCAGTATGTGGGCTTCAGACCGGCGCTGGATTAAAGCAGGATGTAAAAGCAGAGACAGCTGTTGCCTGTCTGGACGTTGGTGCTGAGTGGACAGTGGTGGTGGACTGGGGATCTGTAGCATCTCCTGGACAAATGGAGCTGGGTCTGGAAACGCCTCTTTGAAGATCATCTCCAGGATGTCGTCAACATAATCGGCAATAATGGACAATCATCTGTTACTTTTTCCTGGTAACTGAAAGTTTTAAATATTCTATTTATGTGTTTGTATATACATTTTATTATATACATTTATTTATGGCACAGAGATTTTTTTTATTTCAAATTTCTAACTTATTTGTGATTTATTTGATATTCATAGTTATTGCATAGCTGTTATTAAAATACTGTAGATATGGCAGAGTATTGTATAGTTTGTGGTGGTCATTTTTGGCATTAATTACTTACAAAAGGTAGCCTCAATTTTGATGGGCCTTGCGATGCCTTCTCCCTTTTTATACTTTGGGATAAAACACTGTACATGAGCTCTCCAGTTGATTTTGTAGCGCAAAGCCAGCAGTGAAGAGTAAATGTACTTACACCAACGTCAGTGCAGTGCAGATTTTTCTGTAAAAACTGATATTATTACCTTACAGTTCTTTTAGCCCAGGGTCTCCACTCTAAACTCACACAAAAACACAAAGGCTATGATTAATCTCTTTATAATATCTGCATATAGTATAAATGTTTACATACCTATACTCCTGAAATGAGACTGGAGTGTTTTAATAGAGAGCTGTGTCCCAATAGAGCTCCTGCATCCACGTGACTAAATCTCACCGGGAGACCACGTTGGCGGTGGTGTATTAGCGGTAATGAATGGCATCTCATGATATCTTGTAATATCTTAAAACTAATCAGATTAAACATGATTGACCCTTATATTAAACAGAATAGATTTGCCTTAATTCTGCCACATTTGGACATCTGGTTTATTTTTCACCTTCTTATATAATCAAAAAAGTTCCTTGGAGATGTTTGTGAAAAACAGACTTTATTATACAGCCCTGTACATATAATGTTTACTGATGCTGACAGTTTAAATGACGTGAAATTGATAAAAATGGCGATAAAAACTGATAAAATGTGCTCTGACTAATGAGCAGATGTGGTAACTACATCACGCCTGTAAATGTAATAAACACACAAAAATCATTGATTTAGTTTTAGTTTTCTACAGTCCACATTTCCAAGCAGTCAATTAATATTAAACACAGTGTTAAGCATCTGGGATTGTTTCTTTTAATAGACTGGGATTAATAGACTATTTAATGATAATCGATGTTAATTGTACAATATGTAATCAATAAGCAACATTTGCTTAGTAGCCTTTAGGTATTTTTAGTTTGTTATCCACTATATTTAATATTATCCACTTCTTCGTGATATCCAGGGCTCTCAAGTTTTGAAGGTTGGTTGGAGTGGGATTTTTTTTGGGGGTGGGGTGGGGTGGGGGGGCACCTATCCACCTATCCAGCTAGCGACCCATTGACCTTTCAACCCACCTTCTTTAAAAAAGTTCAATTATATCATACACTGTTTATTTATTCTGTGACAAATAATAATAACCACAGTAGGCAGATTGCTAGTTGGTTACCTAAAATAACGCTAGCTTGAAATGGACAGGTGTAAATGTTGGTCTAAAGAGCAAAGCTACAAAGCAACTAATGAGAGTTATATAAATGAAGTTATTACCTGATGTCCTGAGTCCTGTGTTGGATGTTCGTTTGTTTTATCATTCACCATTTTGTCATCATTCGTTCGTCTCACTTGTGTTCAGTTGCCGTCCTTCAATTATCACTGACAGTGCAGTGCGCGCTTAGCTGAAACTAGACTCTATGGTCTGCCCGACAACAGAACAATCTAGTTTCTGATTGGCTGAAAAAGGGCGTGGTGCCTGGATAACTCTTCTGAGCCACACAGATTTTTCAGCAAATTTCAGCGTGAGAAATACCATGTGTGGCGTGTGAGCGTGTGAACTCGTTGAAATGCATGTGTCACACTCTCAAAGCATGAGACTTGAGAGCTGTGGTGATATCAAAACAGAGGAATAAACCGTACGTTGCCTACCTATGAACCACTCTACATACAACTTCAAGCAGGTAAATGAGAAGGAGAAACAACTGTAACATGGTTCAGAGCTCTAAAAAGTCAATTTTACATAATAGTTCCTTTAACATGATTCGTGCTAAAACCTTGTCAAAAGATCTGGAGGACTAAGCTAGATAAATAAACACCGGTACACCACAGGGATGTGTGCTTAGCCCATTTCTTTACACTCTCTACACAAATTACAATATTAGTCCCTCCACAAACATAACATGCCTCAAAAACTCAGATGACGTTGCTATCTTTGCCTTGCTCAAAGACAATAATTCAGTTATGGATTACTACAACACTGATGAACAATGATGAAATTCACCCATCATCATTAGCAGCCAGACAATAGAGACAGTGGGGTCCACAATAGACAATGCTCTTACATTTGATCAGCATATCATGGACATTTACCATCATCGATTGTCAGTAATCAGAAAACCTCAAAGGACTCTATACTATATATATCTATATACGCTTGGATTAATTGTTGTGCCCTGGTAACAGAATAGAATACGACTAGCCTCTTGCTCAATAATTCAAAATAATTTTGTATCTTAAGTGTTCAACTTGATCAGTAATTTTATATCTTAACTTTGTACGTGTTCTTTAATATGGACGTTTTAAGACCAAAATGTGGCTCACTGCAGCAGTTACAGAGAGAGGTGACAACGTAAAGTCAATTGGAAGCAGTCGATGGAGTCGATGGAGCTGGAAGAGTCCCCATGCTCACTTCCCATACAGAACGCGGCGGCTAGTGGGTTAGCTATGGCACTTTACATTTTTGTTTGAGTCTATAAACTACTGACAACATTTTTCCTAAATTCCAAATAAAATATTATCATTTAGAGCATTTATTTGCAGAAAATGACAAATGGTCAAAATAACAAAAAAGATACATGTTTTCAGACCTCAAACAATGCAAAGAAACAAGATCAAATTAATTTTAAAACTACTACTAACATAATACTAATGTTTACATTTAAGAAGAGTTCAGAAATCAATATTTGGTGCAATAACGCTTATTTTTAATCACAGCTTTCATGCGTCTTGGCATGCTCTCCACAAGTCTTTCACATTGTTCTTGGGTGACTTTATTCCACTCCTGGTGCAAGAACTGAAGTAGCTCAGCTTTGTGTTTGTGTTGGAATTCAACAGACGCTGGAATGGAATGGCTGTAATACATGTAGAGATGCTGATTTCAGAAAAAAATGCAGTGGTTTCTTATTTTTTTCCAGAGCTGTATATTCTCACCTTTGGCCTATTGTTCATATTCATCATTCATTTTGTGGGTTTAGGTTAGCTTGACCTATTTCAATGATTTGGGAATAAGTACTTTTCTAACTATATACCCCATGTCCTAAAACCGAGCATTAAGTAAAGACGGAAAACACAACTGTCATTAAAGCTCCATTATAGTGTATCTGTTATGGAGAACTATGACATTCGAACCACAGAATAATCACACTATAATGAGATGTTTGCTCATTTCAGAGACAATTACAGTTTGCCCTTGCAGGGGAAAGGTGCGTTGCTCATCGGTCCACCTGGCACTTTGGAGAATCCACTCAAAATTCCACCAAAACAACATCTGGCAGAGTCGTTAAAACACCATAACACCAGGGGTTAGGGAGATGAACCGTATGAATATGCAGACAGCAGGACAGGTTCATACAGGATGCTCCACACTCACATCTGTGGAGTCATAAAGGCATTTAGGAGGAAATGTTAACTTTAAAACAGGTCAAATTAAAGGGCCCATATTATGCTATTTTCTAATCTGTTATAATGTTGTTTCTTCTTCAAAAACATACTTGGTACCATGTGTCTTGTTTCATTCACAAATATTTAACACACAAACCCTGCATATATAGGCTGAGTTCACAGAAAACACTCTGTTCCACCTTATGATGTCATGTGGTAAATTTCATGCACCTACTCTAGAAATGTTTGGATTATCTCTGCCTTAGAATTGCCGGTCTCCACTGAACTAAACGTAAAAGGAGCTGAAAGCTGAAAAATACCACTACATGACATTAGAACATGGAACAGAGCATTTTGAGCTTTGGAGATGTAGACAGGTAATAAAGGATTAACATGTATGAATGAAACAAAACACAGCACCTGGTATGTTTTTTGAAGAGGTAACAACATGATAACATACCATACCAACTTTATTTATAAAGTTATATATACAGCAGGCAATAGTGCTGTACACAAACATAGAATAGACAAAGACAATCGCAGTCAAAGTCACAACAACTAAAAAAACATAGAAAACAATAAGATACTCAATAACAAGAAATATACATCTCACTTGTTAAAACCCAGTGAAAAAACGTCTTTTTAAAAACAGGTACGGACTCCGCCTGTCTAATCTCTAATGGCAACTGGTTCCACAGCCGTTGGGCAGCAACAGAAAAGGCACAGTCTCCACGAAGCGTGCAAACAGTCTTTGGGACGGCAAGCTGGAGCTGGTCTGCAGACTTGAGAGTGCAAGAGGGTGCATAAGCGTGGATCAGTCTAGCGAAGTAGGGGGGCGTGAGGCCGTGTAAACATTTAAAGGTAAATAAAAGAATTTTGAACTCCACTCTAAAGCATACTGGGAGCCAGTGGAGATAGGCTAAAATAGGTGAGATGTTTTCATGTTTCCAGGTTCCAGTTAAAATTCGAACTGATGAGTTTTGGACCCATTGCAAATGGCGAAGTGCATTTTGGCTGACACCAACATAAAGTGCATTACAATAATCCAATCTGGTGGTCACAAATGCATGTATGACAGTTTTGAAATGTTCTGCTGACAAAATGGGCTTAATGGCCAGTTGTCTAAGATGGAAAAAATGAGACTTCAGCACTAATTTGCTGATCAAATTTTAGATCAGGGTCCATTTTGACACAATTTTGAAACAACTAGCTTCACTAAATGATTTAGTGAACCCAGGTCCACAGGAGAACAGCAATTTGAAGAGCTAGGGCCAAAAAATTTACTTCAGATTTTTCCTGATTAAGGTGCAGAAAGTTTCATGACATCGAAGATTTTATGTCACTGATACAGTCTAAACTTTACTGATACAGTCTAAACTTTAACCAAGATGGCGGCGCGTGAAGACGCAGCGGCCCCTCTTCCGGCCGATAGCGTAGTGTTTTCACCGTCTTTGTCTAGTCTATCTTGTTCGTCTTCAGTGTTTTTTAACAAGTACAGTAGGCAGTTCTTGCTGGACATAGGCAGAACTGGCCAGCACAACTCCCTGGACACTGTACTAGAGGAGAAACTAGCGCACTTCTGACTACTCCGCCGGCCTGCTGCTAATGCTGCTAACGCTGCTACACCGGACTCGCCTGCCGCCCCCCGCCCGGAGAGGAGACGCCGCAAGCGGTGTGAGAGGAAGCAGAAGCGAGGCAAGTGCGGCGGTATCAGAGCTAGGCTAACGGCTAGCCCGCACCGGCCGGCCATTCCATCCATTCTCCTCGCCAACGTGCAGTCTCTGGACAATAAAATGGACTACATCAGACTGAGGGCTGCCCAGCGCGACGTGAGGGAGTGCTGTGTTTTTGTTTTTACGGAAACATGGCTCCATGACAACATCCCGGACTCAGCGTTGCGCCTGGACGAGCTAACATGCTACCGCTCGGACTGAGCTAGCGGTGTCCCCGGAGTTAAATCCCGCGGAGGGGGTTTAATAATTTTTCTTCGGGACACTTATTGTCGGGACGCTGTGGTGGTATGTAAACACTGTTCACCCCTAGTGGAGTTTATGATTCTGAAGTGCCGGCCTTTTTATCTCCCGCGTGAAATCACGGCAATATTGCTAGTGGTAGTTTACGTCCCCCCATCACCGAACAGCGCTGATAGAAGGGAGGCACTGTATGAGCTGTATAACTCTATTAGCGAGCAACAGACTGCTCACCCGGACGGATTTTTTATCCTTGCCGGGGATTTCAACCATGCAGACCTCAAAACTGTCATGCCACAAATGCATCAGCATGTTGATTTCCCAACCAGGGGAAACAACATTTTGGACATGGTTTACACTACACACAAGGGAGCATACAAGGCTTACCCCCTCCCCCACATAGGCCTCTCTGACCACATCTCTGTTGTGCTCAGACCGGCATACAGACCCCGTGTGAGGGTCTCCAGGCCGGCTCTGAAGCAGATCCAGGTGTGGCCAGAGGGAGCCTCGTCTGCACTACAGCACTGCCTCGGTACAACAGACTGGGCAGTGTTCAAACAGGCCGCCACATACAACAATCACACTGACATTGAGGAGTACGCAGACACTGTGACCTCCTACATCACCAAATGCATTGGTGATGTCACACACACAAAAACCATCACCACCAGGGCTAACCAGAAGCCATGGCTGACAGGGGAGGTTCACAGGCTGTTGAGAGCCAGGAACGCTGCCTTCAGAGCTGGGGATGTCCCCCATCTGAGGGCAGCAAGAGCCAACCTGTCCCGTGGCATCAGGAAAGCCAAACACAAATACACACAGAAAATAACCGGACACTTTAGAGACAGCAGGGACACACGGAGTCTGTGGCAGGGCATCCAGAACATCACGGACTACAAACCCTTGCCACAGACCTGTGACAACAATATCACCCTGCTCAATGACCTCAACAGCTTCTTTGCACGGTTTGAGGCAGGAAATCACACCCGGCCCCAAAAAACTCCACCACCTCCCCACGACCAGCCCCTGTGTGTGTCTGCAGCCAGCGTGAAGAGGACACTCTCCAGGATCAACAACCGCAAGGCTGCAGGCCCGGACAACATTCCTGGTCGTGTGTTGAAGGAGATCAAGGATGTCTTCACAGACATCTTTAATGCTTTTCTGAGCCAGGCTATCGTTCCCTCCTGCTTCAAAACCACTACCATCGTTCCCGTGCCAAAGAAGCCCACTCCGGCCACCTTTAATGACTATCGCCCTGTTGCACTGACCCCCATCATCATGAAGTGCTTTGAACGGCTAGTCATGGCACACATCAAATCCATCCTCCCCCCCACCCTAGACCCATACCAGTTTGCATACCGGGCCAACCGCTCTACCGAGGATGCAATCTGTTCTGCACTTCACCCGGCTCTCACCCACCTGGACAATAAAGACTCATATGTGAGAATGCTGTTCATAGATTTCAGTTCAGCATTCAACACTGTAATCCCACAGCAGCTCATTATCAAACTGGACCACCTGGGGCTTCAGACCTCACTGTGTAATTGGCTGCTGGACTTCCTCAGTGAGAGGCCACAGGCAGTGCGGGTCGGCAGAAACACCTCAAGCTGCATTAGACTGAGCACAGGAGCCCCCCAGGGCTGTGTGCTCAGTCCGATGCTCTTCACTCTGCTGACCCACGACTGCTCACCAGCGTTCAGCACCAATCACATAGTGAAGTTTGCGGACGATACGACTGTGGTGGGTCTCATCTCTAATAACGATGAGACAAACTACAGGAGTGAGGTGAGCCTTCTGACCCAGTGGTGCAGCAATAACAATCTCCTTCTTAATATTGAAAAGACCAAGGAGATTGTTATTGACTTCCGGAGAGGCCCCACCCAGCACCCCCCACTGTCCATCAATGGTGCTGCTGTAGAGAGGGTGAGCAGCACCAAATTCCTGGGGGTGCATATCAGTGAGGACCTCTCCTGGACAGTGAATACTGTATCACTGGCAAAGAGGGCTCAGAAGCGCCTCTATTTCCTCCGCAAACTGAGGAGAGCTGGAGCCCCTCCACCCATTATGACCACCTTCTACCGAGGCACCATTGAGAGCGTCCTGACCAGCTGCATCACTGTGTGGTACGGGAGCTGCACTGAACAGAACAGGAAAGCCCTGCAGCGCATAGTGAATGCAGCTGGGAGGATCGCTGGTGTCTCTCTCCCCTCCCTCCTGGACATTTTTAACACCCGGCTCACCCGCAGAGCGTCCAGCATTGTGGGTGACCCGAGCCACCCCGCACATAGCCTGTTCAGCCTCCTGCCCTCGGGGAGAAGGTACCGGAGTCTCCGGGCCCACTCCACCAGGCTTTCAAACAGCTTCATCCACCAGGCTGTCAGGAGGCTGAACTCGAACTCACACCCGAACTCTCACCTTGCCCGTCTCCCACCCCCACCCCCCATATTGGCATAACCTGTATTCCATAAAAAGACATATCACTCTAGACACTTTAAAAAACTGCTGCTAAGGACGACTGTTGCACTGTTGCACATTACATTTACTACTGGATTTTACTCCTGTTGCACTGTTGTTTACTACTGTTATTGCACATTTACATTACTACTGGAATTTTTAGTACTGTTGTTTACTCCTGTTATTGAATTTTACCCCCGTTGCACTGTTGTTTACTACTGTTATTATACATTTACTACTGGAATTTTTAGTACTGTTGTTTACTCCTGTTATTGCACTAGAATTACTACTGTTGCACATTTATTTTTATTTTTTATCTTGACTCCAATGCACATTCTACTGCACATGACCAATTCACTGCTGTATCTTCCATTGCACATTTTGATGCACACTGCACACTTTGGAAATCTGTATATAATATAGTTTATTTATTATGTTGCACTGTTTTAAGATTTTAGATCTTAGACTTTAGTTTTAACTTTAGATCTCTGTCTTAGATAGTTTTTGTTGTGTTTTGTCTTCATATTGTATTTTGTACACTGTCTTTTTGCACTACCTGGCCAGAGAGAAACGAAATTTCGATTCACTGTATGTTGAACACATATGGCAGAATTGACAATAAAGCTGACTTTGATCTTTGACTTTGATCTTTGATCTTTGAACTTGGTCTGTCAGCCTGTGGATTTTGTTTCTTTAATGGCAGATAGATATGGCTGTCATCAGCTTAACAATGCGATGCTATGCTTCCTCAAAATGGTGCCCATAATAAGAATATGAAGGGAAAAAAGCAAAGGCCCTATATTGATCCCTGGGGAACACCGTATGACAGGGGGGTAAAGGAAGAAACATAATTACCTAAACCAAAACAGAAATGCCAATCAGTCAGGTATGACCTAAACCATAGCAGGGCTGGACCATGAATCCCCACCCACTGCTCCAAACGGGACAGAAGAATCTTATGGTCTACTATGTGGACCACAGCTGTCAGACCCAAAAGTATGAGATCAACAGAATCACCAGCATCAGTAGAAACAAGTGTCATTAAAAACACGCAGGAGGGCAGATTCTGTGCTGTGTAGACACTCAAAAGTTTCTAAAACCTTGTGCTCATCTAAAAATGATGAATGATGAATAAAAACAATTTTCTCCAGTATTTTTGAGAGAATAGGGAGCTTATAGGCCTGAAATTTGACAGCACAGATGAATCAATGCCAGGTTTCTTTATCAGAGGATGCACCACAGCCTCTTTAAAATGTGCAGGGACAACACTGGTAGACAAACTACTGTTTATAATGTTTTGCACTGCAGAGGCCAAGGAGTCAAAAACTTCTTTAAACAGACAAGGAGGTAGCAGATCATTGGGAGAGCCTGCAGCCTCCACGTGAGTGACAATGTACTTTAGTTGAGGGAGGGTCACTGGCTCAGCCCACTCAAGACTAGCAGGACTTGAAAAATGCACAGAAGGGCATAAGGCTCATGGGATGGAACCTTAATAAGTGCTCTAGAGCGCTCAGCCTTATTTACAAAATAAAGGAAGAAACTGTTCACACATTTCTGGTGAGGGTTCCAAACATAGCCTGGGGCACATTTAAAGTACATTAAAAGTACATGAGACTAATGGCAATTAGTTGTAATAACATTAGAGGAGAACATGTCTATTTCAGATTTTACAGTGCTCTGAAAGCTCTCTCTTAGAATTTGACACTTTTCCATTTATGCTCGGCTTGTCTGCATTTGCGTCTGGCAGAGAGCTTAGATTAATTTAGCCAGGGCTCAAGTCTAGTTTTGGATGACCTGGCTTTTAGTGGAGCCACAGACTCTAACACTGTCAAGCAAACTGAATGAAAGCTGGAGGATACAGCGTTGGTATCAGCGCATGCAGACTGGTCAGTGTTAACAGTAAACGCAGAAGAAAACTGAGCAGCAGTGAATGGCTTAAGTACCCGACAGTGCCACGCAGGAGTGCAGGGTTTGGTCATTACACATGGCACACTAGATCAAGCGTATGGCCACGCTGCTGTGTAGGGCCAGAAATGCATTGCACAAACCCAAATGAGTCAATAAGATTCAAAAAGTCTTTGGCCAATGGCTTGTCAAGGCAGCAGATGTGGATATTAAAGTCACCAACAATTAGGATTTTGTCATAATTTGATACTATGTCAGCCAAATAAACACAACAATAAGTGGATGACAGCTTTAACTGCTTACACTGCTGCAATCCCTCCTCCACAATGCCGTCCTTGGGGCATTGAAATACAAACAACCAGCTGGTAATAGTTCTGAAAAAGCACTAGATTCACCGCCATTTATCCGGGTTTCAGTCACGGACAAGAAGTCCAATCCCTGGGATGTGAAGAAGTCTTTAAGAATAAAAGTTTTATTTCCCAAAGACAGGGCTCTCAAGTTTTGAGGGGGGTCGTGCGTGAGACTGTGTAATTTCCCGAGGAGCGGGGGGACGGGGGCTTGAATTGCGAGAGAAATGCCGTGTGAGCGTGTGAACGCGTCGAATTGTCTCTCTCAATGCGTGAGACTTGAGAGCCCTGTCTGTCTAAAGAGCAAACTTAAACTACAAAGCAACTAATGAGAGTTATATAAATGAATTATATAAATGATGACCTGATGGTTCTCAGTTTGTTTTATCATCACCGCAGTGTGCGCTTAGCATAGCAGCTGAAACTACACTCTACAGTCTGCCCAACAACAGAACAATCTATTTTCTGATTGGCTGATTTTTTTCCAGGGAGCAGGACGGGGAGGAGGGGGAGAGTTTTTTTTCGCTGAAAACGCGCGGTGTCTGCATAAACTGAGCCACACATACAAAAAAAAAAAAAATCACCGTGAGAAATGCCATGTGTGGCGTATTACTTTCTGTGTAGTGCGCATTCATATCGAGTGCAAATAAATGTGCAAATCAACACGGAGAGCTTGACTTGGTCATTTTGGGTGGGAACTATTTTTCAGTGCAGAAAAAGACAGACGAAGCACACACCACGCTGCGTAACAGGGGAACTCCCTTCCTGGTGCATAACTGGGATTCCCCTGTCAGCGTGGTGTGTGCTTCGGCTGTCTTTTTCCGCACCCAAAATGACCAAGTCAAGCTCTCCGTGTTGATTTGCACATTTATTTGCACTCGATATGAATGCGCACTACACAGAAAGTAATTGGGAAACGCATCGAGCAAATTAATTCCTTTTGGCCGAAATCTTTCTCTGGCGACGTTAGACTCCAGTCTAACGCGGAGTAGCTGCAGATACTGCGGCGGCCAGTGCTGACAGACCTGGACAATAGCTGCGTCACCAGAAAAATGCTTTCCACCACTTATTTTAGACTGTGGGGAGATGCCCAAGTTTGACCTGGGGGTGGCATATCCCTTTAAGAATGGACGCCGGTTAATATTTTTCCCATCCTGTTCAAAGTTTGTAACACTGTGGGCAGCCGACCGCAAATCCAGAAGTGTTTGATGGTCATATACCGACACAGAGCAAACATTTCTGGTGACACGCGACAGGAACAACAAAATACATAATAATGCTGGGTGAGACAGACAGTGGACCAAACACACTGGCACCATCTTTCCAGGACGATGATGGTAAAATCTCACATGAGTAAATTTTGTCTAATATAGGAAAAGATGCTTTATGTAAATTTTCTTAAGGAAGTCTGCAAAGTCACATCCCAGGCACAGTAAGTTTTTTCATTGTCTTAGATCCAGTGTACAATGTTTTAGGAAGAGTCTTGTTACCGTTGAACCTCCCCCGAGTTTAGATGTGTGTGATTGACAGGTGCATTAGCCAATCAGGGACATGCATATCAAAACAAATATGACTGCTTACAAGGAAAAAAAAATAGGACTGATTTTTACAGAATCAATAAACAAACTCTGTTAAGCTGAAGTTAAAGAAATGCTGAGTGATCAGTGAGCTTCTTTGTTTCACATGCATCAAATTATTAAAAATACAAAGCAGTAATTGGCGATTTGACCACACTTTGAATTTTTGAGAAATAAAAGGTTAAAGGAATAGTTTGGGTTTTTTTTATGTGAATCTGTATGGTATCCCCTTCAGCAGTGTCATGCATTAACACTGACTTACCCCTGACAGTGTCCTGTGAGCCGAGTTCTGCCCCGGTTCTGGCGCTGACGAAAGTAGGTCCGGCAAGTTAGCAGGGACGTTAAATAAAGCTTGTTTTTCTTCTCAAAACAATATTTGTCCAAACAGTCAGAAGTCATAATCCCTTGGTGCTATTTTCTCTCGAGTCGTATCACTGCGCCTATTATTATTATTAGCCTGTTCACTTGTAAGTGGCGATTTTTACAAGTGTGGCAACTGTTTTGTGATGCAAACATATTTATTTTATTTTATTGTATTTATTTATTTATTTATTTATTTATTTATTTATTTGTTTGTTTGCATGCTCTTGGCATCCAGTGTGGGCAATAAGAATTTCATTGTACAGGGAAACATGTTTCTTTACTGTGCATATGACAATAAAAGCTTTGAATCTTCAATTTTCCCTGGAGGCAACTTGGTGACTGACCATCCACAGGAAAAATTTCACCTTTTAAGTTTACTTAATAATAATATATGCACCCAATTTTGAACCTGATCTAAATAGGCTCTTTACTGGTGCAGATTTTATTGCACAGCAGGCTTCACAACTGACACAATTTTAATTTATTGGATGAGAGGTATTACCACCCGCAGGAGGATCCATAGGGGGCCGGTGCAGGTAGATCTGGGCAGCAGTCGAAGGCAGGGGCCTCGACGGCCGGATCTCCGGACATGGAGTAAATATTGATCACTATGTGCAGTCACCCCCAACTGATTACTTTGGATCATGCTGGGGGTAATCTGTGTTTGCGTTTGGAGGAATGTTAAGCAGTTTGCATGGTGACTATTGCTAAAAAGCACTTTCCTTCTCATGTCTGTGTTTTTCTTAACAAAACCTCCCCTTAATTAAAATCGTTCATGTGTCAGTCCACCCTGGGGGCCGCTCTGGGTTTCAAATGTACTAGTACAAATACTTCCAAAACAGGGCATACCTGATCCAGCGAGGAGAGCCTTAATTAAAAGATCTGATACAAACACAGCATTCAAACATTTTACAAAGTGGCCCTGAGGAAAAATACACAAGCCCATCAGGACTGCTCTATGGGATTCTTCTAATGAGCTGTCCTGAGACTATGTGTACGCCATGTTACTGCAGTCAAATGAACAGCATATGGTGGGCCCTGTTGTGTTATTTTGATGATTGTTCTTCTAATTGGCTGTTTTGTCATGTTCTTTAAATGATTTCTCTACATTTCCATAGGCAGCCAGCTCATTCACTCTTAAAAAAGAGACTGATACAAACAAAGGTTTCTAGAATATGATTGGTTTGGTTGTCTGGTTATGTGCTTTTTCTACAATTTCTGATAGGCATGACTGACAAGCAAACTAACCTTTTTCTTTTTTTATTTTTGCTTCAAAGAAATGGTGGAAACAGCTGAGAAAAATCTTTTTTTTTTTTTTTTTTTTTACTGTAATATTGTGCTGTATTAATGACTGCGTGCACATGGTAGGATTGGATTGGATTTCTCCAAATCTGATCCCGTTACTCGGCGGGTGGTCTGTCCTATAATCCAAGTGCACATGAAACTCGTGTCAGCGACCTGGCCGGCTCCGCTACACTATATGGTGCAACTACTTCTGGGCGATGGCTACTCAATAAAAACACAACAAAGTATGTAGCGGTATACAAAGATAGCGCTCGAGGAGTCTGATGGAGCAGCATTGGTGTACATGTTGTGCATTCTTTCTTTGCAGCCATGATTTCGTCTGACTTTTCCGGCAACAGTCGCTACTTATGACGGCGTCGGCGCCTCCTGCCACTTCCGGGTGAAATCCCTGGCAAAAATTCTGCACACGTGCACACGGTGGCACCAAGCGGATTATTATCGGCCTAAACCAGGGGTTCCAATTGGATTCAGGAAACCAATCCCTATGCGATCCTTAGCCTGTGCACATGAATTCGATACGATCCCATATGGCCTAAAAATAAAATCTCCGATTAAAAAAAAAAAAAATCAGATTTCTGATTTTAATCGATTTTTCTCTGCCCTACTCAAAAACAAATAACAGATGACAGACAAATGGCTCAAAACAATGCAACGTTCTTTTATAAAACAAATACATTACACCTAGCATCAATTAAGCTGTTATTGTTTTTAAATATATATATATATATATATTTCATTTTCATTTATTTATTTATTTCCATTCGTTAAAACAAAACAAAAATAACAGATGCAACACAATTGCATCTATACAATTATAACTTAAATATTAATGAAAAGGGAACAGAAAGAAGCATAAGCTTATGATATCTGCCCCTTATCAACTCAAAATTATATTACAACGAAATATATACAACAATAATAACACAGTTATATAAATATCTTTCTTTTATAAAAAAGCATTTTATGGAGCTAAATTATTCCCTGATTGTGGGAACGATGGACTGGAGTGGGTAGTGTTATGTCTTCGTTTTTCCTCAGTGATGCAGAAAAGCTACTGTCTGTGTTCATGTATGTTAGCTTGTGCAGTCTGTATATATTTGCCTCTTGGTAGCACATACTTCGGGTCCAAAACTTTCACCATGTTAATGAATCTGGGCTTTTCCACAGTATATATGGGCACCATGTCTTTTACAACATACATCATGTTTTTGGTAAAACATACAACAGCGTGTGTGATTGCCTTCCGTCGTGGGCCGTGCTTATCATACTGCAAACAGTTCGAAAATGTTTTAGGGACTGGACGGTGGCTGTTTTCATTCCGTTCAGACCTGCACTTCTCCCACTCCGCTGCGTGCGACAGCTTTTGAACAGACCTTACAGCGAGCACTCGTTTGTTCTAAGTCCGACGCAAGAAAACCGAACCAGTTCCATATAACAGATGTAAACACCTTTGTTTGGTACAAGCTCCGGCTTTAGCTCACTCGCTAGCCGCGCTAGCTCGTACAATGTTTGGGTACGCCCCGCTAACTTACCCATGTAAAACGTGGCCACGCAATAGTTCCGCTCACGTGTAAAAAATAACAAAAAAAAAAGATTTTCATAAAAACACATCGTCCTGAACTTCGAATTAGTCGAATCGTTGAATTAGTCGATTTAATCGATTAATCGCGCAGGTCTACGATCCCAATCCGTTTGCAATCGGATTACACTTATCCATGTGCACGCAGTGACTGTATTAAGTGCAATGGGCTGACTGGACGAGAGTGGCGCAATAAATGGATAAACCTTGGAAAAAAAATTTGCATTGTGCGTTTTCGCTTGTCCTGGTTTGGTCGGGGTTTGACCCCAGTTGAGTCGTGATGACTTGGTTTGGCACTGTTCTAGTCCTGTTTAGTCATGGTCTTGTCCAGTTTTAATGTGATGTGTGTAACGTGAGAAATCAACCTTCGAGATACATTTCAGTCATAACATAAATAATGAATTTGTGATGGAGTTGGAGAAAATGAGATGGGGATGGCTGAAAAGGTTCATGATTTCGCTGCTTCAGTTGGGAGGTTGAGTGGGATTACTCAGGACTGAGGCTGGATAATCAGGGTAGAGAATTATAGTGAAGCAATGCGGTGTTCCTGGTTAAATCTCTGCTAACGGTAATGCAAAATAGAATTCATATATTCCCTTTAGATTTCATGGTTACTCTGCTGTTACCGTGTGCCTTGGGGCTATGCTGGAGGCTCTATATCTCCTGACTGAGCAAAAAAAAAATCACAAGTGAAGACAGCACGAACAGCTTTTACATTTCGCAGGAGCCACAAATGCACCGCGCACACACTGACCACAGCTGCCCAATAAGAGAACGTGTAGCCCTCATAACATCACACAACCGAGGTACGCAAAAGTTGACCACAAGGTAAGATTCTGTTTTATTCATACTAAAAAACGAAATTCCATCTTTGAGGGCTTGCTAAAAATTTAAAGGTCCCATGGCATGAAACTTTCACTTTCTGAGGTTTTTGAACGTTAATGTGAGCTCCCCTACCCTGTTTAGGGCCCCCCCATGGCTAAAAGTTGCGAAATGTCTAAACTGAGCATTTGCTGTCCTTTTCTGCTTTAGAAAAAAAACACAGCTCAAACGGGCGATTCTGAACAAGGCAACTATGTTACGTCACATCGAAAAATGCAGCTCCACCCCCCGTCTGGATGTCTACCCACCGTCTCTGTAAATCACGCCCAGAGAGTTTGGACCGCGAAGGAGCTACGCAATGCGAAATGCGTTTTTTTATTTGCCTGGAGGCACGTGCGAGTGTTTCTAGGCTCGGAAGTCCTTTATCTGAGCCTCTGGACCTCTGAAGTGGTTTAATTTTATTTTCTGTGAAAATGTGTTTTTTTCATTGAAATGCCTCTCCTTTCTTCCTCCGCGCTTAAAACACGGAAGTGGGAGACAGCGCACTGCTAAAACAAGGAACCAGCGGCACACCCCCCCCCTCCTCTAACCTATCTCTGTCCTTCTCATTTGCATTCAAGCAACAAGGCCCAGAACGAGTTGTTCAGAGAGATATTTTCTGACTCTGACTGTGTACATGTGTCTTTCTCATGCACTGAGTCTTGATTTTGAAGAAGGATTCATTTACAGTATTAGGGAACCATTAAGTCACCATATAAAAGCATCAAGAAGTACCATGTCATGGGACCTTTAATACCGGCTTCAAATGCTCCTGGCAAAGATATTGTAATAGTGTCTCTAGTCAAAAGTCCAAGGCTGATCTGGAACATGGCAGCTAAGATTAAGCTGAGTAAAACAGAAAGATTTCAAGACATTGCAACAGGTTTCCTCCTTCTCTATCTGCTGAAGGAGATTTAGTAGTGTTTAATTAATTCATTAATTAATCATTGTATTTATATAGCACCTTTCAAGACACCCAAAGCGCTTTACAGTTCATTGTTCATTCACTCCACACACTGTGGTGCTAAGCTACTATTGTAGCCACAGCTGCCCTGGGACAGAATGACAGAAGGCTGCCAATATGTACTATCATACTTTTCATACTTTAATATGATCTATACCTGCAAGAGACACCTGAATTAGCTGTGAATGATGTCACGCTATTGTTGATGTTAATGCAAGAAAAATTACTTGATAAAGGGATTCGGAATTAGGGTAATTAAGGGTTACTAAGCCCTGAAGGGGAGGCCAGGCCATGTTGTTACACTTTTTTCATTCCTGTCTATGAAATAGAACATATCAGAAATGTAAATCCTATACTGAGTGGAAGAGCAACATCTCATCAGTTTTTGTTTTTTCATTCGGTCTCTCTGTATTGTATACACTCAGTTAAAAGAGCTCAAACACAGTGTTGGCTGTGACCGCATGCACCATCGCGGGGTAAGTGACACACCCACTGGAATAAGTTGTCACACTCATCATATAGACTATAAACCACAAAAGTAATGAGAGTGCAATATGATGGATGCATATTAAGTTCAAAGTCAGTAGAATAATCTCCATAATAATATGAAAACTTTATATATATATATATTAGGGGTGTAAAGATTAACCGATTTGGATCGGTTATCGGTCTGTGACCTCTGCGATCTGAGTGTACCGATCAGCGGAGCCCGGATCGGTCCAAATTCACTACGAAAGGTCCGATGCACCGGATTTACAGCCAAGAATCGGTTCTCGACTCCTGAGTGGTCTCTCTCATGGCGCAGCAGCCGCCTGTGTGTGTCTGCGCTCTTTAGCGAACGGTGGGTGGTTCACTTACCTGGGGTTGAAGCTTATTGGCTGGTTAACTGCCAATCATGCGAGCGGCGCGGGCTATATGCGGAAGCGAGCACAAAATGTTTGCACTGTATAGCCGTGTCTCAATTCGCATTGTGCGGAGGGCGGGTTTCCCGCCGCCTCGTCTCGTCAGGAGATCTACTCTATGGGTAAGCTAAGCTAAGTTTCCTTTTATTGAGCTGTTGTTTAAGTTAATTTTGTGCGCTACCGCTATTTATGGACATGGTTCATATGCGTGGTTAACTTTTGTGCCAGTGTTGTGTCGCGTTGATAAAACTTTCACTGTCGGTCTGATGTTTCACTATCGGCTCAGTAGTCTGCAGTAGACCATAACAATTGTATGATACTAGCGTTTTTATTGTCACGGTTAGTGGATTGGGTGATTTATTTAGACAACATTCATGTATTGGCAATGTATATTTGATTTGGGCTAAAATTGACTAGGTTAATTTACTTTTGTGTGGAAAATACAATGTATAATCAGAATTGGTGCATTTCTGTATTAAATACTTATGATTTGTGTGTATAGAAATGTACTTCACACACACACAGATGATTTTTGTCTCAAAGGAGACTGAGGTCATGTTATGAGATGGAGAGAAAGTATTATTCAGTGTTAAGAGCTCTCTCTGATTTTCTTTTTTTTTGTTAAGAAAAGTTAATTACAGGCATAAAAAGACATGTTGGATTTAACATGCTAATGTTTTCTATAACTGCCTAGTAATATCTATCTTCTTGTCAGTGATATGTTGCACTTTTATACAGTTACTGAAACTGTGACTGAAGCACTAATTCTGATTCATTCAGATTTTTGCCTTTAATAGGCAACTTGCTTGTTTTATAACTACTTTTTTATTTTTGATATCTACCTTATCTACCTTTGTACTGAATCGAAATTAACCGAACCGGATCGGATCGAATCGTATCGAATCGAATCGTACCGGATCGTTTACTAATTTTATGAATCGTCCCTGAATCGAATCGTAGCCTGTGAATCGAGATTCGAATCGAACCGTTTTGTGAGTGAAAGATTCAAACCCCTATATATATATATATATATATATATATATATATATATATATATATATATATATATATATATATATATATATATAATATATGAATGCCTCAGACAGTGGAGTGCAGAGGAAGAGTTTGCTGGAGGGACCATCATGGCAGGACAAACCCCTACATGGGGCGTACCACCCAAACATAACTGAAGTGGCTGATATCAAGAAATCCTACCAATGGCTGGAGAGGGCTGGTCTGAAGGCCCTCATCCTGGCTGCACAGGAGCAGGCCTTGAGCACCCGAGCAATAGAGGCCCAGATCTACCACACCAGACAAGACCCAAGGTGTAGGCTGTGCAAAGAAGCTCCTGAGACAGTCCAGCACATAACTGCAGGGTGTAAGATGCTGGGAAAGCATACATGAAGTGACACAACCAAGTGGCGGGCATAGTGTACAGAAACATCTGTGCAGAATACGGGTTGGAGACCCCAAGGTCAAGGTGGGAAACACCTCCGAAAGTTGCGGAGAATGACCGAGCCAAGAGCCTGTGGGACTTCCAGATACAGACTGACAGAATGGTGATGGCGAACCAACCAGACATAGTGGTGGTGGATAAGCAACAGAACAGAGCCGTGGTGGTGGACATTGCAATACCAAGCGATGGTAACATCAGGAAAAAGGAACACGAGAAACTAGAGAAATCAGGGGCTCAAGGAAGAGCTGGAGAAGGCCTGGAAGGTGAAGGCATCAGTGGTGCCCGTGGTGATCGGAGCACTGTAACCCCCAAACTGGAGGAGTGGCTACAACAGATCCCAGGAAAAACATCAGACATCTCAGTCCAGAAAAGTGCAGTACTAGGAACAGCAAAGATACTGCGCAGAACTCTCAAGCTTCCAGGCCTCTGGTAGAGGACCCGAGCTGGATGAGAGTGACAGACCAACCACCGTGGAAGGTGAGGAGCACTTTATATATACACTCTCTCTCTCTCTCTCTCTCTCTCTCTCTCTCTCTCTCTCTGTCTCTCTGTCTCTCTCTCTCTCTCTCTCTCTCTCTCATAGTACATTTTTCAATTTAAAAATTGAATTGCTTTTCTCAAGATATTTCACACAAATAAAGAACAAATTCGTAAATCCTAAAAAAGTCTGCAATTTCACTTTTGTGATCTTTTTGTTTTTGAAAAATGTAACTTACATTTTGCCCAGTGTGACAACATGTTCTGGTTTTGCTCATTATGAATCAAAGGGTTGATCATTTCCTATGTATTCTAGCATAATTTGTCTTGCCCCAGTACAGATATATTCACATGAAAATAAGACTGCTGTGTACTGCCTGCATCTAATTATAAATCATTCACTGTCCAATAATCAGGAAGCATGGGTTAGCATGCTAGTTGTGAGCAATATCATGATGGCAAAGTTTCACTCTGACCTCTGAAAGTTGTAAAAAAGTGCTTATAAACTCACTGAGGTGAATAATTATAAGTCTCAGAATACATACGTTAAGGGTGAAATAACTTTGGACCACTGAAATCTGTTTAAAATGAACCAGTTCTGTTTTTCACACTTTTCAGACAGTAAAAATCAGGTACAGTGCCATGAGCATATTACATTCAGCACCACCACTCCTCAGACTTGCATCTTCAGAGGAGTTTGCATGGTTTTGAGTGCAGAACTGTACAAAGACTGTGTACCTCCCCTGATATTTAGTTCCCAGTTTCCTGCTAATTTCAGAAGAAGATAAGAAGTTGCAAGTGAAATCTTGTGAAAGGTTGTTTTGCACTGAAGTGTCTCGCTGGACCCCGCTCAATAAAAGCTCTTCCAAACGGACTGCACCCTGCCAATTTACTGTCCTTGCCTTGGGTTATAGAGGAGAAGCAGTTGTAGAGAAGACATGCAAACTGAACACTCAAACAAAGTGTAAAAACTGCACTCACACTGACTGACAATAATTGGCTAACAGGTATATGGGCACTGGTCTATACACTATAATGTTCACCTGTGTCTCATCTTACTGATTACATTTCTCCACACTTAACAGAGGTGCATGTAAGATTTTGATTTGGAATTTCATAAACTTGTCCTAACTGTATCCCCAGATGAGGTAAACAGGTTCAATTCACATATTGATACTTTCCACTCATCAGCATTCGGTATGATGAACCTCAGGCTTTACTCTGCCTGGGAATTCCAGGTGCTACAGTGGGGCGCCAGTTGCAAAAACTGTCGTGTCCTTAGGCAAGACACTTCACCCATATTGCCTAGTATGAAAGTATGCCCTGGGGCTGACTGACAGAAGTGAGACTGCACGTTTGCGCCATCAGCCCCTCTGACCACCACCAACACTCACACCACTTTCAAACTAGGCAATGTGGATGAAGTGTTTTGCTAAGCACATGATGACCCGTCCACCCCCTGCTTAGTGTCTGAGCTCTGACTACATCAGGCTTTGACAAAGAGGTTTGGCCTTACAAATTAGACTCTCATCTCAGCTTTGTTTCAACACAATCTGACCATAAAGAACCGACTCAGAGTTCTTCTGAAATAACATTAAAATCACACAATAGCTAGCATTTTGGTTGAAAATCTAATTCCTAAACAGGGCCATAAACACTTGGACTGAATGCTGTTTAACTGACAGTTTTCAAACAATCAGACGACTTTAGACTTTATTGTCCCCAAGGGGAAATTCATTTTCAGGCACACAGAGCCTGTTTGACACACACAGCAGCAACACAACAAACACAAAGACATACAATAAGCGTTACAGCACACTCAGCGGGGCCTGTTGTTCAAAATGTGATGGCTGAAGGGATCAGGCTTCTGCCAAAGCAAATCTTAAAACTTTTTTTTGGCAGTGCTTCATTACAAAAACATTGAACATGATGCCTCATTTATTTGTTATAATTTGGTGTTTTGGTTCTCAAGATGATCAATCAGAAAGCAGAATGAACCAGTTTCTATGATGAAATCCAGTTGTTTTAAACCTAAAATACCTCTCTCTGATCTGAATGGTCAGAACTTAAACCCCAACACCTGCAGCCAGTCATGAATCAGTGCTAGTGCGGCCTCTGCAGCTCAGTGATGGAATTCTAGAGGGTCTGAAGTTCACATGAGGCATGGCCTGTCTATACTGAGAATGAGAAATGAGACTTGTGTCCTCTATCTGCAGGTTAAGGCACTGGCATCCCAAGTTCAATCATGAATATATAATGTATATTTTTTTAACAGTAAGAGTAAGAGTTCTGGCTAGAATTAAAAGTAATTTTCTGGTGGTCTGTCCATTTATCGTTTCCATGGATATGCTTTTGCTTTGCTTTGAATATTCCATCAAATAGCATGAAACAGATCTATATCTAGACAAACAAGTGGCACCACCAGACCAAGTTAAAAGTCAGAAAATGTAGAGGCAAGCCCGCTCACAATAAGAATTCATGTATTAAAGTTTTTAGGGGGCACATTAAAAAGGATGTAATAGTTTTAAATTAACAACAGTGTTCATTTTCCTCATTCTGAAAACAATAGATAAATCATTGCATATTGGCATTTTCAAGTTGTGAATGAAGCCCCTTTCTCCACTGTCAGTGTGTGGTGGTCTGTATAATCTCTCCCATAGAGTGCAAACGTATTACCGTTTGGAGGCCTCTTCTTCCTGAGTGCTCGCTGACCTGTCTGGCCCCTCCATCTGCTGCGGGCGTCTGTTGTGTTCTACATTTGACCCGGGACATCCGCTGCACCTGCGCCACTGTACAAGCCTTTATCAAAGCACTGTCTGGGCTGGAGAAAGCAATTTTTATAAGACGTGAGAGTAAAGTGCAGGTTACATGATCAGGATTGTTTGTGCTTGTGTTTTGAGTCAATAAACAGTGAGGTTATAGCCAGACAAAGCAGTACATGGATAGGTGGTGGTTGTGTAGTTGATTGGCACAAAATGAAGAAGAAATAGGCACAGAACAAACTACAAACCAGGCTCAAACATGATAATCCAATCAGATTTGTTTATTTCATTGACGCATAGAGAAAAGGCCTATTCTAGAAGTGGGTATTGTGAATCCCAGGCAAAGTAAGAGTAGCTCTACTATACATAAATATTTAAAGGAAAATTAACGTTTTTTTTACAATCTGAGCCTTCTTTCGGCAATAAAACAAGTAGTTTTACTCACCCATAGCAGTTTGGTGTCAATTGGAGCAGTATCGCAGAACTTATGTTGAGCCGTTCTGTTCTACTAATGATCCCTTTAGAACTTTAGCACTTTTCAAATCACAGAAGATCGCTGTGTCAGGGTAGACTTTTAGTGGATTCCAAAACGGCCTGAAACCCGATATCCAGCTATAGTTTCATTTGATGACGTCATCAGAGAGGACAGTGCGCATGCGTGAACTCAGCTGTTTTGTAAACACCGCTAGTCCGAAAGAAGCTAACACCGCTCTCTTTACTTTTCTGTTGCGATATCGGGTTTCAGGACGTTTTGGAATCTACTAAAAGTCTACCCTGACACAGCGATCTTCTGTGATTTGAAAAGTGCTAAAGTTTGTGTTATTTGGACACCGCAAATCAGTGCCCCGAGCACTCACGCTAACGGATACGGGATCATTAGTAGAACAGAACGGCTCAACATAAGTTCTGCGATACTGCTCCAATTGACTCCAAACTGCTATGGGTGAGTAAAACTACTTGTTTTATTGCCGAAAGAAGGCTCAAAAAAACTTTACTTTTCCTTTAAAAGCTGCTAATGCTAAAATAAAATTGTGCAATATTAATCTATGAAGTGTATACCTAATTAAGTGTAAATAGTGCAATAGGAAATTTAGTTATTTTCCTGTGCTTAAATTTACCTGTGTCTGGGGCTTAGTTGTTTAGGCCATGCTATACAGCTCTGAGACCACTCCAAAATGATCAGTTTTTCTGATTTTACTACTTTTTATAGGTATGTGAATGGGCAAAAGGAACATTTTTGTTGTTTTATTTTGTTTTGTTTATTTGGTGCAATAACCCTTATTTTTAATCACAGGTTTCATGCGTCTTGGCATGCTCTCCACAAGTCTTTCACATTGTTCTTGGGTGACTTTATTCCACTCTTGGTGCAAGAACTGAAGTTTTGAGTTTGTGTTGGAATTCAACAGACGCTGGAATGGAATGGCTGTAATACATGTAGAGATGCTGATTTCAGGAAAAAATGCAGTGGTCTCTTATTTTTTTCCATAGTTGTATAATGGGTTTTTTGTTTCACTGTGGCTGCTGCCTGTTGTCTGTCCTGGGCAGATGTGAAGTCAGTCAGATGTGCAAATAGTGCGGTTAATTAAGGTGAAGAGCTTAAAGTTTATTTTCTTTATTTAACTTGGATGCTACAGCTTTTCTTGGCTAATAAGGGACCACGTAACATTATTAATCTTCCAACACCAGTGAGTAATTATGTTATAAATTGGACATTTTAAAATTGTACTGTTGATCTAGAACATCTTAATAAAAGAAACAGGCTGACTTCTGTTGACTTCCACATTAGAAAACTAGAAAATGGGAAACGACATTACTCTAAACATTACAACAGAGAGCCGAGACGCTATCGGCATCTACAAAACAAACACAGACATAATAGACATACACAGTTTACTTGAAATAATCATGCATTCTTTTTTAGTTGCCTCTACCGTCACCGTCTAAACAATTAAAACTTATTTTCTGTGTTTACTTTATCTATTTTCTTTACAATTACTTTCAACATTTCAACACATTATTGACTTCTTTCAAAACATAAATCAAAACAAAATTCATGGTGTCTTCACCTCACAGAAATATCAGAATTACAAATATAAATGAGACATTGCAGTTGGGGGTGGTTCAGAGGGGGAATAACCTCATGTGCTGTTGGAAGGTATTCAGTTCACAAATGAAACCAGTGTCCTTTTCTCTTTGAATTGATGAGTTCGGCTTGTGCATGGTGATTAAAAAGATTTATATTTTTCATTAAAACTTGAAGACAATGCAAAAGGGTTAGGCTTAATAATTTACAGAGTTTCAAATCAAATTAGTACGTGGGACTAGTTGGGAATTTACCTTTCTCCAGGTTCATGCGCCATAGGTAAAATCCTCCAGCTTGGGTCCTGACCAAGCCTAAATAACAAAATCATGGGGGATGGTCCCCAGGTCAAATGTTGAAACGACTTCTCCTGTGTGAGATCAATAAAAGTCAATCTTCTAATCCTTAACCACTGTAAGGCGCTTTGTGTTACATTTCTGTATGAAAAGCGCTTTATAAATATTGCTTGATTGATTGATTGATTGATTGATTGAGATGTTCTAAAACTGCCTTGATGCTGTAGAGTCAGTCAACAGCACAGGAAAATGCAGTCCATGAACATTTAAAGTGTAATTTCAGAAAGAGTGGAGAACAATTTGGAATACAGAATGCTATGGGTGACGTCGTACTCCCTTAGTCTATGTCTTCATACAATCTATGGATTCAACAGTGATCATATTTACATCTGGGAGAACGTTATATCATTATTATATAAGTTAGCTAAGTTGAAAGGCAAAGCTTTTGTTAATCTAGTTTCCTACCCTATGGTCATGAGTTTTGGGTAATGACCAAAAGGACAAGATCACAGATACAAGTGGTCAAAATGACTTTCTTCCATTGGGTGGTCCTTAGAGCCAGGGTGAGGAGCGCAGTCACGCAGGAGGAGCTCGGAGTAGAGCTGAGTCTTGAGCAGCTGTTTCAGATGTCTCCTGGACGCCTCCCTGGGGTGGCGTTCATGTCCCACCAGGAGGAGGCCACAGGGAAGACCCAGGACACACCGGAGGGACTATGTCTCTCGGCTGGCCTGAGAACGCCTGAGGAGCTTGAGGAAGTGTCCGGGGTGAAGGAAGTCTGGTAATCCCTGCTTAGACTGCTGCCTCTGCAACGTGGCCCCGGATAAAATATTTAAAAAATGAATAAATCGATTGATATATGATATGATTGATATATTGTATCAACTTCCCAAACATGCATGGTTGTCATTGCCCATTTCTGAAAATGTAAATGAGATTTAAAAAAAATCATTTAAATTATTATTCAAAACATGTTAGCAAAACAGATCACCAGGCTTTCTATTTTAATCATTTTGACAAGCTAGTAGATGAATCTGTCCAGTATCGTTTTTATATGATTACAATTTATCTGCCAAAATCCGCACAATAAACTTAATGCAGTTTTCCATTGAGACTGAGTAAGTTTTGTCTGTGTGGGCCTGCATGATTAGGTGTCATCAATCACTTTTTTCAATTGGATTTGCCCTGAGCTTGGGTTTCTCCACCAACTGCCTCATAAATAATGTGGACAGAAATAGAGGGAGATCAGGTCCAGTCTATTCATCAGGGCTCCACATGCAGACAGGCAACTATCAATAAACAGCACCGTGATACAGGCAGCGAGAGGGTTCTGCTAAAAGACACGAAACACTGGCATTCATTAAAGTTGTTTTTAGTAGCTGTTGGATACATGAATACATCCACTTGCAGCACAATGTATGGATTTTTGCAAAAAGATCAATTTTCTTTACTCTATAAATTCATATAGAGTCAGATCTGCGCTGTGCTCTGTTTCAGCTGCATTCTAATCTTTGTAGTTGGCGAAATGCATTGCATATGCCAATTTAGAGTACTTATTTCTCTAAAATATAGGTAAAATAATGATATTTAAAGATCCTATAAGCCATATTACAGTGTCGTTATCTCCTCAGAAACATGCATTATTAGTCTATTAGTATTAGTCTACATCTCCAAAGCTCTGTATTTCAGTAGAGATCGGCAATTCCAGATCTGAAATCATACAAATGATTCTGGTGAAGGTCTGTGGAGTTTACAAACACAGTGGAGGGCTTTCTGTATTACCACATGACATCACAAGGTGGAATAGTGTTTGGTGGAACACTGTTTGATAGAAGAATTCAGCTTAAATATGGGTTTGTGTTTTAAACGTGTGAATGAAACAAAACACAACTCCAGGTATGTTTGTGATGAGGAAACATGATAACACAGATCAGAAAATAGCGTAATATGGGTCTTTTAAAGGTCCCATAGCATGAAATTTTCACTTTCTGAGGTTTTTGAACGTTAATGTGAGCTCCCCTACCCTGTTTAGGGACCCCCATGGTTAAAAGTTGTGAAATGTCTAAACTGAGCATTTGCGATCCTTTTCTGCGTTACAAAAAATCGGAGCTCAAACGGGCGAGTTTGAACAAGGCACCTTATTGACGTCAGATCGAAAAACGAAATGCAAATGCAGTTCCACCCCCATCTGTCTGTACTCAGCGTCTCTGTAAATCACGCCCAGAGAGTTTGGACTGCGAATGCGCTAGGCAATGCGAAATGCGTTTTTTTATTTGCCTGGAGGCACGTCCGAGTGTTTCTAGGCTCGGAAGTCCTTTATCTGAGCCTCTGGACCTTTGAACAGCAGTGGTTTAATTTTATTTTATGTGGAAATGTGTTTATTTTTCAATGGAACGCTTCAAATCTCTCCCCCCGTGCAAAAACAAGGAAATGGATCAGCTGTGGGCTCTGAGCTCTGAGCGGAGCGTTTGGCCACGCCCCCACCCTCTACTATTGGCCATCTTTTTTCTCCTCATTTGCATTCAAGCAACAACGCCCAGAATAAAGAGTTTGAGAGAGATATTTATGACTCTTTCTCATCTTATCTCTGTTTCTCATGCACTGTGTTGATTTTGAAGAAGGATTCATTTACAGTATTAGGGAACCATTAAGGAGCCATATAAAAGCATCAAGAAGTACCATGTCATGGGATCTTTAAGAATAAACTCCAAACTTCTCTTTCCCAATAATCCTCTCTCCAACCAGTCATCAAAAACTTGCTCTCAAACCACATTCATATAGGCAAAAGAGGTAGAGTGTCTTGCCCAAAAACACAACACTCATATGGACTAAATGTCCAAACTATGGCCCGTGGGACAAATGCGGCCCTCAGCCAAATTTTTCGTGGCCCTCAGGCTTCCAGGTGAATTGGCTTGAGCAGAACTTTTGACTGCAAGTTTTTTGAAAATCTTGATAAGACAATATTTAACATTTATTGTGTGGTTTTGAGGATCTTAGCATGAGCAAAGGACTGATAGCACATTCTAACGTGTTAAACATGCACATATTTCAATTATTGACTGTACTGAGCACCAGTCTATGGCCCCCAATAGGCTCTGTGCTTCGTCTGTGTTTAGATGTGGCCCCTGATGAAAAAGTCTGGACACCCCTGGACTACACAACGAGCAACAACAAAATGAAAACGCTCTACCGCCTGTGTCTCTGCCTCATTTACTCAAGTCTAGCGACAGTAACTCAACAATACTCTCAAAAAGACTGCGTGGTCACATTTCACAGGTGACTTAAAACAATAGCACCATAAACTATTGTCAAATTGAAGAAGAATAATGAACATGTGTCAACTGGAAAAAACGTTTTAAATAGTTGTAGCGAGAACAACTTGCCCTATTAAATTAAAGAGGCTGCTGGGGTTTGAATCTGAAACCTGAACTGGGACAGGGGACCTCATTACTGTCTCACACCTGGGACACTGCACATACTGTATCTTAATGGCCAGGCTGCAGGATTTTCGAACTACTTCTACAGGAAGTACTTACAACTATTTAAACTTTGAGTGGGGCTAAAGTGTGGATAGGTCGTCTTACCTTGTGTCCTTGCTTTAGGTATTCATCGGTGTTTAGAAGTTGAAGAATTCTTGCCAATAGATTGTGTGAAAAAGACAAAGTTCTATCGTACAGCTAATGATAAAAGAAGAAATTCAATTTGTCACCTGGACAAAGTTTGTTTGGTCGAAAACGTTTCGCCGCTCATCCGAGAGGCTTCGTCAGCTCTAATTAGAATGCTGGTAAGACGCTTGCTTATATCTTGCTGCAGGGAGGAGCTAACTAGCTAACTACTTTCCGAAACTATCTCATTGGTTTCAGTCTTTTGTTTCTCTGGCGTCTAGATTACCATACCTATTCATCCCTACAACGACTGTTTTTCACACAGTGAAAAACTGTCGTTGTAGGGATGTTTTCACACAGTGAAAAACAGTCGTTGTAGGGATGAATAGGTATGGTAATGAGCGGATGAGCGGCGAAACGTTTTCGACCAAACAAACTTTGTCCAGTTGACACATTGAATTTCTTCTTTTATCATGGATTCTACCTGGACGACTGAGGGACTCTTCACGCGTACAACTAATGTTTGATTTCTTTAAAAGATTGGGAGAAAATACAGATTGTACCCAGTTGAACCCAGCTTGAAAAACATTGTATTTTGAAACAATTCTTCATTTCTCTTGCCTCAAACCGCTATTACTTGAAAGGTTTAGATGATGAAATAATCTTCAGGCAAATATTGAAATAGCTGTGGTTTCGCTTTTAGAAGCACCGTGAGAGTGCGATCTTAAGACATTCTCTTTATAAACATTTTTTAGCCTAAAGGTTTTGTTGGACAGAAGATTTACAGCGTGAAATGGGGAAGGAGGGGGAGCAAACGGCTGAAACTTGGAGTCAAAAGCAAAGATGCAAAGGTGGTAACAGTGTGCGTTAGAATTATGTTCATTTCTAGGATAAGGTTATCGTTTTGAGTGACCAGATGTCTCCATTTACCTGATACAGTCCCAGTTTTGAGCTTTGTGTCTCCTGTCCCAGCAGATTTATACAAAACCTGTGATTTGTCCCAGTTTTATACAAGAAATGTTTAGCAACAGTAAACAGGGTAATATATTGTCATTTGTTCAGCTAAAATACAGAAATCCATGCATGAAAATTACCATAAGGCAAAAATATAATTATGACTGGCTCACAAGAGAATCAAGAATGGACAATCTTACTTACTCTTTTCACTATTTTATTTATACCAAGCGTCTCAGCCCACATGTGTTCTTGTCTTGAATTTTGAAATTCTGCTCACCCTATAATAATTACACCAAAACTGATTGCAGGCTTTTCAGTTGGAGACTGCCTAGACACTTTTTGGTGGGCTCTTTGCCACCTGCTTGTCTCTGTGGAGATGTGTTTATTCTGGCTGGAATGTTCCCCAGTACGTTGCATTATCTTACATTTATTTTTTAATGCAACAAATATACATTGAAAAAACAGCATTCTTACTACTGGTGTTCCACAGATCTGACATGTAATATGGCCTGACACCTTGTCTCTATGGGTTCAGATAAGTCTACTGTAACGTAACATTCCAGGGAAAGCAATAACATCTCTATGGGGAGAAGCAGAGTTTTTAAGCCCAAATTCAAGTATTTTTAGGGTTAAAGTATACTGTTGATGAATGAGTTATAACATGGTAAAACCGTGGGATAGAGGTGGGCGATGGTATATAGACGATATAGTCTTCAAAACCATTACAATATTATTTCTATAACATGAAACTAATTAAAAGGTGATATTGTTTTGTCTGGAATGGTAAAAGGAGAAATTCAATTTGTCAACTGGACAAAGTTTATTTGGTCGAAGACGTTTCGCAGCTCATCCAAACTGCTTCGTCAGTTCTGGTTAGAGTGCTGATGGACACTGCTTATGGACACTCTAGCTGTAGGGAGGAGCTACCTACAATGAAATTACTCAGAAACTCACCCGCCTCTTTGTTTTTCAGTTTCTGTCTTTTGTTTTCAGTTTCTGTATGGCGTCTAGTTTAGCATACCCATTCAGTACCATAATGGGTGTTTTCTCACCTCTGGACCTGATCTGGCTAGCCCTATTTCCTTTTCTTTGTTTGTTTTGATTTAGGTTTGAGAATGAAATTATAGATGGGAGACAAATAGTGTCTGACCCCTCCATTCCTGTTCAAAGAAGGATTCTCTTTTTTTTTTTGACAAAAATAGCCTCTTTATCTCCCCTCTCAACCCAGTTCTTTGTCTGGAATGTTTCACAGTATGGTAATAAACTGTTCTTTCTTCAGGAAGCCCAAACCAGACCAAGTTTCACGTCAGATCTGTGGCGAGGCAACTCTGCTAGCTGTCAGAATGCCTGTTTTTCTAGGGGTTTTAGCTATAAAGCCACCTGTAATTAAATAAATGTAAGGTAGAGCTGTTTAATGTCATACTGTGGAACATTCCAGAGAGAGCACTGACATATCCATACAGTAGAAACAAGCAGGTGATAGACCCCCAACCAAAAAGTTCCATAGAGCACTTTTTAAATACACTTATTTAAATTCCATTAGCCAACATCCATTCAGTAACTGTCAACATGTGAGTAAAGCTCTGACACCATCTTATTTACTGTGGCGGTAATAGCCTCGCATTATTGACAGAGATGAGTAGCTCCAGTCCTTTTGTGTCTGCAGTAGGGTCCATTTGGCTGTGCTGAAACTGATAAGTCACAACAGATTGGCCACTTACCTCCCTGTTGTTCAGCAGAGCGAGCAGATGTTTCACCACAGCCCTTTGAGCTCAATGTTAATGATCGGACCAAACTCCATTCGTCCCACGGACTTTCTACGTCTTCAATTTAAAAACACTGCACATGGCGGGTCTCTGCGCTAAAATATACATGTCAACAAAGTCTGTGGCACTTCTGTATTTTGCATTTGCTCCTCTGAACAGCTAAACAGCTAACCGACCCACTAAACTGTTCATTTTAACCCACTCTGCATGATACAGTTTGTCCGTAAATCAAGATATGAATATTAATAACCTACAAATCATGTGCCTTCTTTACCCTTAGAAACGAGGCGCACCGCTGTCAATTAAACCTGTTGCTAGGGTCATTTGGCTGAAGCTGAATGCTATGGGTGACGTCACATTCCCTAACAGATTACAGCTCTCGAAAAAAATAAGAGACCACTGCATTTTTTTCTGAAATCAGCATCTCTACATGTATTACAGCCATTCAATTCCAGCGTCTGTTGAATTCCAACACAAACACAAAGCTGAGCTACTTCAGTTCTTGCACCAGGAGTGAAATAAAGTCACTCAAGAACAATGTGAAAGACTTGTGGAGAACATGCCAAGACACATGAAAGCTGTGATTAAAAATAAGGGTTATTGCACCAAATATTGATTTGTGAACTCTTCTTAAGTGTAAACATTAGTATTATGTTGTTTTAAAATGAATCTGATCTTGTTTCTTTGCATTGTTTGAGGTCTGAAAACATGTACAGACACCTCTCAACTTACGAACGAGTTACGTTCTGAACAGCCGTTCATTTGCTGAATTTGTTCATAAGTCGTTATAGGGCATTCTTTAGAAGGGAATGTATGTTTAAGGCTTGTATAAGTAATCTATATGGATTTGTACTGCATTTAAATAACACTAAATAGTAACAAAACAATATGCTTTTTAAAAATATGGAAAACTGATGAGATAAAAAGAAGAGAGAGACGCAGTAGACATAGCTGAGAGAGAGAAAGAGCCAGCGAGCGAGAGAGAGAGAGCGTGTGTGTGTGTGTGTTCCACTTTCACTAGAAGCTTTTCGCTTTTCACCAACCATATTGGATTACGGATGCAAGAATTATTTACCGATAAAACAACAAAGTTCGTAACACCGCAAGAGATACGTCTGAACACTTGGGTAGTTTCAACTGAGTGGGCAGAGGAGAGAGTGTGATGCTTGGGGGATGCTGGGCACATGATCGCAGCGCCCTGACTGTGCATCGGCGGCGGAAATACGCACTACGTAATGTACTCGGAAGTCGGAATAGGCGCTAAATACAAAAAGTCACTTAAGTACATGTACAGCACTTTTGCCCAAACATTTAACTTATTTTATTTTTAATTTTCGACCTATGGACAGTTTTGTTCATAACTCCGAATGTTCGCAAATCGAATGTTCGTATGTGGAGGAGCGTCTGTATCTTTTTTGTTATTTTAACCATTTGTTATTTTCTGCAAATAAATGCTCTAAATGATAATATTTTTATTTGGAATTTGGAGGAAATGCTGTCAGTAGTTTATAGACTCAAACAAAAATGTTCCTTTTGCCCAAACACATACCTATAAGTAGTAAAATCAGAAAAACTGATAATTCTGCAGTGGTCTTTTTTTCCAGAGTTGTATATGCAGTCTTTGGTCTGAACCTGCATGATTGTAAAGGGTTTGTATAGCCTTGTTACTCCACATAAAACATCTAGAAAAATACTAGAATATAATAAAAGATACTAATCAATACTAAAACTAGTATCAAAACTACAAATCAATAATAAAAAGTCACACTAACCTTTATGACTAGTATATGCCCATGCTCCACTCTGGAACCTACCTAGACGACTGAGGGATTACACAGACAAGAGTACATGGTAATACAAAAGAAAAAAATATGATTTAATGTGCAAAATCACATTCTATTGTGTGTTTTGTTTTTGTTTTAATTATTATTTTTATATGTTAAGGGCTGTTCGATCCCTGTATGACCGGAGCAGGAGCTGTGTTCGCATTGCCGGTAGTAAGTCGGACCTGTTTCCGGTGCATGTTGGACTCCGCCAGGGCTGCCCTTTGTCACCGGTTCTGTTCATTATATTTATGGACAGAATTTCTAGGCGCAGTCAGGGGCCGGAGGGCATCCGGTTTGGGAACCACAGGATCTCATCTCTGCTGTTTGCGGATGATGTTGTCCTGATGGCTTCATCAAACCGGGACCTCCAATGTGCACTGGGGCGGTTCGCAGCCGAGTGTGAAGCGGCTGGGATGAAGATCAGCTCCTCCAAATCCGAGGCCATGGTTCTCGACCGGAAAAAGGTGGTTTGCCCTCTCTGGGTGGGTGGAGAGTCCTTGCCTCAAGTGGAGGAGTTCAAGTATCTCGGGGTCTTGTTCACGAGTGAGGGGAGGATGGAGCGTGAGATTGACAGGCGGATTGGTGCAGCGTCGGCAGTGATGCGGTCGTTGTACCGGACCGTTGTGGTGAAGAGGGAGCTGAGCCAAAAGGCGAAGCTCTCAATTTACCGGTCAATCTACGTTCCTACCCTCACCTATGGCCATGAGCTTTGGGTAATGACCGAAAGGACGAGATCGCGGATACAAGCGGCCGAAATGAGTTTCCTCCGCAGAGTGGCTGGGCGCACCCTTAGAGATAGGGTGAGGAGCTTGGTCACACGGGAGGGGCTCGGAGTAGAGCCGCTGCTTCTCCACGTGGAGAGGAGCCAGCTGAGGTGGCTCGGGCATCTGTTCCGGATGCCTCCTGGACGCCTCCCTCGGGAGGTGTTCCGGGCATGTCCCACCGGGAGGAGGCCCCGGGGAAGACCCAGGACACGCTGGAGGGACTATGTGTCCCGGCTGGCCTGGGAACGCCTTGGGGTCCCCCCGGAGGAGCTGGAGGAAGTGTTCGGGGTGAAGGAAGTCTGGAGGTCCCTGCTTAGACTGTTGCCCCCGCGAACCGGCCCCGGATAAGCGGAAGAAAATGGATGGATGGATGGATATTATTTTTATGTTGGAATCAGCACTGATCATCGAGTCTATTTTTTAGTAACAAAATCGTGTTTGAAATTATGTATGTTTGGGGGACCGTCACCTGCTTGTTTCTTTAGATATGTCATTGCTCTGCTTGGAATGTTCCACAGTATGACATTAAACAGCTCTACCTTACATTTATTCAATTACAGGTGGTTTTATAGCTCAAAAATACAGAGAAAAACAGGCATTCTGACTGTGAGTGGGGTTGCCTCTCCACAGATCTGACCTGTAAGTTGGTCTGTTTTGGTCTCCATGATGATAGAAAGGTTTAATATCATATTGTGAAGCATCCTTGACAACATCTCCAAGGAGAAAAGCATTCGGCAGACCTTCCACCAGCAAGTTCTGCACCTTTAAAAAAATCTTAGTTTAATCTTATTTTTTAAACGATTCTCTGACTTAAACCCCACATGCACCAGCTCCTTGAGTAAAGTGCGAAACACTGGACACAACCTCTCACCGAGAATCGTACTTTTAATGAGACTTTTACCAACATGCTAAGTGCGCTACTGGCCGGTTAGCCCTGTCTCAAACACTTACCCAGCCTCTCCTTGTACATTTGGGGAATTACTCTCACGGTTCGACTTTCTGCAGCTTGGAGATGAGATGGATGCCACGGAATTATGCTAATGAGGCGTGCTGTCGTCCAATCACATGCTTCGCTGGGTCAAAGGCCAGGTACGCGGAGAGAAGAGCGCGTGGAAGACTCGGTAATTGACATCAGAATTTGCAAACAAGTTTCAGTGTTATTGTGAGTATTCTTTTTAGTGTTGCTATTTTCCAAGTGTGTAAATAAAGCAGTGAAGGAGAGAAAATTGATTTTGAAATGAGAAGGCAAACAAAATGTAGTATTTGTTCATCATAGTTATTTTAAATACTGTAGTTTTTTTACTCCTTGTTTTAAAGATAAGATAAGACTTTATTGATCTCACGCAGGAGAAATGTACTTGTCACAGTAGCTCCAGATAGGAACAGTTTGAACAAGAAAGAAAAGTGCATGCAGGCAGGAATGGCATAAAGATAAGTAATAATAATAATAAAATAAGTAATAATAGAATAAGTAATAATAATAAAACAGTAACAAGGAGAGTATTGAAAAACGATATTGCACGTTGGAAAAAGCGATATTGCACGTTAGGACCATACAGTGGAGTTATACAGTCTGATAAAGATAAAGATAAAGATGCATTATGTAACTTTTCTGGTGAAAGGGTCTGTCAAATGCTTTTCTGCATGGAGATGTTGCCTTTCTATCTTCATGGAGACCAAACCAGGCCAAGTTACAGGTCAGATCTGTGGAGAGGCGACCCCCACTCACTGTTTTTCTAGGAATTTATGAGCTATAAAACCACCTGTAATAGAATAAATGTAAGGGAGAATTGTTTAATGTCATACTGTGGAACATTCCAGGAAGAGCAATGACATATCCATAGAAACAAGCAGGTGGTGGACCCCAACCAATAAGTTAGGCCTCTTCAGTCTGCTGCCATCAGGAAGGAGTCTGAGGAGCCTCAGGGCAAAGACCAGCAGACTGAAAGACAGCTTCATCCACCAAGCTGTCAGGATGCTGAACTCTCTCCCTGCCCTCCCTCCCCCAATGACACTGCTGCTTAAATTACACTTAAATGACACTGACACTGCTGCTTAAAAGATAAGTAACATTTTTTACAATCTGAGCCTTATTACGGTAATAAAACAACGTGATTTATTCACCAATAGTACTTTGGTGTCATTTGGAGCTTTTCCGGAGATGTTGTAGTTTAGCGATATCCGTAACGTGAGTGCTCGGGGCAGGTGATTGCAGTCACCAAATAACACAAACTTTAGCTCTTTTCAAATTACAGAAACTCAATGTGTCAGCCTACATGTTCGCTGGAGTCAAAAGTGGTCTGTAATCCGATCCAGCCAGGTTTTCGTGTTTGGGTCCATTCTCAAAGCAAGTAGCCACAACTTCAATAACTCCGGATTGTGACGAGAAAGCCTGTGAAAACTCAAGTTCGTCCAAGCTGTCATTTGGTTTTCATAACTGGGATAAATGTATGTTCGCACCATTTTCTCAAGCGGAGATGTTTTCGTCTTCTTAGCTTCTTTCGGACAGTAACAGAGAGCTGACGGTGGCATTTATCTACAAATCAGCTGTGAATGTGCGATGTCCTCGATGATGACGTCATCAAATGAAAATATAGCTGGATATCGGGTTTCAGGCCGTTTTTGTCTCCAGCGAAACTCTAGAGTTTAGACTGACACATCCAGCTTCTGTGATTTGAAAAGTGCTCAAGTCTGTGTTATTTGGTGACTCCCCTGAGCACTCACGTTACCCGGATATCGCTAAACTACAAAATCTCCGGAAATGCTCCAAATGACACCAAAGTACAGTGGGTGAGTAAATGACGTTGTTTTATCACCGAAATAAGGTCCAGATTGTAAAAACATTACTATTCCTTTAAATGACACCATTTGAGCTTTATTACGCCACACATTGTGTTTTACCTATTTGTATTATATCCAAGTTTACTGCACTTTTGCTACGAGTATACGTGATGTTTTAGTCATGGCGTTTATTGTCTTGTTTATCAGATGTTTTATGTTATGTTTTACTGTGGGCCTAGGGAGCGCTGCAATTTCAAATCCTGTTTGTGCAACCTGTACGTATGGTTTTTGACAATAAAGCTGACTTTGAACTTTGAAGTTACACAGTTCACCTTTAATGGCGATATTCTTACTTGTTAATAGACAGGGTTATGTATGTACTCAGTTTGGAAGGAAGTACTGTCACAATTCATCAAAGGTAAAGAAAAGCAAAAGAAAATTCAATTCTGTGAAGTGAAAAAAAAGTTTTTGACCAAATAGAATCTCTTTTTCTACAGATGATACCTGAATGACTGAGGGACAAAGATAAAGTATATATTTTTTTAATCCTAAAGCAATTTTAACTTTTGCGGTGTTTGCCCAAGCTAAGTCAATTTATTCATAGACTGTTAAATAAGGAATAAAAGAAATTAAAATGAATGAACAGAACAAACTCGCTCATTACCATTACTTGGATTTGAAGACAGCGTCCTTATGCATGATTTGGCAGATCTGACAAGTTACCGCCAGATTTGTGGAGAGGAGTGGTGACCCTGCTGACTGGAAGAAAATATGTTTTTCAAGGTGTTTTTTCAACACCTGTAATTAAGATGGACTAGTTTGATGCCATGCTCTGGGAGATTTCAGGCAAAGAAATGAAAATGGTAAAAACTGTCACATTTTTATCGCTTTTCTACCTTCAAGGCACTCACACACACGCACGCACACACACACACACACACACACGCTTGTACATATACACTTATATAATTATATTTAGTCCAAATAATTTCCCTTGTGAATCAATAAAGTTTGTCCAAGTCAAAGTCATACACCTATGTACGCAGATACTAGAGGTGGTGATGTTACGGTCTGTGTCGAGGCTTCGAAGTGTGTGTCGAGTAATCAGTAAAAACCCAGGTGGTGTGGTTCGGAGTGTGGTCTGATGACGTAAGGGATGACGTCCGAACCTTCCTGAAGCACCGTACCACGTGACTGATTCAGAAAGTGGTTTGCTGGTTTGGCGTGTGAACCGCGTGTCATTTGAAATATAAGGCACAGCGAAATGCAATTGAGTCGACCCGCTCATCTTGTGTTTGGTTTGGTTTTATTGGTGTTTGGTTAGTATCTGTGAGTGTTTAAAAGATGGAACCAGTGAAAAAAGAAAGTTTTCGCCTATTTGAGAGTACAGTGGTACCTCACCTTACGAATGGCCCAACAAACGAAAGTTTCAAGTTACGAAACGCCTTCACGGTAAATTTTGGTCTCTAGATACGAAAGAAAATTCAAGTTACGAAACGCGAAATTTCAAAAATTCAAATAATGCGCGCTCAGCCACACACATTATACGCTTTTCTCAGACTGGATTTAAACTTTTCTCACATTTGTCTCTCGTTTAAACACTCAAACGTTCATAGATTTTCAACAAAATTATTAATAGTGAAGTGTGGGGGGAAGGGGGGAGAAGACTGCGCTCTGACACGTGTGTGATAGCGCACATGACCCAGCGCGGAGCTGACAGCAGGTCTAGACCAAGGTCTAAACCTGGACTGGACCAGGACTAAACCAGGACTAAACCAGGACTAAACCTGGACTAGACCAGGTGGATTAAAGTAGCGAGGAGGGGACTGCACGCAGTCTGAGCGCATGAACGCATGAACGAGACCCATGCAAGGTGGTCTAGAGGAGCCGCGGTGGTCTGGACTAAACCAGGACTAAACCTGGACTAAACCAGGAGGAGCCGCGGTGGTCTCTTGCATGGGTGTCTCTAGTGTAGTACTATTTATTGACCTCTTGATGGCGCCATGGAGTAAATGAATCCTTACGAAGTGTCGGTACATGTGCCGGCACAGTTGACTGAAAGTATCGATGCTTCATGGGGCTTCATCTCACCATCACTAACTAGGTGGGTGGCGAGGTGAGTTAAGTGTTTTGCCTAAGGGCACAACAACAGCATTCATCTGTGAGAGCGGGATTTGAACCGCTAACCAACGCAGCTGGCCAGCTAAGTTACCTCTTGCACCTTTAAGACTCTGCTCCAAACCACACGCAAAAGTTGTACAATGTCTGACCGTAGACTTCTCCGTTACAAACACCCAAACTCATTACTGACAATTAGAGATGACCAAATCTTTATCTCAGTTACATTTTGATTAATAGCTCAGCCTTATTGCAAGAACATTTTAATTATATGTGACAATAATATTAACACCCCACAGCCTAAAACGTGAAATAAAGTTTGGAAAATACTCCGCCAGACTAGGATGAATGCGTTGTATTTCAAAGACGGTAAATTGGTACGAATCCTTCATTGTCAGTAGGAGAGGGTGCGTCTGGGCAATTTGTCTTGTTAACAGTGGTGCCACTCCAGAACATCGGGAAGTGCAGGGTTCATGAGGAAAGGGCAGATGTGTCAGCAGGTAGCATGCCATACATCACTCCAACCTAGTACAGACTGGAGGAGGTACTAGTAGAAAGTAGCAGTGTTGGGAAATACGTATTCAGAATGCTCATTTTCAATACTTGTATTCCGGTTATAATGTTGTTACCTCCTCGTAAACATACCTGGTGTTGTGTTTTGTTTCATTCACACATTTTGGAAGCTTTTATTAGTTTGCCTGCATGTCCAAAGCTCAAAATGTTGTGTTCTACCTTGTAATGTCATGAAGCGCTCATGTTAAGAGCTACCTTTTACCTTTAGTTCAGCAGAGATTGGTTCAGTAGAGATTGGATCCACCCGCAGGAGGATCCATAGGGGGCCGGTGGAGGGGGCTTTGGGCGGCAGTCGAAGGCAGGGGACTCGGCGATCAAATCTCCGAACATGGAGGCGAGCTCTGGAAGGGAGGTGTTCCGGGCATGTCCCACCGGGAGGCGGCCCCAGGAAAGACCCAGGACACGCTGGAGGGACAATGTCTCTCGGCTGGCCTGGGAACGCCTTGGGGTCCCCCTGAAGGAGCTGGAGGAAGTGTCCAGGGTGAAGGAAGTCTGGGAGTCCCTGCTTAGACTGTTGCCCCCGCGACCCAGCCCCAGATAAGCGGGAAGAAAATGGATGGATGGATATAGATTGACTATTCCGGTACTGAATTGAGTCAAATGATTCTAGTCAAAGTGTATGGCGTTTAAAAACACAGTGGAGAACTTCCTGTATTACCACATGACATGACAAGATGGAACAATGTTTTCTGTTTGAGAGGAAAAAAAAACACAGTCTAAATATGTAGGGAAAGACTACTTATAAAAGCACCTGGCTGGAGGGGCGGAGTTTAAAGTGTGGATCGGACCAATCAGACTGTTCCTGATACACCCAGACCCCGCCCCTCCTCCACCTCGCTCGCTTCTTTAGTCGTCCAGGTCCTGCCCAGTTTAGCAGGTTTATCTGAAATGTGGCTGCAAGCGAAGTTTAGGTGTTTAGTCCCACTTTAAAGGTGCATTGTGTAACCTTTAAATTTCTGGTGAAGGTTTCATCAAATGCTCGTCTTCATGGAGATGTTATTGCCTGTTCTGGGATGTTTCACGGTATGGCATTAAACATTTATGTCCAAACCAGAGCTGAAGGGGACTGAGGAGCCTCAGGGCAAAGACCAGCAGACTGAAAGACAGCTTCATCCACCAAACTGTCAGCTGTGAACTCTCTCCCTACCCTTCCTCCCCAATGCCACTGCTACTTAAATTACACTTAAATGACACTGTCACTGCTGCTTAAATGACACCATTTGAGCTTTATTATGCTACACATTGTATGTTTTTCCTATTTGTATCATATACAAGTTTACTGTACTTTTGCTACAGGTATATGTGATGTTTTAGTCATTGTGTTTATTGTCTTGTTTATCAGATGTTTTATGTTCACTGTGGGCCTAGGGAGCGCTGCAATTTCAAATCCTCTGTGTGCAACCTGTACATATGGTTTTTGACAATAAAGCTGACTTTGAACTTTGAGTTACAGGTCAGATTTGTGGAGAGGCAACCCCTCTCACAGTCAGAATCCATGTTTTCCTAGGTATTTTTGAGCTACAAACCACTTGTAATTGAATAAATGTAAAGTAGAGCTTATTAAAGTCCTACTGTGGAACATTTCAGACAGAGCAATATTTCCATAGAAATAAGCAGGTAATGGACCCAACCACAAAGCTACATAGTGCATCTTTATGTTGAGTTAGTGGTTGTTGTGGAAATGTATCCTCTGCATTTGACCCATCCTTCGGTGTAACCTGTCAACAACAACCGCTTTGCACCATCCAGAGACACTAAATATACTGTATATTTGAAGCTGCTTTTATTATATCATTTTATTTTATATGAATTTTTTTAAAAATCACTAAAAAAATTACAACAAAATGAAAATGTTCTGGCATTTCCGAAGAACATACATAATCTGGACATGTCTGGCTATGTAGTTAACATTCTATTGCAGTCCTTTCAAACTTTAAATTCACTCAGATGCTTCCTCCTCCGTGCAGTAAAAAAAACATTTGGCAAAGGCAAAGTGTGGAACAACAAGCAGGAGAAGCAAATATGTTCTTCAGAGCCACATCTGCCCATGTAAATGATGTTTAAACACACGCTCCCTAATGCCCCCGCCTGGGACTATGACTTTATCTGGGATAGTCTAACCTTGGCAGGCGCTGAGCAGATGGAAATGATTTTAGGATGCAGCACAGTGTAGCTAGAGATTTATTGTATTATACTGTTACAAAATAAAGATATAGACTATGTAGGACAGATTTGCATTGTATCTCTTACAGATCTAGGCTAATCTGTTATTGTCTACGAATGTTGAGCTATTTGTGGTACATGAGCTTGTTCTATTGGTACTCAAACTTCCCATCAGTTGTATTGTTCCTCTAAAGGTCCTATATTGTGCAAAATTGACTCATGTGAGGTTTTACTAGTTATAATATTGTTACCTTTTCAGAAAAATACCTGGAGTTGTGCTTTGCTTCAATGACAAATGTTTGCGTAATCCTTTATTATTAGTCTGTGTACGTCTCCAAAGCTGAAAATTCAATTTCTTTTCCACCTTGTGATGTCATGGAGAGGTAGATTTCAAGTTAACTGCTGACTTTTACCTTTAGCTCAATAGAGACAGGGCTGAAATTATCCAAATGATTCTAGTGAAGGTGTAAGGCGTTTAAAACACGGTGGTGGAGTACTTCCTGTATTACCACAGAGAGTGTTTTCTGTTCTAAATGTGTAGGGTTTGTGTGTTAAACATGCATGGATGAAACAAAACATAACTCCAGGTATGTTTTTGAGAACGTAAATCTGAAAATCTGAGTCTTTTGCATCAACTATTTTATCCTCTTTTGGGTTAGTTAGAAGCAGATCCAAAAACATTTAAATCCACATGCAGTACATTAAAACCCAGCCTCTGTCCTTCTTGCATGATAAAGAATTAATTTTATGTTGGACATCTATTGATTTTATAGAGCCAAATGTTCCTGGGTCTAGTGGAGTATTCACTACAGCTGATAATGTAAATGGGCAGAGGTGCTGTTAAGTGAATTTCAATGCTCTGCGGTCTGATGTGGGGCCGTTAAACAGTTCAGCAATGCAGCAAACTGATAAAGTCCAGTGCTTGGCTCCACAACTCTGAAATTTTTACTGCAGATTAGAAGACATGTGGAGGCATATACTACTCTTTAGTTTCAAATTATTACTGCCAAAGTATGTACATTTGCCGATTAGCATTTAACCTTTTTAGCATTTTAAAATATGATGATGAGATGGTTTATGATTATCTCAGATGAGAAAAATTATGTTGGGGTGATAACTGTCCTTGTCTGTCTTTTTGTAGGGTTAAAGATGCGTAGTTGTGATGTCATTATGTGGAGAACCATAAGCATTCATCCATATTATTCTTTAAGTACTTGGCGGCACGGTAGCTGAGTGGGTAGCGCTCATGCTTCACAGCAAGAAGGTTCCAGGTTCGATCCCCGGGTCGCCCAGGCCTTTCTGTGTGTGTTCTGTGTGGAGTTTGCATGCATGGTCTGGGTTCGATCCCCGGGTCTGGGCCTTTCTGTGTGGAGTTTGCATGTTCTCCCCGTGTCTGGGTCCGGGCACTCCGGTTTCGCCCACCAACCCAAAACATGCACCATAGGTAAATCCTCCAGCTGAGGTCCCCGAGCTGCTCACTGCTCCTAATAACAGGATGGGTTAAATGCAGAACTGGAATTTCCCCACTGTGGGACTAATAAAGGCATAGCTTTCTAGCTTTCTTAGTCCCCACACATTCACCAGGCTCAAGCCGTGTCTCAATTCGCAGTGTGCACAGTTCGAAGTGTGGTTTTAAGTACACTCCAGACTGTGCAAGTGTACTCTGCGGACCGCATGGGCGTCTGCGAAATAGGACACACCCCGCAACTAGCAGATGCAGCCGCCGACTCCATTTTCTCCCGTAGAAGAAGTAGTGTGCAGTGCATGCTGGGATATATGACTGCGCATAGTGTGCATGGATGCACAATTGGTCCACGCCCCGATTTTCATGGAAACAACTGCAGTTTTCAGGGTGCATTTTAACTGTGCATGGGACAAAAACGAAATGGGACAGCAGTTGTTGCGCCGGAAATGACGTACGTGCCCTTAAAACCACACTCAGAACTGTGCACACTGCGAATTGAGACACGGCTTCATTCTGACCATTCCAGCACCTCAGTTACCTCAACTATGAAGTTAACGTTAGCTGCTCTAACAGGTATTGTTTTAGCCTAACCTAACTCACAAGATGAATTTGCTTGATATTTGTCAGTTCATGAACACCATGTTGCCAGGCTCCAGCTGTTGCCCCGGGGCTGGGAACCCAGTGGTGAAGCAGCCAAACAAACCAAAACAAATACACCAACAGCAACAAACAAACTTCACTATGTCATTTTGACGTTACTGCACTCTGTGGGCTGACCACAGTGTGCACGAGGTGTAGTTCTGTTTACTTCACTTTTGGGTCAGGCTTGTTCACATACACCGTGCATCATTCACCTCAAACATACACCATGAGCCATGAAGCTCCATGACAACGGACCCTGTGGTCTTTTCCTTCACCTGAATACACCCTGAGGACTGTACGAGCTGATGACGGCAGAGAAAAAGACACAGACAGACAGGAGGAGCTGTGTCTCGCTGATATTACGTTGATCCAAAGTCTCATCTGCAGTGCCCACTCAGGCCTATACTTTATATACCTAATCCTTTTTACCCAATTCCAGACACTTTTTCTTGCACTGTGTAGGTCGCCCACGTCTACACCACCCTCGAGTGTGAGAGGAGCTGCTCAGAGACCACCTCTCTGAGAGAATGCTCTTTTACATTGACCTCAGCAGTGACATTGTGAACCACCTCAGTCTATTTTATTTGAGCTGAAACTGACTGGTGTTTTTGAAACACAGCAGTTGAAATAGAGCTTTCTGTATTTGTGGATGGGAAAGATGTGTGTGCTTTTCTCTCAATTGGTTTAAACAAAACGTTTGATTTCACTACTACTAATTTTAGTTGATTGTACATACTTATTATTATTATTATTATTATTATTATTATTATTATTATTATTATTATTATTATTATTATTATTAACCTTAATTTTGATGCATGCTTATATTTCCCTACTGTTTCTGAAACTTGCGTTGTGATACTGCAATTTCCCCATTGTGGGACAAATAAAGGATTATCTTATCTTATCTTATCTTACTCCTATTACTACTAATGCTGGTACTACTGCTACTACTACTACTACTACTACTACTACTACTACTACTACTACTACTACTACTACTACTACTATTACTACTATTTCAACTCTGCAACTCTCCAAACAATTCAGCCTAAATGTTTTGATCAGATGTGTTCCCTGTGCGGGTTTATTGACGGCGCATGCTTTTCCATGGCTAAATGCTTCCCCAGTCTTCAGAGCCCTCTGCCCAGTGTGTGTGTGTGTGTGTGTGTGTGCGTGTGCGTGTGTGTGCTATAAATGAGATAGAGATTCCCAGTGAGCCGGGAGTCTTATTGGCTGATTAATAATGTAGGGAATATGGAGCACGTCCACACTGCACATTACAGACTTCACACAGGCATATTTTCCATACACACAACATTAAACTTTTAGATCGGACTGAATGCGTCTCCACTGTGCTTCAAATATTTCTTTTTTACTGTCAAGTCAATAAGTCTAATATTTAATACAGAGATAGAGAGTCTAGTAACTAATAAAAATCATCGGGTCCGACATTTGTGCATTTACCTTTTGGATATTTCATGGCAAAGTACAATTGGTAGGGAAATCTGTCTCTTGCCCCCAATCTGGAAGTATGAAGTTGTCACATTCTGAAAACACCAATAATTTGCAACATATTTTTGACAGCTAATATCCGCAATGCCAAGTATTTCTGAGTTTATCCTCTAGGCAAAAACTCTTAGCACCCTGACCTCCTGTAAAAAGATCTGTGTGTCAGATTTGATGAAGTAGACAACATATGTTAAGCTCATTGGAATTGCACTAGAGATGATTTTTAGTGAGACAGAATCAATGAAAATGATTCATCTGCTCAAGGTCAGAGCGCTTGGTTTCCTTCTATTCACAGGGAAATTCAATAGGTTTTAAACAGAGGCATATGCTAGGCCTCGGGCTATCTTATAAATATGAAACGTATAAAGTATTAATATTGTTGTACAAAGCGTCAGAAGTATGACTGAGTCCAAGATAAGTTTTGATCCATTTTGTTAGCTAAAAATCCTATATTAAACTGACTCTTGTGATCTTTACGCCACGTTAGAATGTTGTTACCTTGTCCAAACATAACTGTAGTTGTGTTTTGTTCCATTCACACACACACGTCTGAGTAATCCTTTATTATTAGTCTGTTTATCTCCAAGCTAAAAATGCTGTTTCACATTGTGATGTCGTGAACTGGTAGTTTTCAAGTCTTTTTTTTTTTTTTTTACCTTTATCTCAGTAGAGTTTGGCAATTCCAGGGCTGAAATTATCCAAATTATTCTAGTGAAGGTGTATGGAGTTTAAAAACACACTGGAGCACTTCCTGTATTACCACATGACATCACAAACTGGAACAGAGTGTTTTCAGATTGAGACAAGAACTCTAAATGTGTGTAATATGACCTTTTTAAGAACGCATACAGCTCTGGAAAAAAATAAGAGACCAAAATAAGAGATTTCTTCTGAAATCAGCATCTCTACATGTATTACAGCCATTCCATTCCAGCGTCTGTTGAATTCCAACACAAACACAAAGCTGAGCTACTTCAGTTCTTGCACCAGGAGAGGAATAAAGTCACCCAAGAACAATGTGAAAGACTTGTGGAGAGCATGCCAAGACGCATGAAAGCTGTGATTAAAAATAAGGGTTATTGCACCAAATATTGATTTCTGAACTCTTCTTAAATGTAAACATTAATATTATGTTGTTTTAAAATGAATTTGATCTTGTTTCTTTGCATTGTTTGAGGTCTGAAAACATGTATCTTTTTGTTATTTTGACCATGATAATTTTGTAGTGGTTTCTTTCAGCTGTATAATGCAAAATTGTGTTTTTTGACCTTCTAACCGTGTTGTTGTCCCCTCATTGAAAACATACCTGGGTTGTTATATGCTTCATTCACACTAATTTATCTATTAATTCAAAGTCGTCTTCTCTGAGCACTCAAAAATGCTCTGTTTGTTTTTGTTTTGTTGCGTCATAGATAATACTCTAGGCCAGGGGTCTTCAACGTTTTTCAGGCCAGGGACCCCCAAACAGATGGCGAACTGGGCCAGGGACCCACCTACTATATATACGGCATAGAATTGTGTTTTATATTAAATTGAGCTTAGTGTCATGTATAAACATTGCTACTCTGTTATGGTACATCCAATACAAGGAAATAATACACAGGTTAATACTGTATTTTACACTATAAAATATAAAATTATATTATTTTAAAGTGAAATCAAAAGATTTCGCGACCCCCCTGCAGTACCTCCGCGACCCCCCTAGGGGTCGCGACCCCCCTGTTGAAGACTTCTGCTCTAGGCTTCTCCTGCTCAGTTTTTAAGCTCATAAAACATCACCCGTCTCATTAAGCATTCAAACTGTGCTTACAACGAATGCATGGCTCTATTAGCGTTCACAGACGGAAACAACTTCAACTTTCTAAATGTGCATTCCTGTTGCTGACAGCAGGGGAAGCTCCAGAGCCTAAATGCCTCATGTTAGAGCAGTGCTTCTCAATTATTTTCTGTGACGCCCCCCCTAGGAAGAAGAAAAAAATTCACGGCCCCCTCCCTGCGCGTGACTATTAATAGTACAGTGGTACCTCACCTTACAAAAAACCCAACAAACGAAAATTCCAAGTTACGAAACGCCTTCACGTTAAATTTTGGTCTCTGGATGCGAAAGAAAATTCAAGTTACGAAACGCGAAATCTCAAAAATTCAAATAATGCGCGCTCAGCCACACACATTATACGCTTTTCTCAGACTGGATTTAAACTTTTCTCACATTTGTCTCTGTTTAAACACTCAAACTTTCATAGATTTTCAACAAAATGTATTAATAGTGAAGCGTGGGGGGAAGGGGGAGGGTGGAGAAGTGTGCGCGGGGACACATGTGTGATAGCGCAGCATGACCCGGCGCGGGGCGAGACCCGTGCTCAAACCGTGCCTCCTCTAAAACAGGATTAAACCAGGTCTAAACCAGGTCTAAACCAGGTCTAAACCAGGATTAAACCACCGTGGCTCTTACCTGCGTTCGTTCATGCGCTCAGGCTGCGTGCGGTCCCCTCCTCGCTGCTCGCCTCAGCTGTGACTCGTGAGAAACCAGGAAATAGACCCGCACGCGGTGCTTTAATCCACCTGGTCTAATCCTGGTTTAGTCCAGGTTTAGTCCTGGTCCAGTCCAGGTATAGACCTTGTTTAGACCTGGTTTAGTCCACGTTTAGTCCTAGGTCTCTTAGCCAATCAGGACCCAAAACACAGTGTTACACTATATAAAAAAGTTACACTATAAAAAAAAAAACTTGGAACAGGGCCTTGGAACGAATCAGGCTTTTTCCATTGAAATAGCTACTCAACTTACGAAAAATTCACGTTATGAAACCACTTCTGGAACAAATTAATTTCGTAAGGTGAGGTACCACTGTATTATTTGTCTAGAAAATTGTTATTAGTACACCTCTGTATAACATTGTATCCTTTATTAACATTAAAAACATATAGGAAAGAAACTTACAACTAAGACTCATTCATTCATTCATTCATATTAATTTTTTTTAATGCAGCTTTGCGCACATTTGTTTACGTTTTACAGAAACGAAACTTAAAATCACATGGCCCATTTGCATAAACTAAAGGCACTGTCCCTGTGCTGCTTCTGTCAGACTAAAGGACATGCATGTTTTTCTGTGACAGAGGATGTTCTGCTGATGGTGAGTCTGTTCTGTATATCGCGTATTTAAGGTTGCCGACCCCTGCCCCAGAACAACAATGAGAGCACCACTGCCAACTACTGTTGTTGATGTGCAAATACACTTAGTTCTAGTACATTCATTGAATGTTCTAGTTCTAGTTCTAGTACAGTACGGCAAAAAAGCATGTTTCCCAGGGTCACACGTGCGGGGCCCGCCCCACTATTTGAGAAGCACTGTGTTAAAGGGAGTTGAATTTTTTAAAGCTCATTTTTATCATGCACATATTTTAACTTTGAAAAATGTAAATACTTATCCCAAGGTGACCAAAAGCGTGTTTAAAAGTAAATTAATGCCACAAGAATGCATACTGTTTAAAGTTCACCTATGTAACTTTTCGGTTGGGGGTCCGTCACCTTCATATTTCTATGGAGCTGTCATTGCTCTGCTTTGAATGTTCCACAGTGTCGCATTAAACATCTTACGTTACTTTTTAAAAATATTACCGGTGGTTTTATAGCTCAAAAATACCAAAACAAAAACAAACAGGCATTCTGACAGTGAGCAGGGTTGCCTTTCCACAGATCTGGCGAGAGGTGAGTTGGTCTACATGAAGATAGTAAGGTTTAATGCCATACTGTGATACATTGCAGACAAAGCAATAACATCTCCATGGAGAAAAGCAGGTGGTGACAGTTACTTGACTCCATGAAAACCATATTTGTTTGCGTGAAAGTTCCTCAATATGGCATTCAGCGTCTCCATCTTGCATTTATTCAGCAGCAGGTGTCTTTGTGAGTGGGGTCACCTTTCCACAGATCTGACGGCTCATTTATAAAACTTTACATGAAATTCTTATTAAAAGTGTATGAAGGAACAAAACAAAAACTTCAAAGTTCTTCAAACTTTCTCACTTCTCTTCTCTCTTAACTTAAAGGTGCATGGTCTGGGTTCGATCCCCGGGTCGCCTGGGCCTTTCTGTGTGGAGTTTGCATGTTCTCCCCGTGTCTGGGTGGGTTTCCTCCGGGCACTCCGGTTTCCCCCATCAACCCAAAACATGCACCATAGGTACCTCCAGCTTAGGTCCTGACCAAACCGAAGCAAGAAGATCATGGAGATGGTCCCCGGGCGCCCTAATGTGTGTGCTGCCCACTGCTCCTAATATATGTATATATATATAGGATGGGTTAAAATGCAGAGAAGAATTTCTCCAGTGTGAGATCAATAAAGTCACTTCACTTCTTCTCTGTAACTTTTTGTTGGGGGTCCGTCACCTGCTTGTTTCTACGGATATGTCATTGCTCTGCCTGGAATGTCCCACAGTGTGACATTAAACAGCTCTACCTTACATTTATTTAATCCCAGGTGGTTTTATAGCTAAACAATACCTAGAAAAACAGGCATTTTGACTGTGAGCGGGGTCGCCCTTCCACAGATCTGACCTGCAACTTGGTTTGGTTTGGTTAAATACAATACTGTGAAGCATCCCAGACAAAGCAATAAGATATCCACGGTGAAAAGCATTTGACAGACCTTCCACCAGAAAAGTTACACAATGCACCTTTAAAGAGAGGGCATTAACTGCTAAGATGTAACATATTTTGATCACCATGTTACTATATTTTATTTAAAGGGACAGTGTGTAAGATTTTTACTCGTTAATTACTGAAATTGAAGATACCCATTCAAAAATACATTGTTTTCCAAGCCTTTTCACTTCCATCATGAAATCAAAGTATTCTTTTGGACTAAGATATAGTCACATAAAAGGGGGATCTTCCCCATGCAGAGGCAGCCATTTTGAATACGAGAGCTGCAGAAGGACATTTGGGCTCCACCTTCGGCAAGGCTCGTGGTTTTGGGTAAACAACACAAGCATGCTGCCGGATCAGACGTCGTAATGGATCTAACACGTGTTTTGGACTAAATTGTTTTACTGGATTTTATTCGCTGGATCCTTACGGACAAATTGAGAGCAAGTTTATGGTGAAATACAGAGTTTGACCTGTGCAAAGCATTCTAAGGTAAGCTAACCTCGTTTTGTGCTTTTCCGTATAAAAGCCCCATGTGCTCGGGGAGTGTTTGTTGTGCAGGGAAATGAATTGCATAGTCAAAAAGAGGAGACTGTAAGGTTTCATTTGATGTGTAGAGTGTCATGGTACATGATCGGGAATGTGTGTTTTCATGAGAAAAAAACAAAACAAAAACGGGACCGCGTTTTATTTATACAGTAGCGGCGCGCGGCTCGTGCGCGTGCCCGGGTGACCCTCAAGGTCTGCCATAGCTAAAACCTATGCGCCACGAATCCTACACACTGGGGCTTTAAAACAAAGTATTAACATGTTTTATAAGTTTCACTTTCGTTTTTGACTATCACAACACACTCAGCATGCATCCCGCTAATGAAACTACTACACATCGAATCAGATTTGTGAAGTTGTAGTGTATTGTTTTGCTTCACGCTTTTGTGTACTGCTTTTAAAAATTGGGACATGGGCTAAGCTTGTTCTGCCACCTGTAAGGAGGTTCCAGATAGGGCCCAGGAGAGATTGACTTATTAAACAAAACATGCATGGACACAAAAACCACACAAAGGCATGCATTTGAAGAGGAAATACAGCTCTGGAAAAAACTAAGAGACCGCTGCATTTTTTTCTGAAATCAGCATCTCTACATTTATTACAGCCATTCCATTCCAGCATCTGTTGAATTCCAACACAAACACAAAGCTGAGCTACTTCAGTTCTTGCACCAGGAGTGGAATAAAGTCACCCAAGAACAATGTGAAAGACTTGTGGAGAGCATGCCAAGACGCATGAAAGCTGTGATTAAAAATAAGGGTTATTGCACCAAATATTGATTTCTGAACTCTTCTTAAGTATTATGTTGTTTTAAAATGAATTTGATCTTGTTTCTTTGCATTGTTTGAGGTCTGAAAACATGTATCTTTTTTGTTATTTTGACCATTTGTCATTTTCTGCAAATAAATGCTCTAAACGATAATATTTTATTTGGAATTTGGGGGAAATGTTATCAGTAGTTTATAGAAAAATGTTCCTTTTACCCAAACACATACACTGCCTGACAAAAGTATTAGGACGATTGTGTATTTCTGAACTTTCATAAATAATGATAACAAGACGTATTGGTAATGACAACAAATCAATTTATTGATTTATTAAAGCAAATTTCATCATGTGTAAAGGAATATTATTGCAACAATGTAACAATACCAAGTTAAATAGCTTTTTCAACAAAATAACCACCTTTGGCCTTAATCACAGCTTTACAAATTCTGTCTGTCCTTTCAGTTATGCATATTGTGGGATTCGAGAACTCTATGATATGAGTTGGATTTTAAAGATCCCATGACATGGTACTTCTTGATGCTTTTATATGGCTCCTTAATGGTTCCCTAATACTGTAAATGAATCCTTCTTCAAAATCAACACTCAGTGCATGAGAAACAGAGATAAGATGAGAAAGAGTAATTTTTCTCTCTCTGAACAGGCCATAATGGGCGTTGTTGCTTGAATGCAAATGAGGAGAAAAGTGCTGGCCTATAGTAGAGGGTGGGGGCGTGGCCAAACTCTCCGCTCTCGGCTCTGAGCTCTCAGCTGATCCATTTCCGTGTTTTTGCACGGGCGGAGAGATTTTAAGCGTTCCATTGAAAAATAAACACATTTCCACAGAAAATAAAATTAAACCACTGCTGTTCAAAGGTCCAGAGGTTCAGATAAAGGACTTCCGAGCCTAGAAACACTCGGACGTGCCTCCAGGCAAATAAAAAAAACGCATTTCGCATTGCCTAGCGCATTCGCAGTCCAAACTCTCTGGGCGTGATTTACAGAGACGCTGAGTACAGACAGACGGGGGTGGAACTGCATTTGCATTTCTTTTTTTGAGCTGACGTCAATAAGGTGCCTTGTTCAAAATCGCCCGTTTGAGCTCCGATTTTTTGTAACGCAGAAAAGGATCGCAAATGCTCAGTTTAGACATTTCGTAACTTTTAACCATGGGGGGGCCCTAAACAGGGTAGGGGAGCTCACATTAACATTCAAAAACCTCAGAAAGTGAAAATTTCTTGCCATGGGACCTTTAAAATATTATAAATTAAGTGTTCAAACTATTATTTTCATAATGAAAGGATGCTATGAAAACATGAGTAATATTCATTCACAAATGGATTTGCACACAATGATCTGAAAATATGAGAACATGTGATAATATAATTGAATAAATGGAATGAAATAGTATTAAGTACACCACATGTAAATAATGTTTGATACATTGAAAAGTTGGCTCAGTACCCCAGCATCACAAATTATGCCATCGTCCTAATACTTTTGTCAGGCAGTGTACCTATAAGTAGTAAAACCAGAAAAACTGATTTTTTGCAGTGGTCTCTTATTTTTTTCCGGAGCTGTATTGAACAAAACCTGCATGGACACCAAAACCTCAGGCATGCATTTGAAGAGGAAATAAATAACATGGCAGAAAGCTCCAGAAATGCTTCAAATTTTCCATCATTTTCAAACTTTTCGGGAAAAAATAAATAAAAAAAAATCTATCTACAAACACATCAAAATCTACAAGTACTTTTACATCTCCAACTCCAAATCAGCACTACATTATCTGGTGCGCCTGCTCTGTTGACAAGATCCTGCTGGCATTTCCAAACACAGCCACAGCAGAAGGTCAACTCCATTTATTACACACTCTTTATCTGGACCTGACCGCCTGGTGCCGCCCTGTAGCAACACCTGTCAACAACCCTGTCTCCTGCTCCTCTAACTCCCTTTTCCTCACTTCCTTTTTATCTCCTCCCTTCTCTCCTTCTTCTCTCTCCCTCTCTCCTCTTCCTCATCCTCTTCTACCTCCTCCCTTCTCTCCTTCTTCTCTCTCCCTCTCTTGTCTTCCTTTCCTCCTCCCCTCCCTCCTCCTTTCTCCTCCTAGTTGTCTTCTTCTACCTCCTCCCTTCTCTCCTTCTCCTCCCTTCTCTCCTTCTTCTCTCTCTCCCTCTCTCCTCTTCCTTTCCTCTTCCTCATCCTCTTCTACCTCCTCCCTTCTCTCCTTCTTCTCTCTCCCTCTCTTGTCTTCCTTTCCTCCTCCCCTCCCTCCTCCTTTCTCCTCCTAGTTGTCTTCTTCTACCTCCTCCTTCTCTCCTTCTCCTCCTTCTCTCCCTCTCTCCTCTTCCTTTCCTCCTCCTCCTCCTCCACTTCTACCTCCTTCCTTCTCTCTCCCTCTCTTGTCTTCCTCCTCCTTCCTCCTCTCCGTCATCTCCTCTCGCATCTTCTTCCACCTCCCTTCTCTCCCCACCGTCCTGCCTCTTCTCTCCTTCTCCTCTTCCTCCCCTCCTACTCTCCCTCTTTTTTATTCCTCCTCGCTCCCTCTCTCCTTCCTTTTCTCCCCCTCTTCCTCATCCTCCTCCCTGTGCTATTTCTCAAGTTAATCTTCCTCATTCCCCAGCAATCCTCATTCGTACTTAGAGACTCCTCCAAACAGTTATTTGTATTGATGCAGACTACCTGACATGAACTTTAATCAGGCCTACATCACTCTTCTGTGTGTGTGTGTGTGTGTGTGTGTGTGTGTGTGTGTGTGTGTGTGTGTGTGTGTGTGTGCGTGCGTGCGTGTGTGTGTGTGCGTGCGTGTGAGTGTCTGTGCACGCTCGAGGCATCGCTGCAGTTATTTCTCCGGCTCTTCGGCTCTTCTCATTATTATTGATGCTTTAGGCCTCCCGCACCAGGGTTGTTCTCTGGTCACTGCAGCTTGTGAAGACGGCAGAACAAAGGATGAAAAAGAGTTAGAACTCAGCCAGACAAAAACATGCAGACGGATAGCTTTACGATGTAGGCGTAACTCTGAAATGTACCAAAAGACGAGTTCATTGTTATCTGCGCTATAATGTTGTTTCTTCATCAAAAACAGACCTGGAGTTGTGTTTTGTTTCATTCACACATGTTTAACTCACAAATCCTCCATGTTGGAGGAGTTCTCTCTGAGTTCTTCTCTCTCTGTTCTCCATCACTCCATGCACCTTCACTGACCTTGTTTATTTCAGTGCTGGAGTTGTCGATCTCTACTGAACTAAAGGTAAAAGCCACGTAGATGTTAAAGATAAGATAAGATAAGATATGCCTTTATTAGTCCCACAGTGGGGAAATTCCAGTGTTGCAACGCACAGATCAAGAACAGCACGAAAAAGTAACATGCAATATAATAAATAAATAAATAATGGCCTAGGATAATTTTAAAACTATACCTAAAAATAGACTCTGGATTATAGGGGAATATTTGTAAGTGCAGATACGTTGAATGACATATTAACATTGTTCGTTGTACAGTCTGACAGCAGCAGGAAGGAAAGACCTGCGAAACCTCTCCTTCACACAGCGAGGGTGAATCAGTCTGTCACTGATGCTGCTCTCCAGAGCCGACAGAGGGTCCTGCAGGGGGTGAGACTCATGGTCCAGCATAGAGGTGACCTTAGCCAGGACCCTCTTGTCCCCCACCTTCTGCACTGAGTCCAGAGGACAGCCCAGGACAGAGCTGGACTTCTTGATGACCTTGTCCAGCCTCTTCTTCTCCCTCTCTGTGATGCTGCTGCTCCAGCAGACCACACCGTACAGGATGGCTGATGCCACCACAGAGTCATAGAAGGTCTTCAGGAGTGGCCCTCTCACTCCAAAGGACCGTAGTCTCCTCAGGAGATAGAGCCGACTCTGGCCCTTCCTGTACAGTGCGTCTGTGTTATGAGTCCAGTCCAGCTTATTGTTCAGATGAACACCCAGGTACTTGTAAGAGTCCACTCTCTCAATGTCCCTTCCCTGGATGTTCACTGAGGGGGCAGTAGAGTGGCGTCTGCGGAAGTCCACCACCATCTCCTTGGTCTTCCCTGCATTGATGATGAGGTGGTTCCGCTGACTCCAGTCCACAAAGTCCTGTATTAGTCCTCTGTACTCCCCATCATCGTCATCCTTGATGAGACCAATGATGGCAGAGTCATCAGAGAACTTCTGCAGGACACAGCTGTCCGTGTTGTGTCTGAAGTCTGCAGTGTAGAGGGTGAAAAGAAAGGGCGCGAGGACAGTGCCCTGGGGCGCCCCCACACTGCAGGTCAGGAGGTCAGACACACAATTCTTGGCTCTCACAAACTGGGGCCGGTTTGTGAGGTAGTCCAGGATCCAGTCTGCCAGGTCACAGTCCACACCGGCGGTCTCCAGTTTGTCCCTGAGGAGCAGTGGCTGGATGGTGTTGAAAGCACTGGAGAAGTCAAAGAAGAGAATCCTCACAGTGCTGCCGGGGTTTTCCAGGTGAGACAGTGAGCGATGCAGCAGGTAGATGACGGCATCCTCCACTCCGATGCCAGGCTGGTACGCAAACTGCAGCGGGTCCATCGCTGAGCTCACGGTGGAGCGGAGGTGGCCAAGGACCAGTCTCTCCAGTGTCTTCATCAGGTGGGATGTTAGAGCCACCGGCCTGAAGCTGCTGAGGTCTTTAGCGTGTGGTGTCTTAGGCACTGGTACCACACAGGAGGTCTTCCAGAGTTGTGGCACCACCCTCAGCTTAAGGCTCATGTTGAAGACATGCTCCACAACTCCGCACAGCTCGTCTGCACAGGACTTAAGGAGCCTGGAGTTGATGCCGTCTGGTCCTGCTGCCTTCCTCGGTCTAATCTTCTTGAGCTCCTGTCTCACCTGGGCTGCAGAGAATGACAGTGGCCGGCTGGGGGGATGGGTGAGTCCATGTTTGGTGGAGGGCTGTGGAGCAGAGGTAAAGGTGTGAAGAGGAGCAGGAGTTCCCCATTGTCCAGCTGGGGAGGTGGGAGCTGGCAGCTGGGTGGGGGAGGAGGGGTGCCGGGTGATTGATCAAATCTCCTGAAGTGAGCATTGAGGTCATTCACCCACTGCAGGTCCCCCTCCATCTGGGCAGGAGGTGCTTTGAAGCCTGAGATGGTCTTGAGACTTCTCCACACCCCCTGGATGTTCCTCTCCAGTAGCTGTCGCTCCATCTTCCTCTTATGGCTGGCCTGGCTCATCCTGATTTCTCTCCTCAGCCTCTTCTGTGCAGCCTTCAGCTCCTCCTTGGTCCCTGACCTAAAAGCTCTCTTCTTCTCCTTCAGCAGAGCCTTTATGTCAGGGTTAATCCATGGTTTATTGTTTGAAAAACACCGCACCGTTTGGGAGGGAACGATGTTTTCAAAACAAAAATTTATGTAGTCCGTGATGCATTCTGTCATCGCATTAATGTCCTCTCCATGGGGGTCACAGAGCTCTGTCCACACTGTGGTGTCAAAGCAGTCTCTCAGAGCCTCCTCACTCTCAGCAGTCCACTTCTTCACCACACGGGGCACCACAGGCTGTCTGTGCACAATGGGCTGATACACAGGCCGCAGATGGACAATATTGTGGTCAGCTCTACCCAGGGGAGGCAGTGGGGATGAAGAATAAGCCTCCTTGACGTTGGCAAAAAATAAATCCAATATTTTATTGTCTCTTGTGGGGCAGGTGACATACTGGGTGTATGTAGGCAGAACAGTTGCAGGAGATGCATGGTTGAAGTCTCCAGAAATCAGGAAGAGAGCCTGTGGATGCTTAGTTTGGAGTGTGCTCGTACAGGAGTGCAGTGTGTCACATGCTGTCTCAGCATTAGCAGAGGGAGGAACATACACAGCGATCAGAATCACATGTGAGAACTCTCGAGGCAGATAGCAGGGCCGTAAGCTAATGGCAAGCAACTCCACGTCCTTGTTACACAGCTGCTCCTTAACTGTACAGTGTCCAGGTTTGCACCACTTCTTATTTACAAACACAGCCAGGCCACCTCCTTTTTTCTTCCCACTGTCTGCTGTCCTGTCCGCTCGCAGCAGGTGAAAGTTGTCCATGGCAACAGCTGAGTCCGGGATTTGCGGGGTTAACCAGGACTCCGTGAAAACCATGACGCTACAGTCTCTGTATTCCCGCTGGTACCGTGCAAGCGCCGCTAATTCGTCCGTCTTGTTCTGAATAGACCGCACGTTTCCCGCGATGACAGAGGGAAGCACAGGTCTGCAGCAAAAGGGTAGTGCAGTAAAGGGATAGTGCGTTTAAAAAAAAAAAAGTTAATCTGTATGGGTTTCCTTCTAAAAGTTCCGTGTGTTGACACCGACTTACCTCTGACACTCTCAGCTGATCACGGTTCGGCTCGCTTTCTGGAGCCCACGTAAGTAGGTCCGGTAACTTCCCTGAAACATGAAATAAAGCTTGTTTTTCTTCTCAAAACAAAGCATTTGTCCGAAAAGTCATATATTTGCGCCCCAAACAGTTGTCTACGAAACATCCATTGCCGTAGATTGCGTTTGCGTATTGTGTCTCTTGACTCGTATCACTGCGAGCATATTAGCTGTATTAGCCTGTTAAAGATCCCATGACATGGTACTTCTTGTTGCTTTTATATGGCTCCTTAATGGTTCCCTAATACTGTAAATGAATTCTTCTTCAAAATCAACACTCAGTGCATGAGAAAGAGAGATAAGATGAGAAAGAGTCATAAATGTCACTCTGGAACACTCCATTATGGGGGTTGTGCTTGAATGCAAATGAGGAGGACAGAGGTGGCCTATAGTAGGGGGTGGGGGCGTGGCCAAGCTCTCCGCTCCGCTCTGTGACCCACTTCCGTGTTTTTGCACGGGGGGAGAGAGATGAGAAGCCTTTTATTGAAAAATAAACACATTTCCACAGAAAATAAAATTAAACCACTGCTGTTTCAGATATCCACAGGCTCAGATAAAGGACTTCCGAGCCTAGAAACACTCGCAAGTTCCTCCAGGCAAATAAAAAAAACGTATTTCGCATTGCGTAGCTCCTCCGCAGTCCAAACTCTCTGGGCGTGATTTACAGAGACGCTGAGTACAGACAGACGGGGGTGGAACTGCATTTGCATTTATTTTTTCGATCTGACGTCAATAAGGTGCCTTGTTCAAAATCGCCCGTTTGAGCTCTGATTTTTTCTAACGCAGAAAAGGATCGCAAATGCTCAGTTTAGACATTTCGCTACTTTTAACCATGGGGGGGGGCTAAACAGAGTAGGGGAGCTCACATTAACGTTCAAAAACCTCAGAAAGTGAAAATTTCATGCCATGGGACCTTTAACCTTTAGCGGAAGTGTACGGCAGATGCGGTCCGCCGTAAGGGGAAGTTTACAAGTGAACAGGCTAATACAGCTAATATGCGCGCAGTGATACGAGTCGACAGACACAATACGCAAACGCAATCTACGGTGATGGATGTTTCGTAGACAACTGTTTGGGATACAAATATATCACCTTTCGGACAAATGTTTTGTTTTGAGAAGAAAAACAAGCTTTATTTCATGTTCCAGGGAAGTTACCGGACCTACTTACGTGGGCTCCAGAAAGCGAGCCGAACCGTGATCAGCTGAGAGTGTCAGAGGTAAGTCGGTGTCAACACACGTAACTTTTAGAAGGAAACCCATACAGATTAACATAAAAAAAAAAACAAAAAAAACGCACTATCCCTTTAATGATCAAAAGAGAAGTTCAATTTGTCAACTGGACAAAGTTTGTTTGGTTGAAAACGTTTCGCCGCTCATCCGAGAGGCTTCGTCAGCTCTGGCCCTCATGCTGGTTAGACCCTGTTTATATCTAGCTGCAAGGGAGGAGCTAGCTTCCCTGAACAAAGCTCTGACCTATCCCCGCTACTCTCTTTTGTTTTACGAATTCCTCTGGCGTCTTGTATTAGCATATCTATCAGCCCGCTCACTACACTGAAACAACTCTGAAACCATCAGCTAATCTGTCTCTTTGTATTTCAAATTTCTCTGGAATACAAAGAGACAGATTAGCTGATGGTTTCAGAGTTGTTTCAGTGTAGTGAGCGGGCTGATAGATATGCTAATACAAGACGCCAGAGGAATTCGTAAAACAAAAGAGAGTAGCGGGGATAGGTCAGAGCTTTGTTCAGGGAAGCTAGCTCCTCCCTTGCAGCTAGATATAAACAGGGTCTAACCAGCATGAGGGCCAGAGCTGACGAAGCCTCTCGGATGAGCGGCGAAACGTTTTCAACCAAACAAACTTTGTCCAGTTGACAAATTGAACTTCTCCTTTGATCATGGATTCTACCTGGACGACTGAGGGACTTTTCACGCACTATCCCTTTAACTTGAAAACTACCGCTTCATGACATCACAAGGCGGAACGGAGCATTTTGAGCTTTGGAGATGTAAACAGACTAATAATAAAGGATAAGTTAAACAATATAAGACCTTTAAATACAAAATTATTGTTGATAAAGTTAAAGTAGGAACACAGTGGCATAGTGGATTGAGCCCATGTACCAAAAGACAGCTGCTTCATTTGAATTTTGAACGCCTCACATATGTAATTCATGTAACCTGGTTCTCTTTGGATTGATATGTGTAGCCGTGTAGCCGTCTGTTGTACACATCGGTCAGGAACAGCTGTCTGTGTGACGCTGGCACCTGCATCACTGTATGGAAATAGAAAATTAAAACCATACTATGGAAAAGTCTCCATTGATATACATTTTATGCCATACTGTGGGAGATTTGACAACCAGGGTGGCGCTCCAAACTACTATCCCAACAGCTTCAGTGCTCCAGAGTCCCAGTCTCAGTTTGTGGAGTCCAAATTCCAGGTTTCTGCAGATGTGGCCCGCTACAACAGTGACGAGGACAACGTCACACAGGTCCGTATTTTCTACACTCAAGTGCTGAACGAAGAGGAGCGTCAGAGGCTTTGTCAGAACATGGCGGGGGCCTTAAAGGGAGCACAACCTTTCATCCAGAAACGAATAATGGAGACCCTCAAGGCTGTTCATCCCGACTATGCCAACAGAGTCCTGTCCCATCTCAACAAGTTCAACCAGGAGCCCAAAAAGAGCCACAATGTTCATGTGTACAGCCGCCCTGGAGTTGTTGCTGCCTCTTCGAAGATGTGAAGATTTCTGCATTTACCACAAACTGCACTTAACATGATGGCAACAAGTGCTTCTACCCTATACCCTAATACTGCTAGACAAAACTCACACTGAATAATTTAAGTTTTAAGACTATTAAAGATTATAGCTAAAGCAGGGATGCACCGATCTGATACTGGTATTGGGTATCGGTGCCAGTAACCCGATTGGGCATGTAAATTGATGTAGGAAGACATTTTATGGCTGTATTTCATCAAAAAGCCTCATAGTGTTTGAACTCTTATTTATACAAAGTTGTTCTGTATAGTTTTGTTGTGGATTTTTCTAAGCTGCAAAGAATAAAACTGGAAAGTTGTCTTGAATCAAGGAGTCCAATTTACTGAAGCAATTGTGCGCACAATCACACCCTCATTATCCCTGACAGAGCCATCGGTCCCTAATTTTGGTGATCATAACAAAGCATACAAAGTTTTTATATGCCTTGGGGGGGCATAGGGCACAGGAATGATGCAAATACATAAGTCAAGACCTAACACGTCTACAAGAACAGGTCAGCACAAGGCTGGGTCGTTCGCAGTAGAATGACAAGTGAAAAACAAGTTGAATCCAGTGGAAAAATACCTATATAATTGATTAGATTAAGGATTAAGCCTTTATTGGTCTCACACACAATGACACACGGGAGAAATTTGACTTCTACATTTGACCCATCCTTTTCAGGATGCCCGGGGGGCAGTACCGTGAAGGGTCTTGCCCAAGGACCTACACTGGTGAGCTCATTGCCCGGGGGGGATTTGAACCCACAACCCCCAGGGGGAAAGTCAGTGACTTACCAGTTGAGCTAACCAGCCGGTGATTACGTCAATAATTATGGAAAGATTTCCATTACAGTTTCTTGACTGATTTTAGATCTGATTTTTTCTGGCATTTTTATTTTAAGGAAATAAATGCTGTTTTCAGTCTCTGCACTGGTATCGTCTAATATTGGATATCAGAATATACTTAAATCCATAGTATCAGAACTGAAACACTGGATAAATAAGATTCAGGTTGTAGAAATTCAAGCATGTATACGTTTTTCTAAAATACACTTTTATTTCAGCCTATTTTTTGTGTAAAAAGTTCCATACTGTGGCTTTAAAGATCCCATGACATGGTACTTCTTGATGCTTTTATATGGCTCCTTAATGGTTCCCTAAGAATAAGATAAGATGAGAAAGAGTAATTTTTCTCCCTCAGAACAGGTCATAATGGGAGTTGTTGCTTGAATGCAAATGAGGAGAAAAAAGCTGGCCAATAATAGAGGGTGGGGGCGTGGCCAAAGTCTCCGCTCTCGGCTCTAGCTCTCAGCTGATCCATTTCCTTGTTTTTGCACGGGGAGAGAGATTTCGAGCGTTCCATTGAAAAATAAACACATTTCCACATAAAATAAAATGAAACCACTGCTGTTCAAAGGTCCAGAGGCTCAGATAAAGGACTTCCGAGCCTAGAAACACTCGGACGTGCCTCCAGGCAAATAAAAAAACGCATTTCGCATTGCGTAGCGCATTCACAGTCCAAACTCTATGTGCGGGATATACAGGGACGCTGAGCGGAGACAGAGGGAGGGGCTGGAGCTGCATTTGCCGATCTGACGTCAATAAGGTGCCTTGTCCGAACTCGCCCGTTTGAACACTGGTTTTGTGTAACGCAGAAAAGGACCGCAAATGCTCAGTTTAGACATTTCGCAACTTTTAGCCATGGGGGGGCCCTAAACAGGGTAGGGGAGCTCACATTAACGTTCAAAAACCTCAGAAAGTGAAAATTTCATGCCATGGGACCTTTAAAGGGTGCAATAATTATGTATCTTTTCTGGTGGAGGGTGAACTACCTGCTTGTCTGTTATGGTTTTCCCTGGAATTTTCCACAGTGTGTTAAAATCTTGTATTTATTCAATCACATGTGTTTTTATAGCTTGGAAAACATGCATTCTGGCTGTGAGCTGATGTTTCCATGGAGACAGCAGACATTCCACCAAAAAAATACATATTTCACCTTTACAGTAAATAATAGAAAACAACAAAGGCAATTCTGTGAAGCCCGACTGAATGAAACAAAACAAGATCCTCGATATATTTTTGATGAGAAAACAATGAGTGGCTCTGAGTTGTGACAGTAAAAGCTTGTAAAACTTTATTCTTTGTACAAACTTCTGTAATCGAAGACATCGCAGCTGAGTACTTAAAACTCGTGTGCATCTGCCAAGCCTGCATTCTGAAGCAGATCTTGTCGCTAATAAAAGAAAACACTTGAAAATAGGAACAAGCACAGAGATATGGGCTTACAGATATAGAATAAAAGACCATATGGCATATACAAAAGCTTAAATTAAATATTCGGAGTTATGTACATTTCTTAAAACTAAACAGCAATATACAAGTATAATAAATTACATTTATATTCCCCTTCAAATGTTTGCAAGCTTCTTAAAGACAGAGTATTATACTTTCGTGGGATATTAACTGTTAACACATAATATATTTAGATCACCATGTTACCTTTTATTGTTGTAAGAATGCTGTATTCAACAAAACAACGTATTGACATGTTTAATAAGTTTTAGTCCCCCTTCCATTTGCTCTGCACACAAGTCACTCCCCCTTCAGAGCAACTGACAAATAACTGCACATCACGTCAGGTTTATCAAGTTGTTTGTATTGCTTTGCGTACTGCTTTTGCATAGTTATGGAAAAAAGCGCAGCAGAGGCATGGATGACGTAGGCTTGTGGGCTGAGCATTGTACAGTCGTACTACTAACTGTAAGGAGGGTTCAAATAAGGCCCACTAGATCACTAAATTACTGAAACATGCATAGATGACATCTCAAACCTCTTTAGGCATGTGTTTGATGAAGGAACCACGTTATAATGATAGAACTTGAACACATAATACCACATCTTTAATTTTCAAATGTACTTTTTTATTGAAAAAGCAGATTACATATTGCAATATGCAGATCTCCTCCCTTCTCTCCTTCTTCTCTCTCTCCCTCCCTACTCTTCCTTTCCTCCGCCTCCATCATCCTCTTCTACCTCCTCCCTTCTCTCCTTCTTCTCTCTCTCTCTCTCCCTCTCTCCTCTTCCTCATCTACCTCCTCCCTTCTCTCCTTCTCTCTCCCTCCCACAGAGATACATTATATGGCAGCAAGAGTCCCCTAAGGCCCCTTCACAAGATATTTAAGTCCAGAACTGATTAACAACATAATTTCATTAGAAATCATAAAGCTAACTTATACACAACCTATATAATTGATTACGTGAATAATTATGGAAAGATTTAGATCAGATAAAAAAAATAATAAAAAAAAGTTTTTATTTTAAGGAAATAAATGCTGTTTTCAGTCTCTGCACTGGTATCGTCTAATATTGGAAATCAGAAGATACTTAAATCCATAGTATCAAAATCTGTATCAGAACTGAAACGCAATAAAATTGCAATGGTCTTTTTTTTTTTTTTTACATATATAAACAAAAAATAAAAAACAACATATATTCAGATACAGTACAAACTGGGCGGCAGTAGCTCAGTTGATCTGATCTGATCCAAAGGTTGGCGGTTCGAATCCCGCTCTCGACATAACATCATTGGTTGAGCGGTCAGATCCACTGACCCACAGGTTGGCGGTACGATTACAGCTCCCACAGATGAATGCTGCCGTTGTGTCCTTTGACAAGACATTTAACCCCAGTGTTAGCCCAGCGTCTGCGTACCCTAGTAGAGAGCCCCCATGACAGAAGATACATCAAGGCCGGTTTGCGTCAAGCGACGTGTGGCCATCCTTCCGTGGACCCACCACCCGCAAGAGGAACCATGGGGGCCGGTGCACTGTGATCTGGGTGGCTGATCTGTCTGGACTGTTGCCCTGCGACGCAAAGAAAATCGGATGAAAATGAATGAATGAATGAATGTACAAACTCAGAACAGCTTGGGGTAAGGGAATGTCTTTCTCAATTTGACAAAACATTGCAAACATAAAATACCTTTAAATGAAGTCCGATGTCACTGGTTTTACATATTTTGTCCAGTTAGACCACATTTTATAAAATGAGTCCAGTTGCACTTTCAGTAAGAATGAAACTTTTCCACTGTATAAATCACTTGCACAATGTCAGTCCAGTTCTTGGTTGGTGGTCGCTCAGGTTTAAGTCAGTTCTTTGTAACTGCCTTTTTACTTGCAGCCAACAGGATGAACAGTAGTTTCTTGTTCACATTGTTAAAGCCATCTAATACTAAGTGTATGTAAAATGCCTCAGTCGTCCAGGTAGAATCCATGGCGCTGTACAAAGTAATTTCATTGTAGTTAGCTCCTCCCTTCAGGCAGATATAGGCAGTGTCCACCAGTGTCTGACCAGAATTGAAGAAGCAGCTTGGATGAGCTGAGAAACGTAATCGACCAAATAAACTTTTGTCCGGTTGACAAACTGAATTTCTCCTTTTGCCATCTAATACTAGATCACAATACCCCCTCTTTAAAGTTCTTCAGATTATTAGTAATTCTCAAGCTATATCTGTTCTGTGGCCACAGCTGCCCTAGGGTAGAATGTCTGAAGTGTTGCTGCCACTCTGCACCACCTGCCTCTAGGACCATCCCAATTAATCACTCAGCATGACAATCACAAATTATGGACAAAGCTGGTGAAGTCTTGCCCAAGGACACAACGCTGGAGTGAGGAGTTTGTGGATACTCAACCACTGAAACCTTCTTGCCTATACGTAGGTAGGTCTGCCTCCAGCTTTTCTCCATGGAAATTGTATTGCTTTGCCTGAAATGTTCCACAATATGGCATTTAACTTGTTTATTTCCATGAAGACAAACAGGTGATGGCACCAAGTTACAGGTAAGATCTATGGGAAGCTAACCCTTGCTCACACTTATAAAAGGTATTTTTGAGCAATAAAACAAGTGTAACTGAATCAAAGGAAGATGCATTATATAAATTAATGCTATACTGAGTAACATTCCAGACAGAGCAATAACATCTCCATGGAGAAAAGCTGGTGGCAGACCTATCTACCATATAGGCAACAGTGGTTCAGTTGTTCAGCACCAACACATAATAACGACGTGTCCTTCACTAACTTGATCCATAATGTGTGGCTATTGTGTTGAGTGATTAATTGGGATTAGCATTCAGAACCTTTACTAAATACATTTTGAGCTGTTTCAGAACAGGTTTAAGACTAGTAGTAGTTTAGACCACATGGTAATATAAAAGAAAGTACTATGATTTAACCAGAAGAATTATGCAGTGCACTTTAAATCAACAACTCCACATTACTTCTTCCAGCCTTATCATCAGTCTCCAGTACCAGTCTTGCTAGTCACGTATCCCACAGAACCGTGGGTAATCACCGCAAGCTGCATGATCCCCAACTCAAGTGTGACTTCTCGACTGGCGAACTGTGCTCTCCACTTGGGCCCCGATCTCTAAGAAGCAGGTGTGGGCGCAGTGTGACTTGTTGACACGAAGTTTAAGTGCTGCAGGTGCTCCAGAGCTTGACATTTTTACAGGAAAATCTGCACCGGGAAACCCAAAGCAATGTTACACAGTCGAGGAGGATTTTACATCGTTTCAGGCAGACTTTTGGAGTGCCAGGTGGAACGGAGGAGGTCTGAGTACTCGAAACAATCTGACGGATGAGTTGTGCTGTTTGGAATCGATTGGAAATGCGATGATAATGAGGCAAAGAGGGAGAATTGTAAAATCATAAAATCAGAGCTATTCACGTGAAACAAGTTGCTGGGAGTAAAAACTTGGGAGGACTTGGAAAAATATTTTAGTTAGTAGTTGCTGCTCAACTTTAGCCATTTGAGAAAGTTTTTTTTTTTAAATCATGATGGTGTGGTAATGTTAAAGGTCCTATACTCCATGTATTTGCCTATACTTCTTCCATGTATTTGCCTGTACTTCTTCCATGTATTTAGCAATACTTCTTCCATGTATTTGCCTGTACTTCTTCCATGTATTTGCCTGTACTTCTTCCATGTATTTCCCAATTCTTCCATCTATTTGCCTATACTTCTTCCATGTATTTGCCTGTACTTCTTCCATGTATTTGCCAATTCTTCTTCCATGTATTTGTCTATACTTCTTCCATGATTTGCCCATACTTCTTCCATGTATTTGCCTATACTTCTTCCATGTATTTGCCTATACTTCTTCCATGTATTTGCCTGTACTTCTTCCATGTATTTGCCTCTACTTCTTCCATGTATTTGCCTATACTTCTTCCATGTATTTGCCAATTCTTCTTCCATGTATTTGTCTCTACTTCTTCCATGTATTTGTCTATACTTCTTCCATGTATTTGCCTGTACTTCTTCCATGTATTTGCCAATTCTTCTTCCATGTATTTGCCTGTACTTCTTCCATGTATTTGCCAATTCTTCTTCCATGTATTTGCCTGTACTTCTTCCATGTATTTGCCAATTCTTCTTCCATGTATTTGCCTGCACTTCTTCCATGTATTTGCCAATTCTTCTTCCATGTATTTGTCTATACTTCTTCCATGATTTGCCCATACTTCTTCCATGTATTTGCCTATACTTCTTCCATGTATTTGCCTATACTTCTTCCATGTATTTGCCTGTACTTCTTCCATGTATTTGCCTCTACTTCTTCCATGTATTTGCCTGTACTTCTTCCATGTATTTAGCAATACTTCTTCCATGTATTTGCCTGTACTTCTTCCATGTATTTGCCTGTACTTCTTCCATGTATTTCCCAATTCTTCCATCTATTTGCCTATACTTCTTCCATGTATTTGCCTATACTTCTTCCATGTATTTGCCTGTACTTCTTCCATGTATTTGCCAATTCTTCTTCCATGTATTTGCCTGTACTTCTTCCATGATTTGCCCATACTTCTTCCATGTATTTGCCTGTACTTCTTCCATGTATTTGCCAATTCTTCTTCCATGTATTTGTCTATACTTCTTCCATGATTTGCCCATACTTCTTCCATGTATTTGCCTGTACTTCTTCCATGTATTTAGCAATACTTCTTCCATGTATTTGCCTGTACTTCTTCCATGTATTTGCCTGTACTTCTTCCATGTATTTCCCAATTCTTCCATCTATTTGCCTATACTTCTTCCATGTATTTGCCTATACTTCTTCCATGTATTTGCCTGTACTTCTTCCATGTATTTAGCAATACTTCTTCCATGTATTTGCCTGTACTTCTTCCATGTATTTGCCAATTCTTCTTCGATGTATTTGCCTGTACTTCTTCCATGATTTGCCCATACTTCTTCCATGTATTTGCCTGTACTTCTTCCATGTATTTGCCAATTCTTCTTCCATGTATTTGTCTATACTTCTTCCATGATTTGCCCATACTTCTTCCATGTATTTGCCTGTACTTCTTCCATGTATTTAGCAATACTTCTTCCATGTATTTGCCTGTACTTCTTCCATGTATTTGCCTGTACTTCTTCCATGTATTTCCCAATTCTTCCATCTATTTGCCTATACTTCTTCCATGTATTTGCCTATACTTCTTCCATGTATTTGCCTGTACTTCTTCCATGTATTTAGCAATACTTCTTCCATGTATTTGCCTGTACTTCTTCCATGTATTTGCCTGTACTTCTTCCATGTATTTCCCAATTCTTCCATCTATTTGCCTATACTTCTTCCATGTATTTGCCTGTACTTCTTCCATGTATTTGCCAATTCTTCTTCCATGTATTTGTCTATACTTCTTCCATGATTTGCCCATACTTCTTTCATGTATTTGCCTATACTTCTTCCATGTATTTGCCTATACTTCTTCCATGTATTTGCCTGTACTTCTTCCATGTATTTGCCTCTACTTCTTCCATGTATTTGCCTATACTTCTTCCATGTATTTGCCAATTCTTCTTCCATGTATTTGTCTCTACTTCTTCCATGTATTTGTCTATACTTCTTCCATGTATTTGCCTGTACTTCTTCCATGTATTTGCCAATTCTTCTTCCATGTATTTGCCTGTACTTCTTCCATGTATTTGCCAATTCTTCTTCCATGTATTTGCCTGTACTTCTTCCATGTATTTGCCAATTCTTCTTCCATGTATTTGCCTGCACTTCTTCCATGTATTTGCCAATTCTTCTTCCATGTATTTGTCTATACTTCTTCCATGATTTGCCCATACTTCTTCCATGTATTTGCCTATACTTCTTCCATGTATTTGCCTATACTTCTTCCATGTATTTGCCTGTACTTCTTCCATGTATTTGCCTCTACTTCTTCCATGTATTTGCCTGTACTTCTTCCATGTATTTAGCAATACTTCTTCCATGTATTTGCCTGTACTTCTTCCATGTATTTGCCTGTACTTCTTCCATGTATTTCCCAATTCTTCCATCTATTTGCCTATACTTCTTCCATGTATTTGCCTATACTTCTTCCATGTATTTGCCTGTACTTCTTCCATGTATTTGCCAATTCTTCTTCCATGTATTTGCCTGTACTTCTTCCATGATTTGCCCATACTTCTTCCATGTATTTGCCTGTACTTCTTCCATGTATTTAGCAATACTTCTTCCATGTATTTGCCTGTACTTCTTCCATGTATTTGCCTGTACTTCTTCCATGTATTTCCCAATTCTTCCATCTATTTGCCTATACTTCTTCCATGTATTTGCCTATACTTCTTCCATGTATTTGCCTGTACTTCTTCCATGTATTTAGCAATACTTCTTCCATGTATTTGCCTGTACTTCTTCCATGTATTTGCCTGTACTTCTTCCATGTATTTCCCAATTCTTCCATCTATTTGCCTATACTTCTTCCATGTATTTGCCTGTACTTCTTCCATGTATTTGCCAATTCTTCTTCCATGTATTTGTCTATACTTCTTCCATGATTTGCCCATACTTCTTCCATGTATTTGCCTATACTTCTTCCATGTATTTGCCTATACTTCTTCCATGTATTTGCCTGTACTTCTTCCATGTATTTGCCTCTACTTCTTCCATGTATTTGCCTATACTTCTTCCATGTATTTGCCAATTCTTCTTCCATGTATTTGTCTCTACTTCTTCCATGTATTTGTCTATACTTCTTCCATGTATTTGCCTGTACTTCTTCCATGTATTTGCCAATTCTTCTTCCATGTATTTGCCTGTACTTCTTCCATGTATTTGCCAATTCTTCTTCCATGTATTTGCCTGTACTTCTTCCATGTATTTGCCAATTCTTCTTCCATGTATTTGCCTGCACTTCTTCCATGTATTTGCCAATTCTTCTTCCATGTATTTGTCTATACTTCTTCCATGATTTGCCCATACTTCTTCCATGTATTTGCCTATACTTCTTCCATGTATTTGCCTATACTTCTTCCATGTATTTGCCTGTACTTCTTCCATGTATTTGCCTCTACTTCTTCCATGTATTTGCCTGTACTTCTTCCATGTATTTAGCGATACTTCTTCCATGTATTTGCCTGTACTTCTTCCATGTATTTGCCTGTACTTCTTCCATGTATTTCCCAATTCTTCCATCTATTTGCCTATACTTCTTCCATGTATTTGCCTATACTTCTTCCATGTATTTGCCTGTACTTCTTCCATGTATTTGCCAATTCTTCTTCCATGTATTTGCCTGTACTTCTTCCATGATTTGCCCATACTTCTTCCATGTATTTGCCTGTACTTCTTCCATGTATTTGCCAATTCTTCTTCCATGTATTTGTCTATACTTCTTCCATGATTTGCCCATACTTCTTCCATGTATTTGCCTGTACTTCTTCCATGTATTTAGCAATACTTCTTCCATGTATTTGCCTGTACTTCTTCCATGTATTTGCCTGTACTTCTTCCATGTATTTCCCAATTCTTCCATCTATTTGCCTATACTTCTTCCATGTATTTGCCTATACTTCTTCCATGTATTTGCCTGTACTTCTTCCATGTATTTAGCAATACTTCTTCCATGTATTTGCCTGTACTTCTTCCATGTATTTGCCTGTACTTCTTCCATGTATTTCCCAATTCTTCCATCTATTTGCCTATACTTCTTCCATGCATTTGCCTGTACTTCTTCCATGTATTTGCTAATTCTTCTTCCATGTATTTGTCTATACTTCTTCCATGATTTGCCCATACTTCTTCCATGTATTTGCCTATACTTCTTCCATGTATTTGCCTATACTTCTTCCATGTATTTGCCTGTACTTCTTCCATGTATTTGCCTCTACTTCTTCCATGTATTTGCCTATACTTCTTCCATGTATTTGCCAATTCTTCTTCCATGTATTTGTCTCTACTTCTTCCATGTATTTGTCTATACTTCTTCCATGTATTTGCCTGTACTTCTTCCATGTATTTGCCAAGTCTTCTTCCATATATTTGCCTGTACTTCTTCCATGTATTTGCCAATTCTTCTTCCATGTATTTGCCTGTACTTCTTCCATGCATTTGCCAATTCTTCTTCCATGTATTTGCCTGCACTTCTTCCATGTATTTGCCAATTCTTCTTCCATGTATTTGTCTATACTTCTTCCATGATTTGCCCATACTTCTTCCATGTATTTGCCTATACTTCTTCCATGTATTTGCCTATACTTCTTCCATGTATTTGCCTGTACTTCTTCCATGTATTTGCCTCTACTTCTTCCATGTATTTGCCTATACTTCTTCCATGTATTTGCCAATTCTTCTTCCATGTATTTGCCTCTACTTCTTCCATGTATTTGTCTATACTTCTTCCATGCATTTGCCTGTACTTCTTCCATGTATTTGCCAATTCTTCTTCCATGTATTTGCCTGTACTTCTTCCATGTATTTGCCAATTCTTCTTCCATGTATTTGCCTGTACTTCTTCCATGTATTTGCCAATTCTTCTTCCGTGTATTTGCCTATACTTCTTCCATGTATTTGAGCAAAAAAGTGTCTTGCCCCAGTACAGATAAATTGTATAAGCAGATCTTAAGGTCAAAATAAGTCCACTTTGTACTGTCTGCATCTAAATATAACAAGTTTTAATCAGGATGTGCACAGTTAGAATGCTAGTTGTTGTTAGCATTAGCATGATGGCAAAACTCCACTCTTGAGAATTGTGAAAAGCACCTATAAACTCATCATGGTGAATAATTAGGATGCTTGGAAGATATAAGGTAAGTGGGGAATAACTCTGGACCACTGAAAACCTTTTAAAATGAACTAGTTCTCTTTTTTTCTCTTCATGTTTAAATGTTTTTAAGAATCAGATACAGCACCTTTAATTTTTGATGGTAGTCTTTTTGTAAATGCACTTTGTAATGCACTTTCAGACATAAAAAACACAAACAAACAAACAAAAACTAAACAATACTCAATAGGCAATGTGAGGAAAAATATAAAAGGTTTTCAAAATGTGCAGTATCCAGTAAACTGAATGTTCCACAGCACATTGGCTGGGACAATACAAGATTACAGAAACATGCATGAATCAATCAAAAATACAATTCTTACAAGGTTAATGGTGAGGGGAAACCTATTATGCATACATTTAATTCTTTATTTAATAGGGACAGTGCATATTAATGAACATTTGCAGCATTGCAGTGTAAATATGCCAGATTATAGCAAGAATGCTAATTTCCATCTGTAGTCCCTAGGCAGGTGACACCACAGCAAAAACAATAAAACAATGACAATTGACAATAACACCAACATTAAAACATTAAAACATTAAACATTAAAACATTAAACATTAAAACATTAAAAATGTCCACAAGTCTGGTTTTCCTTTAGCCACTGTTTCAAGTATGATTTAAAAGTGGCCAGTGTTGGAGTCTCTCTTATTGATGATGGGAGTGTGTTCCAGAACTTAGTGCCTCTGACTGAGAGCACAGTTTGTCCAAATGTAGTGCGTCTGTGTGGGACCTCACAGTTCCCCTGGGCCGTGGCCCTTGTACCCATCCCACTGACAGTCTTTGTTTTAATAAAATCCTGCAGCGGAGGAGGAGCAAGTCCATGTAAAACTTTATATATAAAACAACCGTATTTAAAATGAACAAAATTATTAAAATTGAATAAGTTGTACTTGTCTAAAATTGTGCAGTGGTGAACTGAGAATGGTTTCTTGTCAAATATTTTCACAGCTTTTTTAAAAAGTGATTCAACTGGTTTTAGTGTTGTGCCAGCAGCAAGTGACCATGTGGTAATACAGTACTCTATATGAGACAGAATCATGGAGTGTAAAAACATTCGTGCCGCATATAGAGTCATGAAGGGTCTTACTTGTCTAAAATTCACTAAGTTAAAATTAACGGTTTTTGTGAGGTGCTTAATGTGTTTCTTAAATGTCAATGTCGGGTCCAACGTCAGTCCCAGGTATTTAAACTCTTTGACGAGGCTGAGTTCCACCCCGTCCAGAAAGACATTGGACCGCTGCAGCTCATTTTGTGTTACATGTTACATGTAACATTTGAAGCTATAATGATGAAATACTTGTGCGTAAGTACATAAAATATGACCTTTTAATCACACTTTTCTACCTTGGAACTTCAGCTCAAGAAGTTATAGGAACTGCCACACTCATCTTTATTCTGACACAAACGGAACCATAAAGGAGTTAAAGAATTCCAAAATGGCCGTTCTCATAAAACCCACTCTGGCACAATCAAACATGAATCACTATTATGACTTCACAGAGAGCCATTTCAGCTCTGACCCAATAGAATGCATCAACTCTGTGCCCTGCTGGAAGTGTACACATCACCGTAAAGCACCCCACCAGTGAATAGGCCAGAGAACTCATAATTCAACTCCCACTGGTGTCACCCCCAGTGTGTAGCTCCTGCCTATGTTTATATATTCTGTAATGCAGTAGCTTGTATAGTAAATTGTAGACACAAACACTACTCGCAGGGCTCTCAAGTCTCACGCATTGAGAGTGTGACACACGCAATTCGACGTTCGACGAATTTCTTGTGCCCAGAAAATCGGTCTGTGTGGCTCAGTTTATCCAGGCACCGCGCGTTTTCAGCGAAAAAAACTCCCCCGCCCCCCCCCACCCCACTCCCAGGAAAAAAATCTCAGATATCAGGCGCCGCGCCCTTTTCAGCCAATCAGAAAATAGATTGTTCTGTTGTTGGGCAGACTGTTGACAGTGCAGTGCACGCTCAGTGATAAGGACAGCGACTGAACAGGAGGAGATGATAAAACAAACTGAGAACCATCAGGTAATAACTTCATTTATATAACTCTCATTAGTTGCTTTGTAGTTTAAGATTGCTCTTTAGACAAACATTTAGGGCTCTCAAGTCTCACGCATTGACACGGCATTTCGCACGCAATTGAAGCCCCCCCCTCCCCCATGAGCTCCTCGGGAAAAATTGTTCACTCGCACCCCCCTGCTCCTCGGAAGTTACGCAGTCTCACGCACGACCCCGCTCAAAACTTGAGAGCCCTGACTAATTTATTTTACATTGATTTGTACATCATAGAGGTGGCTAATAGGCTACTTCATTACTCTGACTTGGGTAACATAAAAAATATATACAGTGGTACCTCACCTTACGAAATTAATTCGTTCCAGAAGTGGTTTCGTAACGTGAATTTTTCGTAAGTTGAGTAGCTATTTCAATGGAAAAAGCCTGATTCGTTCCAAGGCCCCGTTCCAAGTTTTTTTTTTTTTAATAGTGTAACATTTTTTTTAATACTTTTTATAATTTTTTTTATAGTGTTCTGCGTCCTTATTGGCTAAGAGACTGTAGACTAGGACTAAACGTGGACTATACCAGGTCTAGACCAAGGTCTAAACCTGGACTGGACCAGGACTAAACCTGGACTAAACCAGGACTGGACCAGGTCTAGACCTGGACTAAACCAGGACTAGACCAGGTGGATTAAAGCGCCGCGTGCGGGTCTATTTCCTGGTTTCGTGCTAGCTCTGCTATTAGCAGCAGCACCGGTGTACCTCACGAGTCACGGCTGAGGCGAGCAGCAACTGCGTGCGTGGGGGGAAGGGCGGAGAAGTGTGCGCGCGGACACATGTGTGATAGCGCAGCATGACCCGGCACGGGGCTGCGAGCACGAGACCCGTGCTCAAACCGTGCCTCCTCTAGACCAGGTCTAAACCAGGATTAAACCACCGCGTGTGGGTCTATTTCCTGGTTTCGTGCTAGCTCTGCCGGTGTACCTCACAAGACACGGCTGAGGCGAGCAGCAAGGAGGGGAGGGGATGTGCCTCCCCTCGGGATCGCACGCAGTCTGAGCGCATGAACGAACGCAGGCAAGAGCCGCGGTGGTTTAATCCTGGTTTAGACCTGGTTTAGACCTGGTCTAGAGGAGGCACGGTTTGAGCACGGGTCTCGTGCTCGCAGCCCCGCGCCGGGTCATGCTGCGCTATCACACACGTGTCCGTGCGCACACTTCTCCGCCCTCCCCCTATCCCCCACGCTTCACTATTAATACATTTTGTTGAAAATCTATGAAAGTTTGAGTGTTTAAATGAGAGACAATTGTGAGAAAAGTTTAAATCCAGTCTGAGAAAAGCGTATAATGTGTGTGGCTGAGCAAGCATCTGAGCATGCATTATTTGAATTTTTGAGATTTTGCGTTTCGTAACTTGGAATTTTCGTTTGTTGGGTCTTTCGTAAGGTGAGGTACCACTGTATATGCATGTATTGGCAGTGTAACAGTACTTTACTGTGTGTACAAGATTTGGTTACTCTTCCCATAAAAGCTTTTATGTTGAAATATTAAATCATTTGATCAATAATAATTTGTGTTTCTTGTATCATTTTTTCACATGTTTTTATTTTATTTTATTTTTTGTAGTCTTAAAAAAAGAGTATAATTTTTTAAAGATTTTGTGGGTAACTCAATGTTTTCAGTTCAGCTTGTTTCCATGGAGATGTTGTTGCATTGCCTGGAGTGTTCTGCAATATGGCATTAAATTTCTTTATCCAGGTTGACAACAAGGAGATGTTGCTATGCAAAGAAACAAGGAGGTACGGAACCCCAACCAAAAAGTTACATATGTGTAGAATCCCTCAGTCGTCCAGGTAGAATCCATGGCAAAAGGAGAAATTCAATTTGTCAAGTGGACAAAAGTTTATTTGTTTGAATGTTTCACAGCTCATCCAAGCTGCTTCTTCAGTTCTGGTCAGACGCTGGTGGACACTGCCTATATCTGTCTGAAGGGAAGAGCTAACTACAATGAAATTACTCTCTGACTACCACATTTACTTGTTTTCAGTTTCTGTTAGTTAGGTAGGCCTATTAAATATGCAGTGGGAGTGTGGGGTCTTGTTAGCAGAACCATTCAGGGCCATAATGGGTGTTTTCACACTTCTGGACCTGACCTGCTGCCCTATTGTTTTCTTTGTTTGTTTTGATTTAGGTTTGAGGATAGAGTTATAGATGGGAGACAAATGATGTCTGACCCCTCTATTCCTGTTCAAGGAAGTACAGTGAACCCTCGCTCTATCGCGGTTCACTGTTCGCGCCCTCGCTGTTTCGCGGATTTTTTTCAAAAATTTTTTTTTTTAATTTTTTTTCAATTTTTTTTATAGTGTAACATTTTTTTATAGTGTAACATTGTGTTCTGCATCCTGATTGGCTAAGAGACGAGACCAGGACTAAACGTGGACTAAACCAGGTCTAGACCAGAAATAAACCAGGACTAGATCAGGTCTAAACCTGGACTAAACCAGGTCTAGACCAGAACTAAACCAGGTCTAGACCAGAACTAAACCAGGTCTAGACCAGGTCTAAACCTGGACTGGCCCTGGACTAAACCGAGACTAGACCAGGTCTAAACCAGGATTAAACCGCTCTTTGCTAGTTTCGTGCGGCTGTTTTGTGGCTCGGGCTGAGAGCACTCGGTCCGGGCGCGGCGATTCTATCTCTTGCTCGCAGCCCCGGTGTATGCACGGCGTCGCGCCGGTCACGTTTCTCTGCCACGGATTTGTTCACGATGAGGGGTGCACATGTGGAGCTTCTCCAAGGGGTTGGTACGCGTCGCATCGCGTCCAGGGACGTTGCGGTGCTCCGCGCGCATCCGGCGGGGCTTCCGGAGCCGTGTCTCCCCCCACGCGTCACTATTAATACATTTTGTTGAAAATCTATGAAAGTTTGAGTGTTTAAACGAGAACAAATGTGAGAAAAGGTTAATTCCAGTCTGAGAAAAGTGTATAATGTGTGTGGTGAGGCATTTACAGCCTTAAAACATGTAGAATAATTGTAAAATATAAAGTTGTCCTATTTCGCGGATTTCTCTTATTGCGGGTTATTTCTGGAACCTAACCCCTGCGATAAATGAGGGATTACTGTATTCTCTTTCTTGACAAAAATAGCCTCTTTACCTCCCCTCTCAAACCAGTTCTTTCAGTGGTTAATAGGCCCACTTAGTTAACGGAAACTGAAAACAAGTAGGTGTGGTAGTTTCATAGTAATTTCAATGTAGTTAGCTCCTCCCTTCAGGCAGATATAGACAGTGTCCACCAGCAGTGTTCCCTCCAAGCTGCGCGCGTGAGCAATTGCGCAGGTGCTTGTACATCTCAGCGCACAAGAAAATCTATGCAGCGCATAAAATAAAATTCAACATAAACGTATTAATTGCGTTGTAACTCGGTGAATGACAGGTGTCCAGCCAATGATACGATAAGGTTCACTTCCGCTACGCAGCCAATCATAGCATTGACATTGCTACTACATTGTCATAGCCTACACGCGCCGTGCAGGTTAGCAAGCTAACAACAGTGCGGCAGAGTTAAGAGACGCAAATGCTAACCCCTTATCATGGCGAAACGAACGGGCAGCGACACATCCACTCACCAAGCCAAAGTAAAAAAGAAATGCGGTTCATTTAAGATGGAGTGGCTGTCGGAGTATGTGCAAATAGAAGAACAAGCGGTGAAACTGGGTGATATTTTTTCTTTTTCGAGTGAGAAAGGTCTACTCTGCAAAACATGCAGCGAAGCCAAAGTACCAAGTGAGTTTTCAGAGGAAAAAATGTGGACTGAATGGAAGTTGGACTACCTCAAGCGTCACATTCAGCAGAAAAGTCATTTGAAAGCTGTTGGAAATGTACGAAGACTCAAGATGGGACAGGGGATTGGTACATTATTGCGGGAGAGTGCAAAAGACCGACAGAAGAGGAACGAGCTGTCACACAAAACAAAATCTGACCCAGAGCAAGTTAAAGTTCTCATTGACAATATTTTACTTGCCATCAAAATGAATGCATCAATGCTATCAGTTCAACAAACCCACGATCACATGGCAAAGTATGTGAGTATACCAGAAAGCTGGCGAAGCAAAAACTATGCCTTTGAATTTGTGAACTCAATCAATGAGCTAGTGGAGAATGAGACTATGTGCAGTATTAAAAATGCACCCTGGCATACACTGATAGTAGATGAGAGCACTGACATATCAGTACACAAAATGCTAGTCCTATATATTAAATACAGGCAGGAAAATGATGTTAACTATAAAACTGTGTTCGGTGGCATCATCCAGCTGACAGCATGCACTGCTCAGGATATTGTGCAGGCAATAACTCAGTTTTACTCCAAACATGGGCTGGACATGCAAAGAATGGTGATGCTGACCTCCGATGGTGCCTCAGTAATGCTAGGAAAACACAACAGAGTTGCAGCTTTGTTAAAGCGCCAAATATCACACCTAACTGAACAACATTGTGTGGCCCATAGAGAGGACTTAGGTAGTGATGATGCCTGGAAAGATGCACCTTTGATGCGAGATGTGGAAACTCTTCTTAGAACTGTGTATTCCACTTTCTCTCGGTCCACTGTGAAGAGGGGCAAAATGAAGGACCTAGCAAAGATTCTCGATGAAGATACACTGTCATTCAGGCCTCTGAACGAAGTGCGATGGCTGTTGCAGCACCAAGCTGTCAATGCTGTTCTGAGGAACTACACTGTGCTTCAAGAATTCTGCAAAAGAGAATTCACTGAAAACAGAGATCCAGTGGCAAAGTACTGCTACAAAAAGCTGAGTGATTCAAAGTTCAAGGTTACTGTCACTGCTCTGGGAGATGTTTTGGGTGAGCTAGCACAACTCTGCCTCACTTTACAAAGACGCAACCTAACTGTGATGGAAGCACACTGCTTTGCTAGAGCAAAGATTGAGAAGTTGCGTTCCCAATACTTGAAGGAGAAAGATGTACAGTGGAGTGACCGTGTCAAAGAGGCAATGGGGACCTCATCAGCTGATGGCAGAAATACTGGTGAGATTACTATTTTCATTAGTAAGCTCTGTGAACACATGGATGCTCGTTTTCCAGAAAATGAGTTAAAGGAGTGGTCTGCATTTGACATTGAAGCACTGAGCTCAGACATCAGTTTTGACTATGGAATAGCAGATGTTGCCACATTGGCGAAGAAGTATGAGGCCATTCTCCACCACCCACAGTCTATGGAGGCCATTAACAGTCAATACGCCGAATTCAAGTACATAATGAAGCAAAAACTTAAAAGGGGTCAATCAGCACATTCTCAGATATGGTTGCTGCAACACTTAGATGTGAGGAGCTAAAAGAGATCTCACAGCTTGTGGATATTTATGCTACTTTTCAAGCTTCCAGTGCAGACTGTGAAAGAGGATTTAGTTTAATGAATCACATCAAAACAGCATCCAGAAATCGTCTTGAAGTGGCACATCTGGACCAGCTGATGCGCATAAAGTCAAAGCAAGAAGCAGACGAAGCCATCAACCTGGACAAAGTGTACAGCCATTGGAGAAGTGAGAAGGCCAGACGTGAAGCATAAGGTACAATTTAAGTCAGATTTGTGTGTATTCTAGTGACATTTATTAAGATTTTTTAATTATGGATATTAATCATTAAATGCTGTTACTACTAGATAATTTACAGGCAGTAGAAATGCTAATAAAAAACTGAGTAATTAGATATTTTACAGACAAAGAGTTACAGGAATTTACACTGTATTACAAGCAACAGCACACGTCATTGTGCAAAATGTGAATGTTTTAACAAAACATAACAAAATGTTATGTCTGAAAGGTGTATATGTATCATTTCTTCCAGAACAGGACCCTAAGCCAGGCCACAACTGGTCCTCTTTTAGGCCAAAGCAGGACTCTTTCCATTGCCAAAGCAGGACTCCTCCCATGGCTAAAGCAGGACTCTCACATATAACATACTACACATCTCATGAAAAACAAGATTTTTGTCTTTCATTTTAAGTGGGCCAAATCACTTATATTAAAAGTAAACTAATGAAAATTGCTGCTGCAATTTGATTCTTTTAATAAGCCATGTAACTTGCCATGATCTAAAGCTTTGAAGTGTGTTACTGGTGTCGTGGTGTGTGGCCACAGCGTGCACACCTGATGTTGCTCACAATGGTCCTCAGTGTGCTCAGGGACACATGAAAAATTAGAGGGAGAAGCAGCTTGGATGAGCTGTGAAACATATTCGACCAAATAAACTTTTGTCCAGTTGACAAATTGAATTTCTCACTAGTCAGTACATTTACCTACAATAATTCTTTATTGTAGGTAAATAATTCTTGAAATACATTTTCTCTTACCTTGGCATTTTTTGAACCACTACTTTGTACTTTTACTACAGTAATATTTTTTCTGCAGGCTTAATAATAATTCATAAAGTGGATTTTAGTGCAGTCAGGAGAAGCTTGTTAGTAAGGTCATATATGGACATGTAGTAATCAACCAAACACTACACAGACTTTACTGCAGTAGTTGCTATATCGCAGTGGGTTCAGGGGGTCTTTAAAGTCTCTTATAGAGGGAAAAGATTGTGATGAACAGGCAGTTAGCTCGTGTTAGCGCTGGTCGTATCCATAGCTATGAAAACTCAAGAGGCCCACGAAGATTATTAGGTCGTCAAACTGACAGTGAAGGCGTATACGGCACGCAGGGAGGTGACATTTAATAAAAAATTATAGAGCTTATGGAAAGACCTATAGTTTATGTAAAATAATATAATAAACGCTAGTGAGAGAAAAAGGTACAAGCAACGTAACTCTTTCCATAAACTTGGCCTCGGCTTAAAAGATGAAAAATTCGCTGGGTTGCCAAACACACCAACATCACATTACATTAACTTGAGTAACTTTTTGAAGAGCCATTTTCAGAGTAGTTTTTTAACACCATACTTTTCTATTTTTTTCAACTTAAGTGAGTAAGTGTACACATGACCGGAGCTTTATGTGAACAACCTTAAAGCCCTACTATGTAACCTTTTAACAGATATGGTCAGCAGGTGTTATCTGTGCTTAGATCTAAACCCATGGAGAATGTTCTGAAATATGGTTTTAACTTTCTATTTCTGTGGAATTGTGTGGGTGACATGTCACCTCCAGAAAGTTACAGTGTTGGATTAAATTATTAAAACATATTCACCTTACCTTTTAGATATATTCAGTACTCAAGTGGTAGTTTCTCCAACTACTTACAATACTACTACTTAATATATTATTAAAACTGAAGAATGAACCTTTACCAAAGGGAATACCAGGTGTCATTGTGTCCTTAGGCAAGACACTTCATCCAAACTGCCTAGTACGAAAGTTGTGTGTATGTGTGTGGGTGTGTGTGTGTGTGTGTGTGTGTGGGACCAATGGTGCAGATTGACAGCCTCACTTCCATCAGTCTGCCTCAGGGCAACTGCGACTACAGTAGTAGTATCTTATCACCACTGAGTGTGGAGTGAATGGATACTGCTCTGTAAAGCACTTTAGGTGTCTTGAAAGGCACTATAGAAATGAAATGATTAATTCATCAGTTCATTAATATTTTAATAATATTAGTTTATAGAAATAGTACTCTTTTTGTGGGAGATTTTGTAAGCAAATACAAGTTTCGTAGTTCTCCAGACTGCAGTGCTTTGGGTAAGCCTGACTTGTGTAACAGAATAGTCTGAGGGTGTGGTGTGGCCCATACATCACAGGTGCTTAATGGTGCTATGGATGAATGCATGTAAACAGTAATATGAATGCATTCATTCTCATTATGGTAATAAACAGACCTGCAGTCCTGAGCTAAAGTGCAAGAGCTGCATTTTTGGTGCTCGTATTAGTTGTATATGAAAGTTACTGCTTTAGGAATGCAAATAAGTAATGTGTATTTATTTCTTTGTTTTCTTATATAATTTTAAGTTTATGATTATGTACACAAAGGAACAGCATTGAATAACTTAAACAACACATATTATGATAAAAGGAGAAGTTCAATTTGTCAACTGGACAAAGTTTGTTTGGTTGAAAACGTTTCGCCGCTCATCCGAGAGGCTTCGTCAGCTCTAATAAGAATACTGGTAAGACACTTGCTTATATCTTGCTGTAGGGAGGAGCTACCTAGCTAACTACTTTCCGGAACTATCTCATTGGTTTCCGTCTTTTGTTTCTCTGGCGTCTAGCTAACGATCCCTATTCATCCCTACACGCCTGTTTTTCACACCTCTGGCCCTGACCTGGCTAACCCTATTGTTTCCCTGTTTGCTTGATCTAGGCTTAAGAATGGAATTGTAGATGGGATGCAAATTATGTCTGACTCCACCATTTCTGTTCAGAGAAGGATTCTCTTTTTTGACAAAAATAGCCTCTTTAACTCCCCTCTCAAACCAATTCTTTTCCCTGGCTAAGATCTGAACCTCACTGTCCTCAAATGAATGACCCGTGGCTTCTAGGTGAAGATATACGGCAGAAGACGGTCCACTCTGGCACGCCCGTCTGTGTTGGTACATCCTCTTGTGAAGTGGCTGCTTGGTTTCTCCAATATAGCGCTCACTGCAGTCTTCACTACACTGAATGGAGTAGACCACATTGCTTTGTTTGTGGCTCGGTGTTTTGTCCTTTGGGTGGACGAGTTTTTGTCTTAAAGTGTTTGTGGGTTTGAAATAAACTGGGATTTCATATTGTCTGAAAATCCTCTGTAGTTTTTCCGACACGCCGGCCAGGTACGGAATCGCTACCCCTTTCCTCCTGGGTTCGGATTCTCTATTATCTTGTTTCTTGCCCTTGTCTCTCTTGGTTTTGTTAACAGCCCATTTGGGATAACCACAAACAGAGAGGGCTTCCTGCACATGTTGTTCTTCTTTTTCCTTACCCTCTGTGCTTGTGGGAACCACTTGGGCCCTGTGTTGTAATGTCCGAATAACACCCAGTTTGTGCTGCAGTTATTCGGACATTACAACACAGGGCCCAAGTGAACCTAGAAGCCACGGGTCATTCATTTGAGGACAGTGAGGTTCAGATCTTAGCCAGGGAAAAGAATTGGTTTGAGAGGGGAGTTAAAGAGGCTATTTTTGTCAAAAAAGAGAATCCTTCTCTGAACAGAAATGGTGGAGTCAGACATAATTTGCATCCCATCTACAATTCCATTCTTAAGCCTAGATCAAGCAAACAGGGAAACAATAGGGCTAGCCAGGTCAGGGCCAGAGGTGTGAAAAACAGGCGTGTAGGGATGAATAGGGATCGTTAGTTAGACGCCAGAGAAACAAAAGACGGAAACCAATGAGATAGTTCCGGAAAGTAGTTAGCTAGGTAGCTCCTCCCTACAGCAAGATATAAGCAAGTGTCTTACCAGTATTCTTATTAGAGCTGACGAAGCCTCTCGGATGAGCGGCGAAACGTTTTCGACCAAACAAACTTTGTCCAGTTGACAAATTGAACTTCTCCTTTTATCATGGATTCTACCTGGACGACTGAGGAACTTTTCACGCAAACACATATTATGCATTGTTTTAAGGGTGTAACAGTGCGCTTTTAAAACGATACAATGCATACCCATATTAGCCAAGCAATACGATTACAAAACACTTGTGGACTTTTTAGGAACCATTCAGTTTGGTTTCCTTCAAAACAATGTTTGCTTTCAGTACAGTGCATACTTGTATAAGTAAAACCAATATGGAGACCCTGGATGAGATTAGGAATCAACAAATGAGGCAGCATGAACACAATAGAATGCTTTTGCACTGACTTTTCTGTCAAAACTACAATTCTGCAAAACTACAATTAGCATCTACTTAAACTGAGGTGACTGTGCTTATAGCCAGCCTGATATTCTTTCTTTTCTTCCTTCTGTGTGGAGTTTCTCTGCTTTGGTAGATATACTTTGCTGTTGCAGCAATAATGTCAATTTGAGATTTTACAAAACACAATTCAGCAGCAGCTGTAACGTCTGTCCCACACTGTATGTCTTGCTCCAGTGCTGAGCAGCAGCTGCTCTGGTGGGACAGTTGCCACGGTTATTTCAAAGGGAAGTTATTTCTAAGGGACGATTAAATAAGTGAATCATTACACCCTGCCCCAACATGATGTAAACAGGCAGCTGGAATGAACACAATTTGAAAGCAGATATGCTTTGAACGAGTCTTCCAATGATTTATGGACTGTAAACCTGTGCAGGGTTTCTGCCTACGACATCACAATCCTGGCAAAAGTATGACGAGGGAATGGATTTACTGCACAAGTTTCATAAAAAGTGAAAGTGAATGAAGCTAAATGCAACTCCAGGTATGTAAGGGAACAATGGTTAAAAGTTCAAAATTAGGATGTGTCCTTTAAATTGTCAATAAATGTGAATGCAAATTTTCATTTAATGCAATTTCACATCTTTTAGAAGTTTTTTTTTTCCCCTTTTATTTTTACACACTGGATGAAATTTGAGTTTGTTGGATTTAGATTTAGTTTTGTGCACAATAATCCTGAGTGAATAAATATGATTTTGATGTAAAACGAACAGCACACTGCTCCCGAGGCCTATCGCTGTGGAACACCTTGTTACAGTGCCATGTCTTGCAGACTTCACTTCACCTGTAACAAGCATTAAAATGATTTATAGTTTAGGGACAGCTCATGTGTGAAGGAGGAAGAAAGAGAGGACACATGATACTGCCCACTCAGCACTTTATCCAAAAAGGAAAAAAAAAAAAAACTGTGTTTGGGCCAAGTCCTCAGCTGAGAACTGTGGCCGTCCACTGAGACAGATGGAGCAGGTCAGGAGGGACAAAAAGGTCAAATTACTCAACATGTACACACTGCACACAGGGCTATACATACATAAAAATGGAATGGTCTTAGAATACTAATGATTGTTTTAGTGGGCGATTTAGGATTGATTTGAAGCTTGGGTTGTTAGACTAGTTACAAGTAATTAATAACATGCATTTTTCTTATTTGCAGTAAACGTGTCTTCCACTGAACAATACATTAAATTGTTCATCTACAGCTGCCGTCTGATAATAATAAACATGTCTGACCTTCACTAATCACTCAAGTGTACACCAGATAAATATATATGGGTAAGATACAGTATGTGAATCACATAAATAACAGACTAGTCAGAGCTGGAATTAACCAACCGTCCAGATATAGAGCAACACTACTACTTGTACCACTGTTGCATTTTAAAGATGCAGTATGGAACTTTTCTATGGAGGGTCCATTACTTTTCTTCAAGGAACGTTATTGCCTTGCTCAGAATGTTCCCCAGTATGTCAGTAAAGGTGACTCCACTCACAGTAGGAATAGTTTAAATGGCTTGAAACACCTGCGTTTGGGTAAATAAAACATATGCAAGTTTAATGCCATACTACGGAACATTCCAGACAAAGAAACATGGAGAAAAGAGGGGGGCTGAATCTCCACCAGAAACATTACCACAGAGCACAGTATAATTCTGTGTTTGCCATGGTGGGCACACTGAGTTTTTTTTATTTTATTTTTTTTTTACATTTAAGCTAAGAAGTGCTGCATGTGGCATTCAAAGGACATAAGCTTTCTCATTGTGTGGTCAGAGTTCACCTGGCTTCCCCTGATGGCTGTGGTGATAATGCAGGGCACAGAGGAGAGACACTTTGGCTGCGTCCCATTTCTCTGTCTTACCCCTTTGTCTTACCCCTACCCCTTGGTTTTGCGTGTTCATGAGAGGGCAAGGATGTCCAGATTCTAATTTTTATCAAGGGCTAGGGTTACAAGTCTCGACCAGACTTGAAACGAAGGGGTACGCCTACAAGCTCAGGCAGGTTTTGGGATCAGGATGGGAGCATCACATCAACCAGCTAAGGAGTGTCATAAATGTATTTTCAGCAGTTGTAATTATCGATTAACAGTTTAGCATGGTTTACAATTATGACGCTTATGTTCTACGTTACTTTTAGTGAACTGTTGTTGCGGTTTTAATTGTAGTGATGTCTGTTTAGCCGATGTTATAATTTTCATTGAATTTTCATGTATAAACCAGCTAGTTTTTTGTCGAGCTGAGGTACCCGATAATCCTTGACATTTGTTTACATTTGTTTGCGTCAATTGTTGTCACCTCTTTAGACGTAGCAGCCAGGTAGAGGCAAAGGATGATGACGCAAACGGTAATCGAGTGGTGTTCCATTTCTTAGGGGAACATTCGTACCCTGAGCCCTCTCAGCTCGGTATCGAGGGGCAAGACAAAGACATAGATAAAGGGGAAGGGGTAAGACAGAGTAATGGGACGCAGCCTTTTGTTCTTACGCCTCTTAAATTGCTCTCACACTAGATCTGATGACCTGTTTGTTTGATCTTGCTATTACTAGTTTACTGCTCTATGTGTGAGGACAAATAAAGTGATTTTTATTTATTGATTGATTGATTCATAATTTAAACTCAAATAGTGATATTTTTGCTGGGTACTTTTCATTCTACTTAAATAAACCTCAGCCTTCCCTTTCTATTCCACATCATTATTTAATTTGCCCAGAGTCATACATCCCTGTAATCTAATCCTTGCTCCACTAGCGTTTAGTCAAGTGTCAAGTTGTAATTATATCTTAAACGACGGCCGTCCTACCAACACCAGTGGCATATAATGAAGCTTGTCTCTCTCCATTAAACTGACTACTACCATCATTTTGGACTTTCTAACGTGTGCGTTCACCTTGATTTATCAACTTTGAATTCTTAGTCAAAGTTTGATCGCATTTCGTTAGCCTATTAACAGTCTATGGCCTGGGGGATCTCACACTGTGAGAGATACAAAGTAAGATTTATATTATTTCGCCAAGATGCGTGAAGAGTCCCTCAGTCGTCCAGGTAGAATCCATGATAAAAGAAGAAATTCAATTTGTCAACTGGACAAAGTTTGTTTGGTCGAAAACGTTTCGCCGCTCATCCGAGAGGCTTCGTCCGCTCTAATTAGAATGCTGGTAAGACGCTTGCTTATATCTTGCTGCAGGGAGGAGCTAACTAGCTAACTACTTTCCGAAACTATCTCATTGGTTTCAGTCTTTTGTTTCTCTGGCGTCTAGATTACCATACCTATTCATCCCTACAACAACTGTTTTTCACACCTCTGGCCCTGACCTGGCTAGCCCTATTGTTCCCTTGTTTGCTTGATCTAGGCTTAAGAATGGAATTATAGATGGGAGACAAATTATGTCTGACTCCACCATTTCTGTTCAGAGAAGGATTCTCTTTTTTGACAAAAATAGCCTCTTTAACTCCCCTCTCAAACCAATTATTTTCCCTGGCTAAGATCTGAACCTCACTGTCCTCAAATGAATGGCCCGTGGCTTCTAGGTGGAGATGTACGGCAGATGAAGGTCCACTCTGGCACACCCGTCTGTGTTGGTACATCCTCTTGTGAAGTGGCTGCTTGGTTTCTCCGATATAGCGCTCACTGCAGTCTTCACTACACTGAATGGAGTAGACCACATTGCTTTGTTTGTGGCTCGGTGTTTTGTCCTTTGGGTGGACGAGTTTTTGTCTTAAAGTCTTTGTGGGTTTGAAATAAACTGGAATTTCATATTGTCTGAAAATCCTCTGTAGTTTTTCCGAAACACCAGCCAGGTACGGAATCGCTACCCCCTTTCCTCCTGGGTTCGGATTCTCTAATATCTTGTTTCTTGCCCTTGTCTCTCTTGGTTTTGTTAACAGCCCATTTAGGATATCCACAAACAGAGAGGGCTTCCTGCACATGTTGTTCTTCTTTCTCCTTACCCTCTGTGCTTGTGGGAACCACTTGGGCCCTGTGTTGTAATGTCCGAATAACACCCAGTTTGTGCTGCAGTGGGTGGTGTGAATCAAAAAGCAGGTATTGGTCTGTGTGTGTGGGCTTCCTGAAGACTTCTACTTGACCAAATCTGCCAACTGCCCATCTCCATTCTTAAGCCTAGATCAAGCAAACAGGGGAACAATAGGGCTAGCCAGGTCAGGGCCAGAGGTGTGAAAAACAGTCGTTGTAGGGATGAATAGGTATGGTAATCTAGACGCCAGAGAAACAAAAGACTGAAACCAATGAGATAGTTTCGGAAAGTAGTTAGCTAGTTAGCTCCTCCCTGCAGCAAGATATAAGCAAGCGTCTTACCAGCATTCTAATTAGAGCTGACGAAGCCTCTCGGATGAGCGGCGAAACGTTTTTCGACCAAACAAACTTTGTCCAGTTGACAAATTGAATTTCTTCTTTTATCATTATTTCGCCAAGGTTAAAAATGAACTTCAAATGATGGGAGAACTAAGCGACCACTTCTGCTATGTTAAAGATTACAAAAGTTAAATAAATGATCAAATGTTGAGTTTTTGTGAATACTTTGTGAGGTGACATAAAAGAAAATAGGTTTGATTGTACTAATGAAGCAGAGGACGAACCACAGGTACAGAATTATTCATTCACGTCTGCAGAATATGAAGAATTACTCAAAAATCAAACTCAGGGTAGAATGATGACGAGAGAAAACCACTTGACTTATTAAAGGGACACTATGTAACCTTTATGGTAGGACCTACATTCTTGGTTGTATAGAGATGTTCTTGCTTTGCCATAAAGTGGAACATTCCAGGAAAAGCAAAAACAACTCCATGGAGACTATCAGGAGAAACCTTGCACAAAGTGACAATGCACAAAGTGGCCCACCCCCAATAAAAATCATCTGATCATATACTTTTAAGCCATAAAAGACCATACACATATAAGGTGAACAATTATACCAGCTTGTAAAAACTGATCTCATCAGATCTCAGAAGCTAAGCAGGGCTAGACCTGGTTAATACCTGGGAGACCTGGGAATATCAGGTGCTACACTGGGGCACCGGTGGAAAAAACTGTTGTTGTGTCCTTAGGAGGAAAGACATTTCACCCACATTACAATGCACTGTGAAGTGCTTTGGTCGCCTTGAAAGGCACTTTATAAATGCATTGTTATTATCAGTACACAAAGTATTAACTGAACTTGCAGGTCTCCCTTGCTTCACCACAGGGTCGAGCTGGGACCAAAAAACTGCCGGAGGGGGGGGCGGAGGCCACTGGCCTTAAGACATTTTCCCAGTAGATTACCAGTCTGAGCCTGCTTCACCATCACCTGTAAAACTCAAACTCTAAAATAGCCTACATTGAAATAGTGCAGTGAGAAAAGTTGGAGTGCTGCTAATTGTTCTTTGTAAAATCTTGTCGAACTTTAAACCTGAGATGCTGTGTCAGCCTTCTGTCCTCCTCTCCGTCTCTTCTTCAGCATAAATCCTCTTTATGTCCCTTCTCCCCACAGGACAGCCCAATATTCTTGGCAGGAGACTGACAACTTCCTGCTTAGTTAGGCGTGAGCACCAGAAGCAAAGTGATGCTCCTAGTGGCTGGGAAGTGAACTGACACAAGGTGAAGGGCCCATAGGGGAACATTGTTCTCATATCAGAATATTATTCTTTCTTTATTATTATTATTTTCCTTACCAACCCACACCCTTTTTCACCCAGTGAACAGTGAAAAGTATAAGAAAGAAGGCAAAATAAATGTGCACATAGAATTATGAAATTTGACACAGAAGTAGACCACACCAAGGCAAATAAAACACATTATTACCACCACGCTGTCCGTTCCACCAGGGGTCAGCCATATTGCCATAACAATGACATAAACTCTCCATGTTATTCTAATGGTAAAATCTCCAAATCATATAACCTTTGGCTGATTTCACTGAAACTGTAATCGTGGGTGGACACCCCGACCCTGATATTGATATAAGAAAATAGAAAAATGGGTGCAGTAGCGCCTCCTAGGCAATTTGTATGGCATGATAACATTTATTTGTCATAGACATACAAAATATACAAAATTACACAAAGATGTGTGAAGAAATCCTCAGTCGTCCAGGTAGAATCCATGGCAAAAAAGGAGAAATTCAGTTTGTCAACTGAACAAAGTTTATTTGGTCAAAGATGTTTTGCAGAAATGTTTTGCAGGAATGGTAGGGTTAGGTTAGGGGTAGGGTTAGGAGTTAGGGTTAGAGGTTAATATAGGGTTAGGGATTAGTAGGGTTAGTTTATGATTTAGGACATAGGTGTGGGCAGGGCATGTCGTAGGCGTGAGCGAGGGCCGATCTTTCCGCTTGAGGCTATATTTTTTATGTTATGTTTAGTCCTACATTTGCTCACTGCTTTTGTTTGTTAATTTTCATTGACTAATAGTCACTACACTGCATATTGGCCTGGTTTTTAAAAGCCACAGCCACAGTATGTTTTTTTTTTTTTTTTTTTTTTTTTTTTTTGATTTAATAAAAGCATTTTTCATTTTGTTTTTGTTGCACTAAAAAATTTGAAAGACTTAAGAAAGTTCTGATAGAAACTCAAACCAAAACAAAGCCAGCTCAGGGCAACTTGGTGCCCCATTTTATGAACACATTAAAATTTATTTCATCATCTCGTCTCTTTCACCAGAGCCACAGTGGAACCTTCTCTGTACAGACCAAACCCAGGAAACAGAGGCTCAGAGAAGGACAAGGAGAAGGTCCAGATGTGGAACAATTCTCCATCAGGAGAGACTCTAGAAGGATAGAGCTCCAGCCTCAGAGTCCAGGAACACACCTAGCCTGGGAATTCCCAGGCCGCTTCCGTTCGTTTCGAACTGGAAGGCGGCCTGGAAACTCGTCCAAGCGAGAGTCCCAGATTTAGGGCCCCAATCAGAGAGCGGGGGAGGTGTGGCAAGACGGTGACGCGTACTACATGACAAACGGAAGCTTGTAGTTTGAACTGACAACTGACATGATTGGCTATGGACTTACGTATACGCTCAATGATAGACATTCATAACGCCCAATAAACGGCCGTTGGCAATCGCTAACCACACCTCCGCTACGGGATTTTTCGAAGCGAGTTTCCAGACCCATATCTCACTTGTGATATGGTCAGGTGTTAACCAGACTAGGAACACACCCACTCTGCCAGAGAACACACGACAGGAAAGAGGGAGTGGTGTTGTGTTGCAGTTGTAATGGACATTGTATCCTCCATCACCATAGATATACAGATTCCACGAGTGATCATTGAATCCAAACACACACTCCCGTCCCTCTGCTCCCTCTGTATCTCATTCCTGTATCAACTGTGCTTCTCCAGTACACTTCCCAGTAATGTCTTCTCAGGCCAGTGCAGCTCAGGACCTGAGGCCAGTTTTGTGAACCTGTCCTCATGATCTAGATACTCCTGTCACTCCATACATCTCACAGTCCAATACTCTTCAGACAGAAGCAGGTGAGCTGTGTTTGGGTCCAGAGACAACTCACAGGAGTCTGAAACACAAACATTTTATCTCATTATTTTTTGTTCTTATTCTCTTTCATTTAGTGATTGCACCTGTCTTTCACCAGCAGACATGAGGAAAAGTAAAGGAAAACTAGGCTAGATTTATTTGAAAATCTATTAAACACATTCATATAGTGTAAAGATGAGTTGAGAGATGAGTTTGGCTCTTGTTTACAGTATGGTAGCTGGGTAAGGATTATGGAGCGTCTCACTTGAGTGTCTCCAGTCTGCAAGGGGCGCTCTTCAGTCCAGAACACAGCAGCTCCACTCCTGAGTCCTGGAGGTCATTGTGACTGAGATTCAGGTGTGTAAGACTGGAGGAGCTAAAGACTGAGGCCAGAGGACCACAGAGACTAGCCATTAGAGACTAGAATAACCATACAAGAGTTTAAATACAGTCTGAGAAAGAGGGACGTTAGAGATTAGAACCACCACACAAGAGTTTCAAAAGTCTGAGGAGAGAGGGGGGGCTTTAGAGACTAGAACATCCACACAAAAGTGTAAATACAGTCTCGACTCAAAGGGCTTTGTTGGAGGCTCTGACTACTGGCAGGAGACCCAGGAGAGCTGTATCTGAGGCCTGGTATTTCCTCAGGTCAAACTCCTCCAGGTCTGAGTCTGAGTACAGTAAGACGAAGGACAGACCATTGAGCAGGAGACATGTTTCTGTCAGAGAGACTTCCTTTTCTAATGTTCTTCTGTGCTCATTCAGCTCATTCAGACAGTGGAACAGGTTCAAACTTCGCTCTGCAGACAGACCCTTTTCATTCAGTTTTTGTTTGATGTACTTTACTGTCTCCTGATTGCTCCAGTCACTTTCTGTGTGAGTCAGCAGACCCTGCAGCAGGCTCTGATTGGTTGGCAGAGTCAGCCCGAGGAGGAAGCGCAGGAACAGGTCCAGGTGCCCGTTTTGACCTGGTCCTTTTCTCTATTTGATTCACTGTTTTTAAAGTTCCTGTATTATTTGTTTATTGCCCTACTGACAGTTTTAATATGAGTTCTGTAAAGCGTCCTTGAGAGTGTTGAAAAGCGCTATATAAATAAATTGTATTATAATTTTATTATTATAGTGAATCCTTGATGTCTCCTCGCGCTCCTTTTGTGTGCCTTAGTTTCAGCTCTGGGCCCATGAATTTGTGCTGCACTTTTAACTCTCTTCTAAAGCTCTCTCTGCTGTGCTGGAGCTCCACGCCTCTGCTGCATCCCACTGTAAAAGTTTATTATCAATAAAACAGATGAGCTGTGATGAGCGGTATGACCACTGGACTCTGCAGTCAGGAACACTCAGAACTGTCCATGCTAAAAGAGCAGTTCTAGCACTAGTTTTTTTCTCTGTAACATTTTAGTAAAAAAAAAAAAAAAAAAAAAAAAAAAAAAAACTCGACCACGGACCCGTTTTCAGGGACTTTGCAGGTACTTTCTAGTTTTAATATACTTTTAGACCAAAATATACACATATACAGGTTTTTAGGTGGTTGTAGGCAACAATATACACACTTTCTGATTTTGAAGTAGTTGTAGGCCAGAGGATTCACACACATTTGTAAATAATTAAAATTATCTAATAAAATGCATAGAAACAAACACAATTTTCTTGTTGCTAATTTTAATTAAAACATATCTGATTTGTTTTTATTTTAAAAATACTTAAAGGGACAGTGTGTAGGATTCGTGGCGCATAGGTGGTTACTAGCTATTCCACTTCCTCTTTTGGCTATGGCAGACCTCGAGGGTCACCCGGACGCGACGTAGCGCCGATATCGCGCGTGCCCGCGCACGAACCGCGCACCGCTGTATACATAAAACGCGGTCCCCCGTTCACTTTTTTTTTTCTTTTCGCATGAAAACACACAATCCCGATCATGATTCATGACAATCTACACATCAAATGAAACCTTACAGTCTCCTCTTTTTGACTATGCAATTCATTTCCCTGCAAAACAATCACTCCCCGAGCACATGGGGCTTTTATACAGAAAAGCACAAAACTTAGCTTACTTAGCTTACCTTTGAAGGCTTTGCACAGGTCAAACTCTGTATTTCATCATAAACTTGGTCTCAATCTGTCCATAAGGATCCAGCGAATAAAATCCAGTAAAACAATTTAGTCCAAAATACGTGTTATATCCATTACGATGTGTGATCCGGCAGCATGCTCCCCCCCTCCCCTTCCCCTTCTCTCCTTCGCTCCTGGCTGCATATGGGAGCAGAGGAGCGAAGGAGAGAAGGGGAAGGGGAGGGGGGAAGGGGGGAGCCATATGCAGTGCGGCTGAGCAGCTGTTAGCAGGAGCCGAGGCGAAGGATGAGCCCAAATGTCCTTCTGCGGCTCTCGTATTCAAAATGGCTGCCTCTATATGGGGAAGATCCCCCTTTTATGTGACTATATCTAAGTCCAAAAGAATACTTTGATTTCATGATGGAAGTGAAAAGGCTTGGAAAACAATGTATTTTTGAATGGGTATCTTCAATTTCAGTAATTAACAGGTAAAAATCTTACACACTGTCCCTTTAAGATGTTTGTTGTTTATATTTCTGTGTTTATATTTCTGTATTGTAGTGGAAATCTTTACAATAACCATTCATGTAATCAGATATATTTGTCCTGTATAAGTTGGTTTTGTGGTTTCTAATGAAATCAGGTTGTTACTCAAGTTCAAAATTTAGTTAGGGCCTCTCAGACCATACAATACATGTGTGGTAAAGTAGTCTAAAAAGTAAATTTCTTCAGGTCTTTAAATTGCAGTAATATTATAAAATTAATGACTTAGCTTTAAAGAAATTCTGGTCTCCAAATCAAATACTGTCAAATGTCCTTTCCAGTCTCTCTTCATGTGGAGTCCTCTATCCAGTGTCCACGTCCTGATAACTCCATTTATTTTTATACTCTCTATAACTCCAGCCCATCAGATTTTCTCACGTCATTTTTGTTTCAAGTGCAGTTTACATTCCCCAGTGCTAGCGTTTACTTTATTACCTTGTAGGGACTGGCGCACTTGGACAAGAACGTAAAAAGTGTGTGTGGGTGCAATACTCGCTCTGTCACTAGAGGCCAATAGTGAGTCAATTCTGATACACACACTTTACACACTCCGAGTCATTTTTTTTTGTCACTTATGGGGATTAATCTGCCTGACATGCTGATTTGTTGTACAGTTGTAGGAAATATTATATTACATAAGTGTTAGTTGTTGTACAGTTGTAGGGAGTATTATATTACTTAAAAGTGATTTGTTGCACAGTTGTAGGGAGTATTATATTACTTAAAGGTGATTTGTTGTACAGTTGTAGGGAGTATTATCTGTTACATAAGGGTGAGTTGTTGTACAGTTGTAGGGAGTATTACAGTATATTACATAAGTGTGAGTTGTTGTACAGTTGTAGGGAGTATTATCTGTTACATAAAGGTGAGTTGTTGTACAGTTGTAGGGAGTATTATCTGTTACATAAAGGTGAGTTGTTGTACAGTTGTAGGGAGTATTACAACTTCAAAATGTAATGACACCCATACCCCACCCATGGCAACAAGCCAAACATCTGTCAATGGGACGTCCTGACAAAACTTTGGTAAGCAGAAATTATTTTGTGACCACACAGACTGGAAATGCTCCATCTTGGAATAAAATAAAAAATAAAAAATAATGCATACAAAATTGAAAAATTGCATGTTTAGGGGAGGTTTAGGGGTTATGGGTTAGGCTTGAAGTGATCGCTGCAGATGAGTACATTTTTATCATCTGTACATTCCACTCGCTTCTTCTAACCGAATCGCTTGTAACCAAAGACGTCTCTTGTTTGCCTTGAAATGGGTGCGAGCATTCTGTAAAACTTGCACGTTTTATTGTTTTTTATCAAAGCGGTTTGTGCATCTAACAGCATAACAAGACACAGCAGCGGCTCTTTGTGCAAACAACATGCGCAGTAGAGCAGAGTCACGTAGTCTGTTAATCCTTGTTGGCTGTTGTCAGGAAAGCTGTGGCTGCACAACACTTCCATCTGTTGGTTGTTCAGTCGAGGGTGTATTTGTGGTCAAATCCCGGATCGAGACGTGCGGTAGGAACGTCTCAAAATTACGTCATCGAGAGAAACGCAAAACATGGATCCACAAACGCTGACTCCACATAGAAAGTCAAGCATATTTTATTTTCAAATCATTCATTCATTCATTCATCTTCTTCCGGTTTTCCATTTTCTGGGTCACGGGAGAAGCAGTCCAAGCAGATCTGACACAATGCACCAGCCCCCATCTCGAAAATATATTTACAAATACACGTTTATTTATACAAATTTGTTTATGTATTTGTATGTCACGTTTTTATATTTGTATTTTGTATTTGGATATTTATAAATAGTCATAGTCATAGTCATAGTCATAGTTTGCTTTATTGTCGAAAAACAATCATGTACATGTACATAGAATGAATTCGAAATTTCGTTTCCCCACTAACCAGGCAGGACAGTGATAGAGTGGGCTAGGGGAGGGGCCGCTGCGCATGCGCGCCGCCGACTGGGAGATGCAGAACAGAAAAGATGCAATACAAGTACAATCAGTGACAATTTAACAACATGTAATGACAGAAAAACAATTGGAGATATAACATAAGGTGATCTTTTTTGTTGGTTACATAAGGAAGGGGTCAGATTGGAAATCAATGAAGTTGATTGAACCGAGAGCAGAGATCAGACCTTTCTAAAGACAGAAATTTCTACTATTGTTTCTGTTTTCAGTGACAGTGTAAGAGTGTGTGCTATGTTTATGTAGAGTCCAGATAACAAACCACATTCTGTGGCCTTGGAAGTGTTTATGCAGGGAGGCGAAGTCAAAACACAGATAACTGTTTGAGACCGATTTTCACAGGAGAGAATAATCCAGGGGGGTTGATTAAGCATTGATGAAAATACATTTTTTAGAGACCCAGGTAAATAATTTAGACTGAGCTCGGGTGCCAGACCCTCATCTTCATATCGCCATGAAGATTCATGAGAGATCTCATTAGTTCCTCTTGGCGCACAGACTGCGCTGCGTTGGCTTTACACAGTTCTGTCACCATCCCCGTGATGATATCCAAACGTCGAGATGTTTCCTTTGGTTGAAATCCTTCCAAAAGGACCTCAACCTGTCCCACTTTCTGATGTAATCCTTTCACAAGATCTCCAACGGCTTCACAATGGCTCGAAATTTCGGCAGACAGCTTAGGGGACTCTTTACAAGCTGCCAGCTTACAAATTATGCGATAGATCATGGACAATCCCAGGCCAATTAACAGATGTCCAGCTATCAGAAATCCAAATACGTAAATATCCTCCACATCCTCCAGGTACATTGGTGCCAAACATACGACTTGCCACGCACGATACGAGTCCCTCGCATATCCAGCAGCAAAAGTACCATCCGGACACGCCGCTTCTCCCGGAGCGGCACTCCTCCGTGAAAAAAGAGTATCAATAGCGCTGAGGGTCCAGCTGATCACATCCATCTTTTTGGAATTTGGAAAATCTGCTCCAAAAAGCGAGAAAATGACAAAAACAAGAGAGGCACGCAGACAGCAGGAGCAATAGATAAGAGAGGAAAAAGAGAGACGTCTGCTCGCTCTCAGGGTCAGAACAGAAAAAAAAATGTTGGCATATTTATATATATCATTTTCTAATTATATAAATCTTTTTGAGACAATTCTATCTCCATAGACTCAAGCCCAAATTCCAGTCAATTTTTTCTTATTTACTATGGAGCTCACTCATGGACTCACAGTGTCTTCCCTCTTAAAGTGGAACTAAACACTAAATCCACATTTTACCACTTGTTCTATCTACTGTTCCATGTCCTTTTTTGCTCATTTTAGTGCAAACTAGGTACATGTTCAGCTTTCTGCTCAAACCCGTATAAAAGTGTGTGCCCACTACAGCTACTTGTAGTTGGTGACATCATGAGAGACTGCCCTGATTATACCTGGATTGCAGGTGTGATGGTGGGAGTTGAACCTGATTGACCAATCACTCTGTTCTTTATTTGTCCAGACCCCACCCTTCTCCACCTCACTCCCCTCTGAAGTCCACAGGCACTGCCCAGTTTAGTAGCTCTTTTGACAGGCTATGGGCAGAGATTATGTGTTTGGTCCCACTTTTTTTTTTTTCCCAGTGTATGGACAGGCCATGCCTCTTATGAAAGCTCATAACCTCCAGAATTCATTCCTGGGGTGTTTCTCAATTCCCAGGATCCTTCCTCCAAAGACCACGTTGTAGCCCTCCTCTGGAGTCGGCTCCCTCCATCCTTTGGCTCCTGACTTCATCTTGATGCCATCAGGCCGTCAGTTTTATGCTCCGGTCCAAAAGACTAACCGGTTCTCAAATTCTTTTGTGCCCTCAGCTGTTAAACTGCTTAATTCAAAGGATGGTGTTTTTTAAAGTTTGCACTGCAATAAGTTAATTGTTTGAGTTTTACTTGTGGTCTGTATAGGACTGACACACTGTGTGTGTGTGTGTGTGTGTGTGTGTGTGTGTGTGTGTATGTGTGTGCGCGTGTGTGTGTGTGTGTGTGTGTGTGCGCGTGCGTGCGTGCGTGGGTGTGTGTGTTTGGGTGTGTGTTGTGTGTTGAGAACTGCTCTGAGAATGCTGCAAATGAATTGCCCTATGGGATCAATAAAGTTTTCTGAATCTGAATCTGAATCGTCCAAGTGTCCTGCTCACAGCTGATGGGAGCGCATCTCCAGAGGGAGCGCAGGCTCCGGAGGGAGTGACTGCACCGTGTCATTTGACCAGGTCAAACGTGATACAACCCTGAGTTTTAATAAACATTTATGCTTCTACAAATATTAAGTGTTCAGAGGTATTTTCATGTGTCCACATGCATTAAAACATGTGAATATCAAAGGCTGAATCACCTGTTATTTAGTTATTTAGGCTGATAAATACCCTAAAGAAACAGGCTGAAACATTTTCGGGGGATAGGCAAATTGTATTTCCAATCTCCTTCTTTAAGAAATTTTGCTGCATTTGTCCTTTGAATTTATATGATCAGATAATGGTATCTGCAGCAGCTAAGATAGCACAATATTTACTTCTTCTTTGTGTAATGAATTTTATTTTATTAAACTGCATTTACTGCTTAAAGGAGAATTAACATTTTTTACAATCTGAGCCTTATTTCGGTAATAAAACAAGTTGTTTTACTCACCCATAGCACTTTGGTGTCATATGGAGCACTTTCAGAGATGTTTTAGATTACCGATCTCCGTAATGTGAGTTCTCGGGGCATATGTTTGTGGTCTCCAAATAACACAAATTTAAGCACTTTTCAAATGCTCGATGTCTTAGTCTACGTTTTCGTTTGAGTCAAAAGTGGCCTCTAATCCGAGATTTATCCATAGTTTTGAGTAGATGAGGAGGACAGTGGATAAAATTAAAAATTAAATGGATAAATCTCGGATTACAGGCCACTTTTGACTCAAAGGAAAGTGTAGACTAAGACATTGAGCTTCTATGATTTGAAAAGTGCTAAAGTTTGTGTTATTTGGAGACCGCTCGGGGCATATATTACATGAACTCGCATTACGGATATCGCTAATCTAAAACATCTCTGGAAGTGCTCCATATGACACCAAAGTGCTATGGGTGAGTAAAACAACTTGTTTTATTACCGAAATAAGGCTCAGATTGTAAAAAACGTTAATTCTCCTTTAAATAAAGTTTGTAAAAATGAAAATTGCAGTGCTTTGTGGGCAATTTGCAGCGCTCTGAGGTGCATCCACAGGTGCATTCTTGGTCAAAGAGCCAAACGGAGGAGTCGAGCACAGAGGACAGGAGGGCTTTGGGGGGACTGGACCATCACTTAGCAGAGCTCTGACAACACAGAGCTCTGATGATGCGGATCTCTCTAATGGTCCAGAAGCCGAGGATCCTGCAATTGGGAAACACTCACTGAGCTGCAGAGGCTGCACTAGCACTGATTCACTGATTCACAAATGGCTGCAGGTGCTTGGGTAGTGAGGATTCAGATCGTTATGTTTATGAAATCTTAATTCAAAATCTACTGTTCCCTTCAATTCAAAAACTTTTTTTTAAAAAGATTTACAGACATAACATGAGATCTATATCTAGCCTGAATCCAAGTTTGAATAATTTTTTGACAAATTGGGTCCAGGGAAGTTTAAGGACTGAGCTATATAGTCATAGTTATATATTTATAGTTATAGTTCGTTAGTATAGAGTTTTGGTAGTCTGGTTAATACCTGACCATATCACAAGTGAGATATGGGTCTGGAAACTCGCTTCGAAAAATCCCGTAGCGGAGGTGTGGTTAGCGATTGCCAACGGCCGTTTATTGGGCGTTATGAATGTCTATCATTGAGCGTATACGTAAGTCCTCTGATAATGCTGCAATCATGTCAGTTGTCCTATGGGTTCAAACTACAAGCTTCCTGAATTTGAATCATGTAGTACGCGTCCAACCGTCTTGCTCACACCTCCCCCGCTCTCTGATTGGGGCCCTAAATCTGGGACTCTCGCTTGGACGGAGTTTCTGCAGGCCGTGTTCCATTTGTTTGAATGAAAGTTTGAATAATTTTTTGACAAATTGGGTCCAGGGAAGTTTAAGGACTGAGCTATATAGTCATAGTTATATATTTATAGTTATAGTTAGTTAGTATAGAGTTTTGGAGCTGTTAACATGAAAAGCACGACTACATGACATCACAAGGTGGAACAGAGCATTTTTGGAGATGTAAACCGACTAATAATGCAGGATGACTAAAACGTGTGATTGAAACAAAACACAACTCCAGCTGTTTTTGAGGAAGTAACAACATTCAAACACGGCTTAAAGCTCACAAGAGTCAGTTTTGCGTAATATGGTACCTTAAAACACAATGCACAATCTTCTACACTCTATTTTACATAACTCCTCTGTCTCACCTGACACGCAGCTAGCTTCACATGTAATCTCCCATCCATCATTTAACACAGTTTGAACTACGGAGTCACCTTCATGTTTTTATTGTGCACCATGAATTATTTATTCTCAGTTCCATTGTGGGACCACTGCTGTCATGGCCGCTCTGAAATATGTCTCCAACACTACATCTTATCCGGGGCCTTAAGACCTTTGGAAATGTGCTATGGGTTTTACGGCAGCCATTATTTCAGAGCTATTACAGGTCAAATGGGGCATAAAATCAAATGCACTGTTACTTATTGCTATGCGTTCACACTGCAAAGAACACGGGACCAGATTTGTCATAAAGGAAGAGGAGGGGGTGGATCCTTTCTTTCCCAGCGGTTTTCACAAAGGCAGCGTAGATTCTTCCCATACCAGTATTTGCATATACAGTCCACTGTTATATAAACTACTTTGGACATTGTAGTCTTGGGATTCACTGTAACTTAATTTAAAATGTAAAACTTATTTGTGTACGCAAAACAAAACAGAATGTGCTAGTGCTGCAGCTGCCTGTTCATTGAAAAGTGCCGTCATCTGTACCAAGCTAAGGCCCGGTGTCTACTGCACCATTTATAATGTCTTATAAGATTTTTGGATTTGAAATCATAAGACAGCACATATCATGGATGTGGTAATGTCTTTGTACATGTACCGTGTAGTCATCAATTCTCATTTGAAAAAAGTTTATGAAAGAGAAAAGGAGAGAGATATTCCTGTTTAAGGCAGAGCTCTTCTGTGGTGCACTTGTGTCCCTGCTGACAGTGTTGGGGAAGTTACTTTGAAAGAGTCATTAGTTACTTATTACTAGTTACTTGTTATAAATGTTCATTCAATGTTCACATTCATTGTACTACTTAGTTACTGTCTCAATAAGGTAACTTTTTTGTAATATTGTCAGTGGTGAAAGTAGTATTCATTTCTTACAGGTGCTTGCCTGGAAGAATCCATGACTCATCGCTGTACCAGCGGCGAGTCTGGTAACGCTTGGTCCAGAATGCGCTGCCGTTGCGCTTAGACAGACAGCTAAGTGAACCAATCAGAGAACAGTTAACGGACAGCGACGTGAACCAAGCCGGTAGGAAGCAATGCAAAAACATCTTTTTTGAAAAGAAAGGCCTCTAGAGCTGTCAGCAATTTTGCTAGTTGTGTTTAAGGAATCGATGTGTTTTAGGTCATTTAAGACCAATTTTACAGCTGAATGGAAGGGACGTTGCGGGCAAAGGCGGGTGCACTGACGTCACCATCTTTGCGCGACATCCGACATGCACCCCCGGTACACGCGGAAAGAGCTGCGCGTGCTCGCGGCTTGCGCGTGCTCGTGGCTTACGCCGGTAGAAGTTTAATACGAGACACATACTTTTGTTTCTGAATACTGGACGATTCCCCCGTATTCAGATGACCCCGCGGCTGAAAAAAAAAGCGGAACTCTTTCATTCCTGGGCTGCATAGGTTTTCTTGTGCGCTGAGAATGTGCGTGCAGTGCGCAATTGCACAGGCGCGCCAGTCTTTTTTCACTCGTATGAAAGCAAAGCGCCACATTGACTACATTCAGCGAAGCCAACGCAAGTTTCTGTAGCATTTTCAACAATCAATTTGAAGCTTTTCCACACCTCACTCTTACCGGTGCGTGTTTGTCTTTTCAGTTCTCCTGTCTTTAGTTTATCCTTAACTTCTTGCTCCTCCATATTGGGGATACCAGGTCAAAATAGATGCGGACTTGCGGAGGGGAAGATTATTAAGAGCGGCTCCTGTTTAATAGTTAAATAGCAATTACCTTACAGCGCCTTCTCTGTTTTATCCAAATTATTTATTTTAAAACAAGTATTCCTTAGTTTAGTATCCACACATCGTTTTAGTATACATTTTTATAAACATATATTTATTTTTTTAAAAAGTCAGCGAGAGAGAAGCCCGGCCCGAGCCCGACCCGAAGCAATGATTGACATTTTAGGCTCGACCCGACCCGAATTTCGGGTCGGGTCAGGTCGGGCTCGGGCTCGGGCTTAAGATCTTACCTCTACCAGTGCGCAGCACCGCCTCGCAATGGTTTAGGCTACTTTCACGGTTACAGTCAGATAAGTTTTGACAATCCTTGCTTAACAGACTGCAGATATCTCTGCACGAGAGTTTCGGGTAGCTTTCAGTTATTCTTGAATGGCATAGTGTGGTTGTTTGTGTTTTCTACTTAAATAGCGCACCTTACTTTTTTTTTTCAAATGTGGGTTTTGGCCACCATTAACCATATTCTCTTAGCGGTGCTGCGTACCGGCTGTGAATTTTATACCGGTGCTGCGTTCCGGTGCGCACCGCTTTACTTTCACCACTGAATATTGTATAAATGAATTCAATTTGTAAAAATAACGACATCTAAATAGAGATAAACAAAAAATGAGTTGTTTAAACTGTTTCAAAAGTATTTCGCAACTATACAAATGATTTATATTGTGTTGATTTTAATGTGAAGCATTTTGGTCACCTTGATTGTTGTTTATAAATAAAGTTTGATTTGACTGAGTAATGCCCACGACACTGCTACAGCTACTTCTCTACCTTTGGGCTGGTACCTCACAGCAGAAGTCATGCCTACGGGTAAATAAATAAATGTTTTATTATTAACTACGCATACTTTGTCAGTATGAATTACACAATTAAGTTACTAAAAATTGTAATTCAATTATAGTATCTAAGTATGTGTAACTCAGTTCCACCCAGAACTGACTGTTGATGACATGTTTGAAATGGCTGATATGTGGTCACACCCAGAGTCTAAAGAAGTGGACAAAGTGAGTGTGATGTCACCCATAGGACTCAGCCTCACTCACTGTGATATATTTGCATCACAAAACAGTTGCACATGAAAAAGTCAGAAGTCTAAATCGCTTGGTGCTATTTTCTCTCGAGTCATATCACTGCGCGCCTATTATTATTATTAGCCTGTTCACTTGTAAGTGGCAATGTTTACAAGTGAACAGGCTAATAATAATAATAATAATAATAGACGCGCAGTGATACGACTCGCCAAGCTTTATTAACTGTCCCCGCTAACTTGCCAGACCTACTTTCGTCAGCGCCAGAACCGGGGCAGAACTCGGCTCAGAGGACACTGTCAGGGGTAAGTCAGTGTTAATGCACGACACTGCTGAAGGCCATACAGTGCCATACAGATTCACATCAAAAACACCGAACTATCCCTTTAAGGTGTATAGTTATAAAGGAATTATTTATGCTAAAAAATCTTACCTAATTCCCCAAATTGCATACTTTTAGTGACTTTCTAGTTGGACTGTATCTAATGACCATACTGTAAACAAGGGCCAAAGCTTGTCTTTGTCAGTGATTATTTAACTAAAACACATGACTACATCTTTATTTTGTTAAAGGTCCCATGGCATGAAATTTTCACTTTCTGAGGTTTTTGAACGTTAATGTGAGCTCCCCTACCCTGTTTAGCCCCCCCCCCCCCCCCCCATGGTTAAAAGTTGTGAAATGTCTAAACTGAGCATTTGCGATCCTTTTCTGCGTTACAAAAAATCGGAGCTCAAACGGGCGATTTTGAACAAGGCACCTTATTGACGTCAGATCGAAAAAAGAAATGCAAATGCAGTTCCACCCCCGTCTGTCTGTACTCAGCGTCTCTGTAAATCACGCCCAGAGAGTTTGGACTGTGAATGCACTAGGCAGTGCGAAATGCGTTTTTTTTTATTTGCCTGGAGGCACGTCCGAGTGTTTCCTAGGCTCGGAAGTCCTTTATCTGAGCCTCTGGACCTTTGAACAGCAGTGGTTTAATTTTATTTTATGTGGAAATGTGTTTATTTTTCAATGGAAAGCTTCAATTCTCTCCCCCCGTGCAAAAACAAGGAAATGGATCAGCTGAGAGCTACAGCGGAGACCGGAGCGTTTGGCCACGCCCCCACCCTCTATTATTGGCCAGCTTTTTTCTCCTCATTTGCATTAAAGCAACAACGCCCATTATGACCTGTTCTGAGGGAGAAAAAATACTCTCTCATCTTATCTCAGTTTCTCATGCACTGAGTGTTGATTTTGAAGAAGGATTCATTTACAGTATTAGGGAACCATTAAGGAGCCATATAAAAGCATCAAGAAGTACCATGTCATGGGATCTTTAAAAGAAGTTTTAAACTGTCAGAGCATTGTGTTCCTTTTGCGCAGATCGGCAGTGGTTTTTGGATGGGATTTTTTTGTATTGCTGACAGGGAGAGTCCTTCTGAGAACCTTTTAAAAATATAAAATACTTAATGTGTTCTGTGGGTGTATCTGTGTGTGTGTCCTTTTCACCCTCTCTTGCCATATAAATTGTATAAATGTAGCTTTCTATTTTGCGATAACTGCTTTATAACATTGAGACGCCCTCATACTAAGATTGGAGTGTTAAAAGTATTGAACGGGGATTTCATAAACAAACAGACCCTATATCAGCCTTGGCGGCTTCTGGCTACACCCGTTTAAACATTTAGAGTAGCCTTGATGATGTATTCTGGTTAAAGATCTTTTCAAAGGAGCAGGAACAAGAAAATGAAGGCTGGCTGTGATGCAAGGTACGGAAATGTCTTAAGTGTGTCCATTGTCTAAAAAAATCCTTGAAGGACTATTAGAAACATGGAGCGGAACTGAGCTGAACATTTTAAACACAGGTCTGCAGAGACTCAATTCAATTTGTCCACTCCGTATCCATATTATTCTTTTTCTTTTGGCATTAAAAACACCAGTATTTTATTGAATACAAAATATATAGGCTTAATATCATACAGAGGAATGCTGTAACTAAAGTGATAACAGATGCAACAGTATTAAGACAGGGAATAAAAGTTTTAAGAATCGTATATCAGTTCAGTCGATCCTATTTTTGGTCTGTGCATTTGTGTAATAATACGATTTACTGGACAATGATGGCCCAAACACCTAGTAATATTTTCCAAAGTTCTGTTCTTACTTAAAATGATATATAACAATAGCAAAGCATATTTGGATATATTTTAACAAGGCTGTAATAAGGCTGTCAGTTTGATGCGTTAATTAAATTAATTAATTACACTGCAAATTAACACGTTATAAAAATGAACACAATTAATTATGAGCGGCAATTCAATGTGTGCATTTTAAATTTGGCCTGTTGAAGGACCTGTAGGCGACTCGGCAGTGGCGTCACTTCCACCTGCGTCGCTAATCAAACAAATAAAACCTGGAGGAAACTGACATGGACTCGACTCAGACGGCGAGGCAAGCGAATCGCTGCCAGGGCCTTTGAACGGCAAGTTTATTTATAAAAAGAACGAGGACGGGACGATCAACAAGAACGCCGTGATTTGGGGCGGTAGTAGCTCAGTTGGTAGAGCGTTTGTCCACTGATCCAAAAGTTAACGGTTTGAATCCTGCTCTTGACATAAAAAACATCATTGGCTGAGCGGTCTGACCCACTGACCTACAGGTTGGCGGAACGATTCCAGCTCCCACAGATGTGTCCTTGGGCAAGACACTTAACCCACCTCGCCCCCAGTGTCTGCATACACTGGTGTTTGAATGTGTGAGTGGTTCCTTGTTGTAAAGCGCTTTGGGTGCCTTGAAGGTGGAAAAGCGCTTTATAAAAATGTGACCATTTACCATTTTGTAGCTTTTGTAAAAAATAATTTTCCGATCACTGAAGGTGACGGAAGCCTGACGGATCATTTGAACGACAAACACGTCCGGACAAGTTCCATTGTTACCGGTGATAGTGCGAGCGTGAGCGCACTTCAACAAACCGCGCTCGCAGAATTTGGGAAACAAATGAGCAAAGCGTCCACAGAAAAAATGACGAACTCAATCGCAAAGTGGGTTGCCTCTCTCTTGTTTTACCCCAATGTATCTGTACTGTACTGAAGTAAGAGACATTAAATGAACAAATGAACAAAATTTTTGTTCAGCTACATGAGGAAAAACCAGCAACAGGATCCTGCATTTTTTCGTTTTTATTTGTAATTTATTATTATTATTATTATAATTAATTATTTTATTTTATTTTATTTTATTTTATTTTATTTTATTTTATTTTATTTTATTTTATTTTATTTTATTTTGTTTTGTTTTGTTTTGTTTTGTTTTGTTTATTTTATTTTTATTTTTATTTTTATTTTATTGTTTTGCAATAACAGTAGCCCATTTAGTTACTCGAGCATTTGCCCAGTCATTAATATTGCGGTGCAATTCCAGCTCCCACAGATAGATGCTGCTGTTGTGTCCTTGGGCAAGACACTTAACCCACTCTGCCCCCTGGTGTCTGTGAATGTTTGTGAATGAAAAGTGCCTTGAAAGTGGAAAAGCGCTGTGTAAAACTGTGACTATTTACCATTTTTGTATCACTAGTGTGGCGTGCAGAGGATAGTGGTAATGCCTTAAACGTTTTGCACATGGGTGTTGTAGAATAAACTGGAGTAGCCCAAGAGAGTATGAGAAAAAACTGCAATTGCGATAAAATGTAAAAGCCCTTTATAGCCATTAAGCCTTTTACACAGAATGCTTATACTACTGTAATACTCAGCAGATGTAGAAAATGTCCAGGTGGAAGCACAATTTCCATGTGCAAACGAGTGAATGGATGCAAACTTGTCTTCATAAAACGTGAGGTCTCTGGGTCTTTGCACAGCTGCACAGGGAGCGTCTGTTACACTCTGTTGTATAGTTTAAAGGCCCATATTACGCTATTTTCTGAGCTTTGTAGTAATGTTGTTTCCTCTTCACAAACACCAGCAGTTGTGTTTTGTTTCATTCGCACAAGTTTAAAGTCGTCACCTGCTTGTCTTAATGGAAATGGTATTGTAATCTCCCGCAGTATGGCCTTAAATTAATATAATACTAATAATGATGCTAATATCTCCATGGAGACAAGCAAATGACACTATCAGGCCAAGTTACAGGTCAGATCAGTGGAATGGCAACGCACAGTAAGAATGCAGTAAAGGTGCATTATTATTATTAAGACTGCACAGTAAGAATGCATGTTTTTCAAGGTATTTTTGAGCTAAAAAAAACACATAAATGTTAGAAAGAAACTTCTAATGCAGTACGGTAGAACAATAGAATAAAATAGAATAGAATAGAATAGAATAGAATGCCTTTTATTGTCACTATTCATATGCACAATTTACATCATAGACACTCATAATGAGATTGAAAGTATCTCACTTCAGTGCAGACATTTAAGTATGATATTTACAACACAGCAGGTTATTTACAACACAGTATAGAAAAAAAAAATTGCAAAATTGCAAAATAAATAAATAAAATAAAATAAAATAGTGCAACAAAAAAAAAGTGCAAAAAAAGTCCTGTACAAGCTGGTACTACACATTAGTTACCAGGTTATTGCAAGTCTTGCTCAGATATTGCAATAGGGGTGACACATACAGCCGTATATAAAAACCTTCATGTAAATGTGACAATCCCGGCAAAGATCTCCCATAGAGACAATCCGGTACCTTCACCAGGAAAGTTCACCAGTGCACGTTTAAAGGAAAAGTAACGTTTTTACAATTTGAGCCTTATTTCGGTAATAAAACAAGTTGTTTTACTCACCCATAGCACTTTGGTGTCATATGGAGCACTTCCAGAGATGTTTTAGATTTGCGGTTAGCCTAGCGCGACTTCTAGCCATAGCTCGGGGCATATAATATATTCCCCAAGCATGTAATATGCCCCGTGCGGGCTCCAAATAACACAAACTTTAGCACTTTTCAAATCATAGAAGCTCGATGTCTTAGTCTATGATTTCGTTTGAAGCAAAAGTGGCCTGTAATCCGAGATTTATCCATAGTTTACAGCTTTGCGTTTCATGTTTGGGTCCCGGGAGCTGAGAGCACAGTCCGCACATGCGCACTGGCGTCCTCATCTACTCGAAACTATGGCTAAATCTCAGATTTCAGGCCACTTTTGACCACACAAAATCGTAGACTAAGACATCGGGCTTCTATGATTTGAAAAGTGCTCAAGTTTGTGTTATTTGGAGAGCGCAAATAAGTGCCCCGAGAACTCACATGATGGAGATCGCAAATCTAAAACATCTCCGGAAGTGCTCCATATGACACCAAATTGCTATGGGTGAGTAAAACAACTTGTTTTATTACCGAAATGAGGCTCAGATTGTAAAAAACGTTACTTTTCCTTTAACACACAGATCCTGCATATTTAGGCTGAGTTCTTCTCTCAAATGGAAAGCACCCTGTTCCATCTTGTGATGTCATGTGGTTATACAGGAAGTTCTCCACTTTTTAATCTCCATACACCTTCTCTAGAATCATTTGGATCATTTCAGATCTGGAATTGCCGATCGCTACTGAACGAAAGGTAAACGGAGCTGTAAACTTGAAAACTACTGACATCACAAGGTGGAGCAGTGCATTTTGAGATTTGGAGATGTTGACAGACTAATAAAGGGTTATTCAAACATGTGTGAATCAAACAAAACACAACTCCAGGTCTGTTTTTGCTGAGGTAACAACATTAAAGCTCACATAAGTCCATTTTGCGTAATATAGGACCTTTAATGAATGCAGCATCTAGTGTGATATCTGAAAAAAACAAACCATATCAAAATAACTAGTTATGAGAGGTTTAAAATGCTCTTCAGAAGCCTTTTTTTTCTTCATATTTTTCATGTTTAGCAGTGCATTAGTACAATAACACCACATTAAGGCATTTTAATGAATAGACAATGGAGAGGACTTTCCCTCTGAGAAATCTAAAGCTCATTCTTACCGAGCTCCTTGAAGGCGTTATCATATTTGCACACTTGAGGATTGTAATTAAAGTTCATATTGTGCCCACACATAACTTCTTCAAAGAGTTGTCAAAATGAAATGCTTTTTGGGGAGAATAGAGAGGTCTGAGGGCCTGCACTTTACGCTTTGGAGATTGAGTACAGCTTCTGTTGTGCTTACATAACAAAGTGTCTCGACTATTGCTGAGAAGCTCTTTTGTTTTGAACACTGTAATGTTTTTGTAAGTGAAAACATAAGACTGTAAGTTTAAAGTTAAACTATGTGACTTTGCAGATGGAGTATCCGTCATCTGCTTGTCTCCTTGGAGATATTAATGCTTTGTTAATGTTCCACAATATGGCAATGAATTATGATCATAATTGGAACACAGTCAGAACAACCATGTGACAGTAGCTCAGTTGGTTGGGTTTTTGTTCTCTGACAAAGGTTTGGCAGTTCAAAACCCCCATTGGTAGAGCGGCCTGATTCACTGACCCACAGGTTGCCGGAGCAATTCCAGCTCCCACAGATGAATGTTGTTGTGTCCTTGGGTAAGACACTTGACACCCTCGCCCCTAGGATCTACATATACTGGTGTGTGAATAGGTGAGTGGTTCCTTGATAACCTGGGAAATCCTAGGCTGTTTTCATTTGTTCCGATCTGAAAGACAGCCTGGCAACGAAGCTAAGCGAGGGCTCCTGAGCGGGGGAGCCAATCAGAGAGCGGGGAGGGGTGGAAAGAAGGTGATGCGGAAGCTTGTAGTTTGAACTGACAACTGACATGATTGGCTATGGGCTACGTATACGCCAAATGATAGACATTCGTAAAGCTCAATAAACGGCCGTTGGCAATCGTAATCCACACCTCCGCTATGAGATATTCAGTAGGTGGCCCCCATACCATATATCACTTGTGATATAGTCTGGTGTAAACCAGGCAAGTTCCTTGATGTAAAGTGCTTTGAATGTAACTATTTACCAACAGTTGCAATTAACAATTGGGGTTGGCGGTTCGAATCTGCTCTCGACGGGTTGGCTGTGTATGATTCCAGCTCCCACAGATGAGTGCTGCCATTGTGTCCTTGGCCAAGACACTTAACCCCACCTCTCGCCCCAGTGTCTGCGGACACTGGTAGCCCCCATGGCAGAAGTGCATCAAGGCCAGCTGTGACGTGGGCCGTCCTCCTGTGGACCCAACACCAACGGGAGGATCCATGGGGTCTGATACATTGTGTTCCGGGCAGCAGATCTACTGCCCCCGCGACCCAGAAATGGAGAAGCGGAAGAAGATGGATGGGTGAAATTAACAAATCACCAAGGACGCTGTAATTATTTGCGTGGGATTCAAAATAAACACTTGATGAATTAGTAACAATAATAAACGAATAAGAAACAACGCAGATTGCTAGAACGTCTATACAATAAAACTGGACTCACTGTTCATCACCAAGCTCTTACTGATCATACAAACCTCTACAGATCCGCCCTTGCTTCAGCTCACACTGCATTTAACTCAGATAAAATTCACTCAGGTTCCTCAAACCCCCGCACTCTGTTTACCACCATAAACAAGCTCCTCAAACCGCCAGACTATATCTCTCAATCATTCACCACCGAGAAATGCAACGAATTCCTTCACTTCTTCAAATCCAAAATTGATAGCATTCACGAACAACTCTCTACCCCAACACCCTGTCCTGACACACCAGACCCCTCCCCCATAACTGAAATCACTCTCTTCCTTGTCACCATAACAGAATCTGATCTCACCAACTACTTTGTCAAAGTAAAACTCTCCACCTCCCCTTTGGATTCCATTCCATCCACTCTAGTCAAATCATGCTTACCCTGTCTCAGCCCACTTATTCTGGACATCATAAACTCATCACTCATCACCGGCACTGTTCCCTCTGCTCTCAAAGTCGCAGCTGTCACACCAATACTCAAGAAACCTGGTCTGAACCCTGAAAACCCCAATAACTTCCGTCCCATCTCCAATCTTCCATTTCTGTCTAAAATTCTTGAACGGTCTGTCGCAACTCAACTTAAACAACACCTTCACTCCAACTCACTGTATGAAAAATTTCAATCTGGATTCCGCACCCACCATACCACTGAGACCGCACTCCTAAAAGTCACTAACGACCTCCTCCTTGCCTCTGACTCCGGTTCTCTCTCCATCCTCCTCCTCCTCGACCTATCTGCCGCCTTTGACACCATCGATCACTCCATTCTTCTCCAACGTCTGCAGTCCACCATTGGCATCACTGGCTCCGCCCTATCATGGTTTTCATCCTACTTCTTGGACAGATCCCACTACATCTCCATAAACAACTGTCAGTCACAAACCATCCCAGTCACTCTCAAGGCTCGGTGCTTGGTCCCCTACTTTTCATTCTATACATGCTTCCCCTTGGTCACATAATTCATCAGCATGGACTCAAATTCCACAGCTACGGCGACGACACTCAGCTTTAGCTCTCCGCCAAATCCATTACCCCTGCCATTATCTTGTCCATCACCAACTGCCTCTCTGCAATAAAATCATGGATGTCCATCAACTTCCTCAAACTCAACTGCAATAAATCCGAAATCATCATTACTGGTCCCAAATCTCTCCTCCCCTCCATCCAGAATTTCGCTCTCTCCATTGACAGTCACACAGTCACTCCTTCCCCTCAGATCAGAAATCTCGGATTTATCTTCGACCCCACCCTCTCATTTAAGCCACACATCCGCCACATCACCAAGACCGCTTTCTTTCACCTAAAAAATATTGCCCCCATCCGCTGCTGAAACCCTGGTCCACGCATTTATCACATCTAGACTTGATTACTGCAATAGCCTCCTCTACGGACTTCCCTCCTCAGATCTCCAAAAACTGCAATATGTCCAAAACTCCGCTGCCCGCCTCCTCACCAACACCCGCACCAGAGACCACATCACCCCAGTCCTCCAAAAACTCCACTGGCTCCCTATCCCACAGCGCATCCACTTCAAGATCCTCCTCATTACATACAAAGCTCTTCATAACCAGGCCCCCCCATACCTCACTGAACTTCTCCAGCCCCACCGTTCCTCCCGCAGTCTCCGATCAGCTGATTATAACCTCCTCACTCCCACTGTTAAATCCAAGCACCGGACCTTGGGGGACCGAGCCTTTGCCACTGCTGCCCCCACCCTCTGGAACTTCCTGCCCTTCCATATCAGAAACTCGGACTCAGTAAACAATTTCAAGTCACAGCTCAAAACTCATCTTTTCACCATTGCCTTTGACCCACATTAATTTAATTTGTTTTGTTTTGTTTATTTTATTTTTATTTTTTATTCCTTTCTGTAAAGCGTCTTTGAGTTGTTTTGAAAAGCGCTATATAAATCTTATGTATTATTATTATTATTAAGTAAGTCCAGTCACTGGTGCATCTCCCACAGTTCAGATCGGTGTGTTTGACAGCTGAGCTCAGCTGGTAGAGTGTTTGTCCACTGATCTGAAAGTTGACAGTTTGAATCCTGCTATGATCTTTCACTTTCACTTTGTTGTTTAGATTGGACATTTGAGATTGATTCTCAAGGACACTCAAGAGAGCAGATCAAGAGCTGTGGTTTGTTAGATTGCCTGGCTTTTTCTTCATTTGGTTCCATCAAAGCAGTCCAAGCAACCAAATCAGCTTTAAACCAAGCTTTAAAAGGTGCACTGTGCAACTTTTCTTGTGAAGATTTGCCACCTCCTTGTTTATGCGGATATGTCATTGCTTTGCATCTCTACCTTATATTTAGTCAATTACAGGTGGTTTTATAGCTCAAAAACATCTAGAAAAACAGGCTTTCTGACTGTGAGCGGGGTTGCCTCTCCAGAGATCTGACCTGTAACTTGGTCTGGTTCTGCTCCAAGCACCGCAGCAATTTCCTAATGTTGTGAACTTGTTCAAACATATGGCATTAAAACCTTTCTGATTCTGATTCTGATTTAATCTCCATGAAGATAGAAATGTTTAATACCACTTTGTGAAACATTCCAGGGAAAGCAGTAACATCTCCATGGAGAAAAGCAAAAGCTGATTTTTTTATTTTTTTTTTCACTTTTGTATTCTAATCTGCTCTCCAAATCACGTTATTGATACTTTGCAGCTGATGTCATCAACATTCCCTGGGCGTGTGATGCTAACTGTAGGCTCTGGTCTGTCTGAAGCTTCATTACTCACAATAGCTTAAGTTTAAAAGTCTGTCATAAGATTTTTGCCATGGAGATTTTAATGCTTTGCCTGAAACGTTCCACAGTAGCATCAAACTTTTCATTCTTGCATTTATTCAATTACAGGTGATTCTATTGCTTAAAAAACATGAGCAGGGTCGCCTCTTCACAGATCTGTTGTGTGGCTTGGCTTGGTTTTGGTTTTTGTCCTTTCCATCGAGGTAGTGCTTTGTTTTAACACAGTCGGACCATAAAGAAGTGATTTAGCTTGAACTACAAAATGTGGGCTGATTTGTGCTTTTAAACCAAGTCCCTCTCGCACCTAAAAGAACAGTCACAAGCTCGACAGTATTACCCAGCAATTTTTCAGTTAGTCCGTCTTGTAGTTGAAAATCAAACACCTAAACAGGACTTATTGATTACAGACTCCTGACGATGCGTTTAAATCAATTTTTTCGTCTTCTTTCCAGACCATCTTAAAACTCTTTTGACAGCGTTTGCTAATGGGTGCATTGTGTCTCCGTGGTAACTGCTAAACATTCCACCATAGAGATACACATACACTCAACAAAAATATAAACGCAACACTTTTGTTTTTGCTCCCATTTTTTCCTGAGATGGACCCAAAGATCCAAAATTCACTCCAGATACACAACACTACCATTTCTCTCAAACATTGTTCACAAATCTGTCCAAATGTGTGATAGCGAGCACCTCTGCCCCGCCGAGACAATCCACCCCACCTCACAGGTGCGCCACATCAAGATGCCGATCCGACATCATGACCAGTGCACAGGTGCGCCTCAGACTGCCCACAATAAAAGGCCACCCCGAAATGTGCTTTTTATTTTTTTGCTTTAT